>JAJSOF020000031.1:85124672-85539672 GCA_025594305.2 Periplaneta americana | reverse complement strand
ATTAATCACTGAAGCTCTTACAAAAGTCACGCAGGTAATACATACGTTAGCTTACAGGACCTTCACCTTTGCGATTAGATTAGCATTCGTCCTCGGAAAATGACGTTTTTTATATATCGACGAGATAAAGATCTAAAGGAAGATAACCAGACAAAAACAAGCAATCACTACAGTCTATACAAAACTAGAAAGGTATTGACAGTTCAACGGCAGTATTTGACGTTTTGCTTGTGTACAATAAAAATGTGGCTATTTATCTCTTCTACAAGTTTGTGAGTTTGTGAAACTCATTTATTTACATATTTTTATCAGATGAAAATAATGAATCTGTAAACAAATATTTAAGTTATTTCCATTTGAAATAGATAAATGAATAAATAAACGAATAAATAAGTAAATAAATACCGTTAAATAAATAAACGAATAAATAAGTAAATGAATACCGTAAGTAAACAAATAAATGTATAAGTAAACAAGTAAATAAATAAATAAGCAAGTAAATGAATAAATAATTTTTAGCAAAAACTTCTACACAGTACAGGAACGTATTGAATGTTAATTTAATTAATTTTTATGTAAATAGTTTTAACTTTGACGAAGCCTCTTACAATTTTACATTATATAATGGCTTTTAAATAAACTAAACTAAGCGAGTAAATGAATAAATAAGCAAGTAAATGAATAAATAAGCAAGTAAATAAATAAAAAAGCAAGTGAATGAATAAATAAGCAAGTAAGTGAATAAATAAGTAAGTAAATGAATAAATACGTAACTAAGTGAACAAATACGCAACTAAGTGAATAAATGAGCAAGTAAGTAAATAAATAAGAAAGTAAGTGAATAAATAAGTAAAATAAATAAATAAACAAGTAAAATAAATAAATAAGCAAGTAAATGAATAAATAAGCAAAATAAATAAATAAACAACTAAAATGAATAAATAAGCAAGTAAGTGAATAAATAAGTAAAATAAATAAATAAACAAGTAAAATAAATAAATAGGCAAGTAAAATGAATAAATAAGTAAATGAATAAATACGCAACTAAGTGAATAAATACGCAACTAAGTGAATAAATAAGCAAGTAAGTGAATAAATAAGTAAAATAAATAAATAAACAAGTAAAATAAATAAATAAGCAAGTAAATGAATAAATAAGGAAGTAAATAAATACGCAACTAAGTGAATAAATAAGCAAGTAAGTGAATAAATAAGTAAAATAAATAAATAAACAAGTAAAATAAATAAATAAGCAAGTAAAATGAATAAATAAGTAAATGAATAAATACGCAACTAAGTGAATAAATAAGCAAGTAAGTGAATAAATAAGTAAAATAAATAAATAAACAAGTAAAATAAATAAATAGCAAGTAAAATGAATAAATAAGTAAATGAATAAATACGCAACTAAGTGAATAAATAAGCAAGTAAGTGAATAAATAAACAAATAAGTGAATATATAAGTAATATGAATAAATACACCAGTAAATCAATAAATAGATAAACAGATAAATGAAGAAATATTAATTTATTTGATAAAACAGTCGTGATATAGATATATAGACAAATTCAAAAGAAAAAAAAAAACTGAAATATTATATCAACACATCATCATCATCATCATCTATAGCGCTACAATTCATCTATGAATCTGGACCCTTCAAGAACTCTCCTCCACTTGTCCTGATCCAACGCAATCGTTCTCCTATCAACACTAATCTCCATAAATTTGTTTATATTATAAACAGGGTTTTTGATAAATAACAATTAAGTGAATAAATAAATAAATAAATAAGTAAATGTAAATAAATAAGTAATTAAGTAAGTAAACAAGTAAGTAAATAAGTAAGTAAATAAGTAAGTAACTAAGTAACTAAATAAATAAATAAATAACTAAATAAATAAGTAAGTAATTAAGTAAGTAAGTAAATAAGTAAATAGATAAATAAATCTAACGTTTTTCTGCTGTATTTCTCTTTTCCCTTCTATACAATAACAATTTGGCAATTTATCTCTTCTACAAATTTGAAAGTTTGTAAGACGCATTCGTTTATACATACTTTTTAGCTGAAAATAGAGAAACTTAAAATAAATATCACTGACTTTTAAATGTCTAGTGTTGCTTCATAACTTTCAGTAAGGCTGAACGACCCAATGGGCATAATCTCAAGTTCTGAAAGAGATGGAGCTGAGATCTTCTGGCTGCATAGATCATTTACGTGATCAAGCAGTCCTGAATTGAAGCAAATAGTACACACAGAGCGAAGGGTTCAGTCTTCACTTACAGTATTATACACGATCGTCACAAGAATGCTGAAGTATGCACCGCGTTAAAGGTTAGCTGTAGCAGCATTCACAAGGTCTCTCGGCTCATCAAAGAACCGCTTTCCATTCGCGTGTACTGTTATAACTCTCGCCTGCGACCTTTGTGTTGATCAGGCCGACGAAACCGAGCAAGCCTTGAACGCTGGACTGCAGATACTTTTCCGGTTCTTTTGTGAACGGATCGAATCAATTTTATTGCCACTGTTTTCCGTGCCAACATGTTTAATTGTGGTTCTTTACGTATTATTATTATTATTATTATTATTATTATTATTATTATTATTATTATTTTCGTAGAAAATTAATGAAATTAATAGAGGAATAAAACAAATGGAGTTACTATGTTATTAAATGTGAATAAAAAAGACAAAATGTTGATTAATTGGTAAACCAAAACAAAATTTAATATTTAAAAACGGAATAATAATAAATTATTTCAGTGATGTAATCCAGTGGTTCCCAACCTTTTTTGACTGACGACATACTATACTGAACTTTTACGATTTCGCAACACACTTATTTGATTTTAACAATAATAATAATAATAATAATAATAATAATAATAATAATAATAATCCGACGCGCGACAGCTATGAAGGGCCATGCCGAAACAGAGGTGGACGATCATCTAACGTGTGGTTAGCACGATGATCCCCCCAGCCGTTGTAGCTGGCTTTCGTAACCGGATTTCGCTACCTATCGTAGCTGCCCAAGTGCACCACGATGCTGAGTGGGCACCGGTCCCATACACTGGCCGAAATTTCATGAGAAAATTTCTTCCCCCATGAGGACTCGAACCAGCGCGCATTCCGTAACGCGAGTCCTGGGCAGGATGCCTTAGACCACAACGCCATAGTACGGGACGAAATATATTAATAAAAATGAATAAATAAATAAATAAACAAATTAATTAATAAATCGTTATAAGCTTAGGCCTATTATGGCTCCTGTTAGAAACTTGTTTGGATTCAAAAATACATATTATCCGGGCTCCCTGATAACCAGTTAGCACGGTACAGGGCATCTGTTTTTGATATGCATCTTAATAGTCCATGATATGGTATTTCCTACACGTGTCAGGCTCAGCTACGTGGCATTTAAGGGAGAGTTAGTTCTCGCCATTGTTCAACGGTTACGAACGTAAGTTACGTCAGTATTCATAAGCTACTCTTTTTATAGTTGTGTGACGGCACGTTATAATTTATTATGTACTTACTTTGTTTATCCATAAAAATAGCTTATAATTTTTATACAGCTATTATGGCCACATGGTGCAAGTAGGTTTGGGGGAGGGGAAATTTCGACATCTCAACTGGCACCACAAACCTCAGACCGGCCAACCTAATGTGTTTCCGAAGGCAATATTTCTTGAGACAAAAAAGAGCTTTCTTGATTTCCCTGTACTCACTGGAATGAGTCATTGTTCGCATGTGTGAGAGGTATGTCAGTGCGATTATACTGGCTTTCACGCTAGGCTGATTAGTAGACATTTGTATTATTTTATAACAACTGGAAATTAAGTTGTAGGCTGTCTTGCAAAGAAGGGAACTTGTATTCTTCAAGTCAGAAAGAAAAATATATACAGGGTGATTCACGAGGATTTATCGTCCCTTACGGAGCTTATTTCCGAAGACATTCTGAGCAAAAAATGTCATATAAACATATGTCCTAATCTCAATATTTTCAAAGTTACATTAAGTTACAGTAAAGCGAATATATCTTTATATATGGCGAATCTCGCCAATTACCTTATCGCTATTACCAATTCATCGACGCCAAATAACCTAGTAGTTGATAGTAAAGTAAATCCATGGCGCTACAGCCCTTTGAAGGGCCAAGACCGACCAGCCGGTTGCTGACCTCACGACCACATGCCGAAGCAGAAGTGGACGATCATTCAAAGATCGCTACCTATCGTAGCTCCCCAAGTGCATCTCGATGCTGGGTGGGCACCGGTCCCATAAACTGGCCGAAATTTCATAAGAAAATTTATTCTCCCATGGGGATTCGAACCAGTAGTTGATAGAGCGTCATTAAATAACCAATTTAAAAATGAAAAATAACTGGTGTAGATCCCTTGATACTCATTATACCCCTTATCAGATTATTCTTTAACGACTCCATATACGCAAAGACGTACCTGGAAAGTACAAACTTAAATCCACAGGCAAATCCTCTCGTGTATGGGCGAAAAGTATTAATACTTACGACCTTGAGGTAAGTCTCCAGAGTTCAGCGGCTGCTTGAATTATTCCAACTATAATGCTCTCCAAATTAAGCGGGAGAAAAAGTGAAGATAGAAACAAACAGTACTGAGAAGATGGGGTCGAGATTTCGTCATCGTTTCGTTTTAATCAGTGATCTGCAGAGAAATAGCGGCAAGCTATGAAAGTACAGATCTGAGAAACTATTCTCACGCTTCTATTAGAATTTATGTATAAATCCTTACCATGCTCAGCGCCCTCTTTCGACTTCTAGGTGAACTACAAATTTAATATAGGAGTTAAATCTGAACGTGTATGGGAAATCATTCGATTCAGACATTCCTCCCAGAGGTAAGTCTACGAGTATTCTGATAAGTGTCTTGTGAATGTTTGTGTGTATGGGGACTTTAGAGTCTACTTGATTGCACATTTGGAGATTTCGACACAAAGTTTCGCGTTAAAACACTGGATAGTATTACCATAGTTTAATATATACAGCCACGAAGCTCAATACGTAGTAAATATGCATCCATAGATAGTTGCTAACCACTAGGGTCGCTAATATCGCTTCATTACAAACAATGCAAAATAGTACAGGCACAGTCTATTGTTCCTAGCACCCTAACAACTCAAGCTTCGTGACTGTATATACTAGATTGTGGTATTACCACGTGATTATCTATCTCAACATTACTTTCTTCGTCATGAATTTTACACGAATTCATTGAAATATGAGTTTCATTTTCCGATATACAAAGTATACGTCTGACCGTGTAACGAGCGGGCCTGGATTAAATTCCGGTTCGGACAAGTTACCTGGTTGAGGTTTTTTCCGGGGTTTTCACTCAACCGATTAAAAACAAATGCTGAGTAACTTTCGGCGCTGAAACCTGGACTCATTTCCCCGGTATTACCACCTTCATATCATTCAGATGCTAGATAACTATAGATGTTGATAAAGCGTCGTAAAATAAATCACTAAAAATATATGTACAGTACTGGCAAAAAAAAAAAAAAAACGGACAGACGGAATAATCAAAGTCCCCGAAATGAGCCACTGCGTATGCCACGCCCGCATTCACAAGATAGCGAGTAATCTATTGAAATTGTTATAGTTTCGACTGCTGACGTAGCCCATTTCGAAAGCCATTAGAAAATAAGCTGATAAAATTCATGTTATGGGAATAATAAGTTAATAATAAGTTATTAAACAAATTTTATTCCAATATTATTTTAACTACAAATCCTCTCCAAATTAATAATAAAAAAAAATTGTATTGGATTTATAGTTTGGGTTTAAACATATTAAACACTATTTAATCTGTATTCACTCTCAATTTTAATTTTATTTTTATCTGTATTGGAATCCCCTCCCTGAGCATGAGTCTTACTCATTCAGGAGAGGGCTAGTTTATCTTCATTGTATTAACTTATATTCATTTCAAATTTACTAGCAATAAAATTAATTAATTAATTAATTAAGTAGTAAAATACCGCTGCAATCGAAAAGTATTGGCAATAAATTTGAATAAGGAACAAAAAAAGTTTCCTTCCCAGGCAGGATTCGAACCACGAAAGTCTTAGTTACCAGTCTCTCGTGCTGTCACTGTGAACAAGGCTCTGAAATTAGCTGCAAGGGTCGGTCCGTTTTTTTGCCACTACTTTACAAAGTAGAAGCTCTAAGAAGCTGGGTGTTCATTTTGAATCTAACCTTACCTGGGACACGCATATCAAACACACGTGCAAGAAAGTATTTTCCACTCTTCACTCATTAAAAAGATTGTACCACTATCCAGCTAAATTAAAGCAGACGCTTGTACAGACTCTTATTATGCCTCATTTCGATTATTGTGACGCTTTATTCAGTGATATCAGGGTGGATTTATCCCAGAAACTGCAACGTGTTCATAATGCGTGTGTTCGTTTCATTTGTAATGTCCGCTACTACGATCACATTTCGCCTTCTTTCGATAAATTATTGTGGCTCAGGTTAAATGAGAGGATGAAAGAGTAATGGAACGGAGAAAAATTCTCTCCGGCCGCGGCGCCGGGATTTGAACCCGGGTTTTCAGCTCTACGTGCTGATGCTTTATCCACTAAGCCACACCGGATAAAGCATCAGCACGTAGAGCTGAAAATCCGGGTTCAAATCCCGGCACCGAGAGAATTTTTCTGTTCCATTACTCTTTCATCGTATGATGACGCAGAATATCTGCATGGAAATATCATATGTACTTCGGTACATTAAAATAATATATATGATATGCGTAAATCACTTCGTGATTTAAGACGGCGCTTATTCCGTCGGATCCCGGCCAACTAGTCTCTCATAACGAGTGCACCTCAGCACATGTGTGGACTTCGGTCCTACGTTCATAGACATCTATGACGTAGTGCAGAGGGCGGCCACTAGAGGGAACCCAAGAGTTGGAGCTTAATCTGAGACGATTCTGTTCGACGCCGGGGTTGTATCCGGTGTGGCTTAGTGGATAAAGCATCAGCAGGTAGAGCTGAAAACCCGGGTTCAAATCTCGGCGCCGGAGAGAATTTTTCTCCGTTCCATTACTCTTTCATCGTATGATGACGCAGAATATCTGCATGGAAATATCATATGTACTTCGGTACATTAAAATAATATATATAAATGAGAGGAGAAAGTTACATTTCCTTTCTCTCTTATACCGAATTTTGCACACCTTTACTCCCTCTTACTTATCTGTCCGATTCCACAGTCTTTCTCAATATCATAACTTAAATACTCGGTCACAATATAACACGCTAGAAATACCACTGCACACATCATCTCTTTATTCTTCATCTTTCACTGTTGCTACTTCTCGTCACTGGAATTCTCTGCCGCCTGAAGTCAAGGGCCGCCGAACTTTAATTTCCTTTAAATGTAAATTAGAAAAATATCTTATGATGAGTTGCCAGACCTAACACGTTGCAAATATTTAATGGAATGTGTTCCACTGTATTTATTTTTATTTATTTTTTGTTTCTTATTTTTATTGTGTAGTCATGTAAATCGTGTTTATTTATCACTTAACGCCAATATGTATCCCACTGTGTTGTTTTTTTATTATTAATCTATTTTTGTGTACATTTATTCAATTGTCGGTTTCTGGTTTAATTATGTAAATGCTACTTAATTGTAATCTAATACTAATATGTATACTAATGTGTTTATTTTTATTCTTACTGTGTACATTTTTTTTAAATTGAATTATCGGCTTCTGTTTTTATGTGATTCGTATTTGATTCTAACAACATTAATATGTATTCCACTATGTTTATTTTTATTTTATGAGGTAAATTTTTATGTAACTACCTCTTTAGATCTCATTATGTACCTAAATTGTATCAGTATGTAATTACTTAATTCCGATCCAGTTTTATGTTCACTATGTAAGCAAGTTTTAATTCTGGTTGAGTGTAAGAGAAGTCCTTACGGCCTTAACTCTGCCAGGTTAAATAAAACCATTATTATTATTATTATTATTATTATTATTATTATTATTATTATTAATTTAACTAATGATACGTCGAATAGGTACCATTTATGAAACGTTATTATAATACTTTGTACAGAATTTAATTCCGCTGTATTATGAATTGAATAACGAGAACTGGAATACGCTTTCCAAGATTAAGGATTGATTCATTCATCCGACAAAACTGAATACATAACTCCTTGGTCATTCAAGCTTCAAAACACACTTTCACTAGAAAAGTCGGTGTTGTACATCAGAACGGGATACATAACGAGCTGCCAAACAGATTAGCCCAAGTTTCTTCGTCCCGATTCTGATGGAGTGTTGCCAACTTAGAACGGGTATTGTTTTCTTCCAGTCGAATGCTCAATGTGCCAATAACATTCACTCTTCTTAGCTGACATTTCATTCTGGAATCCCAAGAATTTGTATCTGAGCGTTACCCAGGACATCCAAAAAGAAAGCTACAGAAATCCAACAATCGCCGCATTATCAGTCAATGCCCTTAGAAGTTCGCACGTTCATTTGATTTGTATTTGAGTGAAAATATCCTGGGCACACACCCAATCTTACGAAACTAGTGATTTTAACAAATGAATACACTCTCTCTGATAGTTTAACTTTCTCTGTTAATGGTTGAAGAGACAACAAAATATCTGACTGGATTGAATGACTATAATCTGGACTCGTATGAATTTCCGGAATTCGGAATATTACGGAAATTACCTAATATTCTGAGTTTTGAGTTCAGGGTAGTTCTTGCAGTATAGTTTCCAGGAGTTTAAACGGTATAACTGAAATAGAAAGTTTGCGATGTTCCGGACCTGCTTACTGGTTCTATTATGAGGAACATGGTAATAATATATTAGCATATGCACTTATCACTGATATTCAAGGAAGAATGGTCTTGTTCTAAATGAGGAAGAAATCAGTGGTGGATTGTTTGGAAGATATGTAGATTCGATTTTTTCCATTGCTTATAATGAAAAGGAATCACAAGGTTTCGAAGACTGATCTATCCTCATTTCTAGGTGAACAAAAATTGGAGTGAAATGTGTTCCTACTGTTGGGGTCATCACAGTTATCATCTTTATCGTCATTGTCATTATAATAATCTTCGTGATAATTTACATCATCACGTACGTCATCATACGTCATCACACATACTCAGTTATTGCTATCATAATTTAAATAATCACCGCTATAACCTCAGTTATCGCCATCACAATCTAAGTCATCTCCGCTATAACTTAAGTCATTGCCATCATAACTTACGTCATCACCGTTGTAACATTTGTCATCGCCGTTATAACTTAAGTCATCGCCATCATAATTTACACTACAGTTACTACTTTTATCATCGCCGTTATAATTTATGCCATCGCCGTCAGAATATATAATCATTTTTACATTATATGTTAACTTCATAATCTATGTAGTGGTAGTGTTTGTGGTGGTAGTGGTCGTCGTCATGATCTGCCTCATCTCTATCCAGGTTTTGGCATATATGTCCGTTCCATTCCCTTTAGCACGAACCTTTCTCTTTTGTCCACCTTTTTTTAGGCCTTCCTAGTGATCTTGACCGTTTCGGCTAATACTATAACGCTTGTTTTTCTGTACTTTGTTGTCATGGATGTTTCTCAACCATTTTCAGCCCACTCCTCCTTTGATTGACGTGATAAACCTTGCGTCATCACTAATACTGCTGCCTGTTTGTAGAATTTTAATATTGAAGTAGTTCATGGCATAACTTCAGAATCGTTTGTCAAATTGCTGTTAGAAAAGTTTCTCAGGCAATTTCGTTGTTTACATAAATATAAAGGTTTTTGTTTACTATCTACATATATTTTGTGTTGTCTATCTTATAGGGCCCTTTTAGACCAGGCCACTTAGCAGCGCCACTTAGTGACTCGTTAGTGGCGCTACGAACGCGCATTTGAAGCGTTGCGAACGTGCGTTTGAAGCCCTGCTTAATACACTAGATCATAGATGTCCAATTGTAACTCGTACGATGTAACCCCTGGCGTAAGCAACCTGCAGCGCATATTCTTTAAGGTCATTTTTCCTGTTTTATATGAAAAGTTATTGATCTGAGCAGAGCAGGCTTGACGTGCAATGTCTCCTGGTTCTATAGGCGTTTGGACATCCATGCACTAGATTATTGTAGAGAATTTTTCAATCTTCAAGTGAACATAGACATAGAGGGAGATATGGAGGCAACTCTGATCATATGGAGAAATAGAAGAAGGGTTTGAGTCCATTCGTTGTTTTTGTAAAGACAGAATAGACGACTATTTCGTACTTTATTTGATGATTTACATCAGGACGATAAAAACTTTTTTTTTGCTTTCTTTGTTTTGTTTTGTTTTTCGTATTTTCGCATGTCTACGAAGTTATTTCAAGAGCTTCTAGATGGAATTAGCAATGAAATTCGAAGAAAAAACACCATAATTTTAAGCAGTGAAATCATTTTGGCTACACTATTCAACTAGTTTATTTTTCGTGCAAAACAAATCTGTGCATGAAAATTGTGCTTCTTGTTGCTCCTGCGATTTTGACGGATGTATGCCGAGTTGTGATCGTTGTGAGAGACATCTAACGGATTTGAGGGAAACCATAACGCAGGGAAATTCCCAGCCGTTCCAAGAGTGCAAGATGGCGAGGTGAATACAAAAGTTTTTAGTGTGGAGTAGAGACTTCTGGCTTCTGTGTGGGTCTACGGGAGACCACATACCGGAAAAATTACGAGAAACATCATGAGCAGGATTTCAGGGCTGACACTGGTAATGCGCCACCGAAAAGAGATAACTTGTTTAAGTGAGAGAATGAAATCTTTTCTTCCTGTGACTAATGAATTAACGAGCAGGGATTTCGATAGGCGCATGACTTATGACTGCTTATTGCTACCCATAGTAAATGTGGTCGCTCGTGAAACCACATGGAACCACAAATCCCTCCTCCACACTGAGAGCTTTCGTATTCACCTCGTCAGCCTCTTAGAATGGCTGAAAATTTTCGTGTGCTGTGGTTTTCTCCATGTCCGCCAGATGTCACCTAGCATAATGACATCTCGAGATGCGTCCGCCAATGTCATACGAGTCATACGGATACAATTTTCATGCACAGGTGTACTCGAACTTTTCGCCCTCTCTGTACATCATAATCATTAAGTTTTGTTTCACCAAGGATTTCAATAAATTCTTCCATTTTCTAATGTCACTACTAGGCCTACTTTCTGATTTTATTTTTACTGGAGCATAATACTGGTAGTCAAAACTAATCTTATTACTATAAAAATCACATATCTTATATATCAGTATTCCTATATAATGTTAATTATGTTTAACATAGTTGTTTAAATTTACACCACAGAAAGTTTAATTTTGAACCATATTTATTCTTGATAAGACCTTCAAAATTTAAACGAATACGAGGGAAGTAATTTTTAGTTTAAACTCACACTTAAACCAGTGTAAAATAAACCCAATTTTAAGCTTAGGCATTTGGAGAAAATGGTTTTTAGACTAGTTAGGACACACATCACTCTCTGTAAATTACCAAACGAAATGGTTCTGGATACGGGTTCCTATATGAAAGTTGTTCTCAGAACAGATGAGGACGAGAATTCGCCGTGTGATTACGTGAAATTCTCCATACAGTTGAGGAAAACCTGGGAAATATACCAAACCAGGTCAGTCCAAGCTATTATCGAACCCATGTCCGAGCGCAGCCTCAAATCAGTTTTATTACTGTCGTGGGTTTTAGTTCGAACTTACGGTTAAGATACAAATTAGATTTAGTTTAAATTTTATTTTAAATGATTGTGCTTCATTTAATTTAGGATGCTCCATGTTAGTTTCATTATATTATTATTATTATTATTATTATTATTATTATTATTATTATTATTATTATTATTATTATTTATTAGTATTAATTATTGCTATTAGTATTATTAATTTATTAATAATTGTATTTATTATTAATGGTGTTTATTATTTGTCATTATTGAGTGTAATTAGTTACCACTGCTAACCACCGGGTTTTACCCATTTGCAGTGTGAATAAATACATACATGATTTATTATTATTATTATTATTATTATTATTATTATTATTATTTATTAGTATTAATTTATTATTAGTAGTATTACTAATTTATTAGTAATTGTATTTATTATTAATGGTGTTTGTTATTTGTCATAATTGAGTGTAATTAGTTACCACTGCTACCCACCGGGTATTTACCCATTTGCAGTGTGAATAAATACATACATGATTTATTATTATTATTATTATTATTATTATTATTATTATTTTTATTAGTATTAATTTATTATTAGTAGTATTACTAATTTATTAGTAATTGTATTTATTATTAATGGTGTTTGTTATTTGTCATAATTGAGTGTAATTAGTTACCACTGCCACCCACCGGGTATTTACCAATTTGCAGTGTGAATAAATAAATACATACATAATTTATTATTATTATTATTATTATTACTAATATTATTATTATTCATTAGTATTTATTATTAGTAGTAGTATTACTAATTTATTAGTAATTGTATTTATTATTAATGGTGTTTATTATTTGTCATAATTGAGTGTAATTAGTTACCACTGCCACCCACCGGGTATTTACCCATTTGCAGTGTGAATAAATACAATACATACATAATTTATTATTATTTATTAGTATTATTATTATTATTATTATTATTATTATTATTATTATTATATATTACCGGTTGTTCTTTATGGTTGTGAAACTTGGACTCTCACTTTGAGAGAGGAACATAGGTTAAGGGTGTTTGAGAATAAGGTGCTTAGGAAAATATTTGGGGCTAAGAGGGGTGAAGTTACAGGAGAATGGAGAAAGTTACACAACGCAGAACTGCACGCATTGTATTATTCACCTGACATAATTAGGAACATTAACTCCAGACGTTTGTGATGGGCAGGGCATGTAGCACGTATGGGCGAATCCAGAACTGCATATAGAGTGTTAGTTGGAGACCGGAGGGAAAAAGACCTTTAGGGAGGCCGAGACGTAGATGGGAAGATAATATTAAAATGGATTTGAGGGAGTTGGGGTATGATGATAGAGACTGGATTAATCTTGCTCAGGATAGGGGCCAATGGCGGGCTTATGTGAGGGCGGCGATGAACCTCCGGGTTCCTTAAAGGCCAGTAAGTACTAAGTAACTATAATTGTTATGATTGTTATTATTGTGATGATGATTATTATTATTATTAACGCGTCATGGAGAGACTAAAACATTGTAAATATGCTCGTATAGAAAAGAAAATGAATAATTCCAGTCATCATCCGAGAGTCCGATCGTAACTGTTCCGTTTCACGTGATGTTTGTCAGGTACATTCCATTCATTTGCCTGGCATGTCTGTCCGAGCTGTTCTGCTGCAGAGCACAAGTACTCCATTTGATTTAAGTAGCAGAAATGCAAAACAGCTGTCACGAAACTTATTAAAATAACAATGCGGGTACAGTGTAAGACGGCCTCGCCTGAATTCCATCGGCCCAGCTTCGCTCGGCGGCAACCCGGGGGCAGCAGCTTCGTCGTATCTTCCTTCACTCTGTCCTGGTTTAAATTGCAAGCGGGTCAGCCGAGCAAGCCATCTCCAAGACACGTGAAAGGTTAAAAAATTCTTACAATACGAAAACAGTTTTTAGAAAGTGCAAGCGACTCGCCTGAAGGGTAGGCAACTAACCTGTCTCACCAATATAGCGGGATTGCTTACATGAACAGTGCGTATAAGTGGAATGTGGTACGTTTAGCTCAAACTATGCGAGCGACAAGATATACGATTGTACTTCGTAAACTTGTGATATTATGTTGTTAAAGATGCAAATTTGTATAGAAGCTCATGTTCAGTAGGACGAGCAATTTATAGAAGAAAATTTACCACTTTTCTACAATATTTAGCTCCTTAATTTCATGCAAATGAGTATGTAAATTTATTTAAAGATGAAAGAAAGTATACAGTTGGAGGTTAAATAGGCCTGGGATGGTTGCAGTTTTAATTGGTGGCCTTCACTGTTCCCGTATGAATTGAAGCCCGCAATATCGGATGTAAGCAATAGGATAATTCAATTATTACAAATTATGTAATTGTTCTATTATTCTAAATTAAGGGGAAGGAACTGGCCACTCTACCCTTTATCTCCTGGCTTAGTTGTCTCATTAGTGATGGCTTATTGGTTCGCTTATGAGGTTTCAATCAGCCTTGGACTATTGATTATACATACATACATACATACATACATACATACATACATACATTCTACACTCTCTATATAATTATTGTTCGATTATTCTATACTGTAAAATTATTCGATTATTCTATACTGCAGAATTCTCGATTATTCTATACTGTAGAACTTTATTATTTTATACTGTAGAACTTTATTATTTTATACTGTAGAATTTGTCGATTATTCTATACTGTAGAATTTTTTCATTATTCTATACTGTAGAATTTTTTTCATTATTCTATACTGTAGAATTTTTTATCATTCTATACTTTAGACTTTTTCCATTATTCTGTACTGTAGACTTTTTCGATTATTCAGTACTGTAGAATTTTTTATTAATATATACTGTAGAATTTGTTGATAATTCTGTAATGTAGAATTTTTATTATTCTATACTGTCATACTTTTTATTATCATAGAATGTAGAATTTTTTTATTATTCCTCAGTGTAGATTTTTTTATTATTTTATACTGTAGAATTTTTTATCATTCTATACTGTACAATTTTTCGATTATTCTATACTGTAGACTTTTCGATTATTCTATACCGTAGAATTTTTTTATTATTCTATACTGTATAATTTTTTATTATTCTATACTGTAGAATTTTTTTATTATTCTATACTGTAGAATTTTTTGATAATTCTGTCATGTAGAATTTTTTGTTATTCTATACTCTCAAACTTTTTATTATTCTATACTGTAGAGTTTTTTATTATTCTATACTGTAGAATTTTTTGATAATTCTGTTATGTAGAATTTTTTATTATTCTATACTCTCAAACTTTTTATTATTCTATACTGTAGAATTTTTTTATTATTCTATACTGTAGAATTGTTTGATAATTCTGTTATGTAGAATTTTTTATTATTCTGTACTCTCAAACTTTTTATTATTCTATACTGTAGAATTTTTTTAGTATTCTATACTGTATAATTTTTTGATAATTCTGTCATGTAGAATTTTTTTATTATTCTATACTCTCAAACTTTTTATTATCCTATACTGTAGAATTTTTTTTACTATTCTTCACTGTAAATGTTTTTATTAATCTATACTAATATTCTGTACTGTAGAACAAATGTTCTATTATTTAAAATTTTCTTTCTAAACTATCTCATTGTTAGATTATTCTAAACTATCTCATTGTTCTATTATTTCAGACTGTTGAATTGTTTGAACATAATAAACTTTTCGATTGTTCAGATATTCTAGTAGTTCAAAATTGTGAGAAATTTCAAATCGAATTCTACGAAAAGTCGAATCTATCTAATTGTACTAATAATCTAAACTATCGAATTGTTCTGTTAGTCTGAATAATTGTGATGACTTTCGGTCATGCAATTACTTTTCTCCAGTCTTATGGAAAGCAAACTCTTCACTTGTACAATAAATGTTAGGTTTAAGAGAAAATTTGTGTGATACAATTAAGATTCATTTCATCCTTGAGACTGGAAGTTCAATACTCGGTCAGATCACAGATGTTGGTATGTTGTCACCCTGCATTGTGAGGTGAAGGGTATACAATATTGTGGTTCTACGGAGTTCACGCCTAGTGTCAAGTTCGAAATAAAACAGGGAGGAGCCAACGTGAACCTCAGGTGAGTTGAAAACTCCCATAAAAGTTTAGAGCTACAACAGCAACACGATTATAACGTGTCTCTGGAGCTGAATAGACTTACAATCACTTGTAGCTCGAACCTCAGCAAATAATGACCTTGGATAGCTAGTGTTAAAGTGAAATCAAAGTGAATTTAAGACTTACAAACATGCTTGCTATAGTGAGGACGTTAAATAATGTTCCCTACCTCTGTCGGCGTGTGCGATTTAGAGACTTAGAGCTGGTGAGACTGTGGTCTATTTACAGTATATCACTTTTATTGCATCCATCTCGTTGGAAAACGGTCCAATTCTATGCATGAGGTTACATAGTGCTGTTTAAGGGGTCTGGGAAATGTTAAAGTGTCAACAAATACAATTATCAATTTTTACTGAATTATATTTTTTGTATCTTCCTGAACAGGAAAATAGGCCTATATTGTTTTATAGTGATCATCCCTTTAAATTGATATCAAAACATACTGCATGCTTAACTATATTAACATAATCTAGTGAAGTTTATAATATTTATTTTTTTAATTTATTATATTAAATAATAATTTTTGAGATTAGAGAAATGGAGTGATAACATAGCTGTTCATGAAATGATATCGTTGAAAGACAATCACATTCTGAGTACACCAATTTTTGCTACCGATTTCAAAGATCACGTCCCGAGGGCATCAGTTCTTTCTACTGATTTGAGAGAAATTAAGTGATAACTTGGCTGTTCTTGGAATGATATCGTTGAAAGATAATCACATTCCGACAACAACAATACTTGTTACTGATTTTAGAGATAACTTTCCGATGACATCAGTTCTTTCTAATGATTTGAGAGAAATGAAGTGATAACTTGGCTGTTCATGGAATTATATCGTTGAAAGATAATCACATTCCGACTACAACAATACTTGTTACTGATTTTAGAGATCACTTCCCGAGGACATCAGTTCTTTCTAATGATTTGAGAGAAATGAAGTGATAACTTGGCTGTTCATGGAATGATATCGTTGAAAGATAATCACATTCCGACAACAACAATACTTGTTACTGATTTTAGAGATAACTTTCCGAGGACATCAGTTCTTTCTAATGATTTGAGAGAAATGAAGTGGAAATGTGACTGTTCATGAAATCATATCGTTGAAAGATAATCACATTCCGACTACAACAATACTTGTTACTGATTTCAAAGATCACTTCCCGAGAGCAACAGTTCTTTCTACTGATTTGAGAGAAAGAAAGTAATAACTAGGCTGTTCATGGAATGATATCGTTGAAAGTTAATCACATTCCGAGTACACCAATTCTTCTTACTCATTTCAAAGATGGGCATCATTTCTTTCTACTGATTTGAGAGAAATGAAGTGGTAACATGGCTGTTCATGGAATTATATCATTGAAAGAAATGACATTCTGAGTGTACAAATTCTTGCTACATATTACAAAGATCATTTCCGGATGGCATCAGTTCTTTCCACTGATTTAAGAGAAATGAAATGATAACTTGGCTGTTCATTGATTGATATCGTTGGAAGATAATCACATTCCGACTACAACAATACTTGCTACTGATTTTAGAAATCACTTCCCGAGGACATCAGTTCTTTCTAATGATTTGAGAGAAATGAAGTCGAAATGTGACTATTCATGGAATGATATAGTTGAAAACTAATCACATCAGAAATAAAGTGGTTACGTGGCTGTTCACGGAATGATATCGTTGAAAGCCAATCATTTCCAAGTACATCAATTATTGCTATTGTTTTCAGAGATCACTTCCCGAGGACATCGGCTCTTACTGATTTGCGGCAAGTAAAGTGGTAACGTAGTTGTTCACGGAATCATATCGTTGAAAGCCAATCACACCCTGAAGACAATTCTTGCTACTAATACGAGGAAAATGAAGTGATAATATGATATTTCACTGATTGCTATCGTTGAAAGTCAATCACGTACGGACGACATCAATTCTTGCTATTGACCTAAGAAACAATATGGCTATTGACGGAATGCTATTATTGAAAGATAATCACTTCTTACGACACAAATTCTTGATACTGACTTGAGACAAATGAGGTGATAAAATAGCTATTCAAGGTCATCGAATTTTACTACTGATTGGAGAGATCATCACTCGACAGCCTCAATGTTGGTCAGTCTCTGTGAGGCTCTGCCACTATTGGCTGAGAGAAGGCTTGGGATTGCAGTTTCGTCATTGTTTTGTGAAATTGAGCGGCGTTCCCCGTCACGACATAGTCATCAGTCTTCATAGCAGCGGGTAACCGTGTTGCTTCATATTCTGGTCGGGGAACCTGCGGTCCCACCCCAAAAGACGTGGTCCGACTCTTGTGGGAAGCAGCGGTTCTTCCTCATGTCATGTCGTTCCGTAGCGGTCAGAGGCCAAGAAGGGCGATGCTGGCACATTTGTGTCTGTGCGGGCGTTACTTATACCCCTGCTCCCTTTCATGGTCTGACGTAGGAGATGTGGCGCTTATTAGTGGGGAAGTAAGACCATTGTGTTTAGATCTGCAGAGAAAATTTGGCCAACACCTTACATACCTTAGCCAGGGTTGCACAAATCTCGTAATGTGAAGTATTTATACAGATTACACACTCGAAACTTGATTGTACTGTACGTGTTGATTATCAATGGATTTTAAAAATGTTTATGCTCGACCATGCCGAAATGTAGTAATTATACACCTGGTACCAGTCCTTTAATGCATGTCATTAAAGTACACCTATTCATTAAAGTTCAGGTTTCCGATTTTTCTCGGATGTGCAGTCGAAAGACAACTAGCAAAACGTCACGCAGGCTGGAAATCCAATACTGTCGTAGAAGGTTATGTTCTGTTACTATAATATATAATTAGCGTTAATTGAAAATAATATTCAAATAAATTCAATTTGTTACCTCGTTTTCCAATGTCGAATTCAATTTCAAGGTTATATCAAGTTTAACGTGTATCTTACTCTCGAATTTATATCAAGGTCGTCGACATTCGTTGCCCGGAAAAAATCAATACCTTAGCGTCTGCGCACATCTCACAATTTACGAGATTGCACAAGATCAGTTCGCTCCCCAGTCACATAAGAATTACATGAATACTTATGAATAATTTCAAGTTAGAAATATGGTCGAGCATAAAAAGTCGTATGAAACTTGCCTATAATGGTAATTAAGACGCTCGTATGAAAATTATGAAACGAGCGCAAGCGAGTTTCATAAACATCCTCACGTCTTAATTACTATCATTATAGGCTCGTTGCATAATGTACTATTATTATCTTCATGCTTTCATTTATTTTTCTAATAACGCCTGACAGTTTTTTTAAGATCCAGTAAGGACGGTTCGAAACCCGTCCGAAATAACGGGAATGCAGAGAAGCACTCTTCGTAAAAGTTCCTGAACTCACAAGCAAGCATTCTCATATGAGCAGATAAAAAAATCATTTCTTTTTCTTCCGCCATGTTAATAATGTCAAAACAAGCGCTTGTACGAATTTTGGCCACTCGAGCGCAATTACGAGAATCGTAAAAAATAAGTGTACCTGGGGACGTTTACAGAAAGAAAACACAATTTCATTGGAAGAATTTATTGGAACAAATACAACAAACTGTTGAGCTATTATTCAACATATTCCCCACTTTGGAATTGAGACATTTGTCATACCATGGATAGACAGAGAGGTGCAGACGACTGTCACACACTGGTTTCGATCCCAGGCGGCAGACTTCTACGACACAGAGATACAAAATTTGATCCCACGGTATGATATATGTGTAAAATTCCGTTGAGGAATATGTTGAAAAATAGCTCAACAATTGCTGCATCTGTCCCAATAAATATTTCCATGAAATTGTGTTTTCTTTATGTAAACGGCCCCAGGGAAACTTATTTTTACGGTCCTCGTAATTCGTTCGAGTGGCCAAAATTTGTATAAGCACTTGTTTTGACATTATTAACATGGTGTAAGAAAACAAATAACTTTTTTATCAGCCTCCATGAGAATGCTTGCTTATCAGACGCTACGGATGTTGTCACTCAATAAAGACTCTCTAACATAAAAACAGAGAGTCGGTCTGGTTGGCGCAGTTGGTGTAGCGTTGGCCTTCTATGCCCGAGATGGCGGGTTCGATCCCGGGCCAAGTCGATGGCATTTAAGTGCGCTTAAATGCGACAGGCTCATGTCTGTAGATTTATTGGCATGTAAAAGACATTCTACGGGACAAAATTCCGGCACACCGATATAACCTCGGCAGTTGCAAGCGTCGTTAAATAAAACATAACATTTAACATTTACAACCAAAGGAAGTTAATGCTGAAAAACAAAGTAGGCCTATCTATGAGTCAAACTATTTCTTATTTCCAGGATAAATAATAATATTAAAATATATTAGTTCTTTTTTTTCTAGTTACTAAATTGTGTTAACTCTCGCTAAGTGGTTTTTATATTTATTTTGTCAATCTTATTGTTATTATTGTTACTGATATTATTATTATTATTATTATTATTATTACTATCGAGTCAAAAACCTTGATAGAACTGATATTTCATTAGTCAAGCAAGCCTAATTAGTCAAATCCACTCTCCACACCTCCACGCTGAGGCTCCCCGGGATCTTTTAAGTTGCGAAAGAGAGAGTTGTGTGCGGAAAGCAACGGGAAGCTACCGTATTTACCTTTCCTATGAACAACTGCAAACATGGCATGATGAGGGAGAAGAGTTCGGGGCAGAAGAAGATATAAGATGATAGACGACATTAAGATATATGGATCATATGAGGAGACAAAGAGGAAGGCAGAAAATAGGAAAGACTGGAGAATGCTGGGTTTGCAGTGAAGGACCTACCCAGTGAATGATTGAACATTATTACTGATGTCTGTCAAATTTATGTAGGCTCTACTGCACTGTACCCGAGCACGAGCACATGCTCTTTTCGGGTAACAATCATACCAGTCAAATTAAATTTATTTGTTATTATGGCGATTTAGCTCTCAGATTATTTTTCCTCCTTGATATTAAACAGCATAAATAAAGCCGCAATAGAAAAGTAAGGCAGGTGCTATGAGTGACGAGCAACTGCGATAACCAGATATATTGCATCACACTATATTACGAAGGAAAGGAATTCAGCATTCCTTAGAGGATTGTCTTTAGATTTAATCTGAAGATAAAGTTCATGGTTTCAGAGATGGGTTGGTCTTCCTTCCCATGACGTTAAAGCATCGAAAGGAAAACGATATTTACGGAAGTTACAGTTACATAGAAGTAAATATTTGAATAAGGCCAAGGATGGATGGAAAAATGCTACTAGGAAACGGAAATGGGATGAATGACGTGTAGGCCTACTGTATCTATTCGGTAAATATAGCGCGCTTGCAATTTAATACCATGTATGTCTCTCTGAACATAATAGGGTATTGCAGAGTGGTCTATCCGGGGATGGACAACATAATAATAATCCGTGGCGCTACAGCCTGTGAAGAGCCTAGACCAACCAGCCGGCTGCTGGCCTCACGCCCATATGCCGAAGCAGAGGTGGACGATCATCCAACCAGAATGGAGGTATCGTGTGATTAGCACGATGATCCCCCCAGCCGTTATAGCTGGCATTCGCAACCGGATTTCGCTACCTATCGTAGCTCCCCAAGTGCATCACGATGCTGGGTGGGCACCGGTCTCATACACTGGCCGAAATTTCATGAGAAAATTTCTTCCCGCATGAGGACTCGAACCAACGCGCATTCCATAACGCGAGTCCTAGGCAGGATGCCTTAGACCGCGACGCCACGGCGCGGGACGGACAACATATGTTATGTTATGTTTTATTTAACGACGCTCGCAACTGCAGAGGTTATATCAGCGTCGCCGGATGTGCCGGAATTTTGTCCCGCACGAGTTCTTTTACATGCCAGTAAATCTACTGACATGAGCCTGTCGCATTTAAGCACACTTAAATGCCATCGACCTGGCCCGGGATCGAACCCGCAACCTTGGGCATAGAAGGTCAGCGCTATACCAACTTGCCAACCAGGTCGACCGGACAACATAATATCACTATGAAAATATCAGAAGTGAGACTTAACCCTCTACTGCACGAGTTATTTTCTTCACAAATAACGGTGAGACTGCCTCCGTGGTCTGTTGGTCAGCATACTGGCTTCCAGATCAGGAGGTCCCGGGTTCGATTCCCGGGCTGGGCTCTTGGTGAATTTTTCTTGAAGAAGAGGAATTCCCTGGGTGTCTAGTGTCTGGAAATTTGTATGAATGTGAGTGTGCCTGGTCAATATTAATTAACCAATCATCACAAATGTAAAAATACATCAGGACTGTCGCTGGGCAGTAACCTGAACACACGTTTCAGCGTCACGTTGTTGACAAGTAACTCAATCTGTTAGCACTCTGTTAGAGTTACCAACAACGAAAAAAAAAATAATAATAATAAAATAACGGTCAGCTGTTTTAATGGCGCCATACACTCAGAGAGACCAAATTCTTAACTTTTCCTCGACTCTGTCTTCGTTGCTAACTTCAGAACGTTGTCTCAGAGCACCAGAATGCATATGCATATCACGTAGGAGAAATAAACAAATAAAAAGTCGGGTGTTGCTTTGAGGCAACACTATGCAGTAGAGGGTGTCAATTTGATAAAAGTCGGATCTTCAAACACGAAAGTTCTGATCGCTGTATCTACTGGGGCATTGTGGGGTGGGGAAGTTTAAGCATTATGAATCATTAAAATAGGCAGGCAAAAAGGCATCATAAATAGCTAAAGTAGGCAGGCAAAAAGGCATTATAAATAGCTAAAATACGCAATAAAAGGCAATTACAAAAACCTTGCACTAGACCCACAACCTTGCACTTTCCACAAAGGGTTTTCGGCAACAAGAAAAGCTTTACATACGTCGAATGCAAATTGAGATTTTCGACTCGATGCTGCAATTACTGTTGGAAGCAAAGAAATCTTCTTCCCAGTAGCCTTGGAAAGTGCATCTTTGTGTTTGGTTGTACTGATATGTTTCGATATGACAGGGTTGCCAGATAAAGGAACCGTATCCGTCGTATCAACTTATGAAAACTATCGTACTACAGCTTAAAATTGTTGTACATTTCTCAGCTTCCTAATATATATAATTTTAGTCCACCGCTATGTAGTAATGATTAGTAACTCTGACTGTGGAACGAGCGGGCCGGGGTTCAAATCCCGATTGAGAAAAGTTACCTGATTGAGGTTGTTTTCGGGGTTTTCCCTTAATCCATTAAGAGCAGATGCTGGGTAACTTTCGACGCTGGAGTCACTTCGCTGGCATTATCACCTACATGTCATTGACGCCATATAACCTTCGCAGTTGAATGAAGAATCGTAAAATAATCTATATATTAGGCTATACCAGTAAATTTTAGTTTCAGATTTTAAGAATACTACTAATTATAAACAAGGACATTCAGCATTGAATCAAATCACCACACACTTCTTCATCATCAACACTGTCATCGCCGTAAAGCGTGCACGATGACGCTTGGTTAGAAACAACTTTGTTATATTTGAAGTCAGCAGAAATTTGATCCTTGGCCGGTGGTAGATATTTTAATATCAATAAATGCGGCGGCTGAAATATATCAAATTAATTCATCTACAGTCAACTCAAACCCGACACCTCTATAATGTCGGCGCGTTTAGATTTCTTAATGCTACTGCGGTACTTTTTCATTGGTAAAAGACTTCATTTATCGAACAAGCAAGGAACTTAATAAAATTAAACCTGTATTACTCTGATATAACCGCGCCGTATACCTGAAATCTAGAGCTTAAGATGACAAATTATGATTTACATGGCAAGCATAGTTACCAGATCGAGTTTCAAAGCATTTCCCCCCTTAAAAGCATGTTTTTTTTTTCATATTAATCAAGGACATACTGAATGAAGAAAACTTGTCTAAAAGGGACTAATTAACCATCAATTTTATTTCAATTATAAACCAACATTACAGACGTGGACAAATTATTAACAAAATTGACGATTTTTATGATAATTCTGTTTACAAAATTTGACTTTTCAATTTAGACTACAGTTGACAATTTTGCATATTTCTATCATTACAGTAGTTAGAAATATGCAAAAATGTCAACTGTAGTTTAAATTGAAGAGTCAAATTTTGTAAAAATATATAATAAAAATCTTCATGTTTTGCTAATAATTTGTAAATATTAAAAAATGTCAACTGCAGTCCAAATTGAAGAGTCAAATTTTGTAAAAATATAAAATAAAAATCTTCAGTTTTGCTAATAATTTGGAAATATCCAAAATGTAAACTCTAGTCCAAATTGAAGAGTCAAATTTTGTAAAAATATATAATAAAAATCTTCAGTTTTGCTAATAATTTGTAATTACGCAAAAATATCAAATGCAGTCCAAATTGAAGAGTCAAATTTTGTAAAAAAAATATACAATACAAATCTTCAATTTTGCTAATAATTTCGAAATACGCAAAAATGTCAACTGTAGTCTAAACTGAAGAATCATATTTTGTAAAAATATGTAATAGAAATCTTCCATTTTGCTAATAATTTGTCCACGTCTGTATAAGTTCCAATAGTACATTATGCAACGAGCCTATAATGATAGTAATTAAGACGCAAGTATGTTTGTTTATGAAACGAGCGCAAGCGAGTTTCATAATTTTCATACGAGCGTCTTAATTACCATTATGGGCAAGTTTCATACGACTTTTTATGCTCGACCATATTTCTAACTTGAAATTATTCAGAAGTATCATTTTATTTGTATCTGACTCAAGATCGGAAGTGACCTTGTGCATAGCTCGTTTGAGATGTGCGCAGACGCGAAAGTATTGATTTTTTCCGATGAACAATAATGTCATTGACCTTGATGTAGAGATTAACATGAACTAATTTTGGTATAACTTGGAAATTGATTTAGAATTGAAAAACGAGATGACAAATTGAATTTATTTGAATATTATTTACAATTAACGCTAATTATTATAGTAACAGAACATAACCTTCTGCGACAGTATTGGATTTCCAACCTCCGTGACGTTTCCCCCGTTATCTTTCGATTGCATATCCGAGAATAATCGAAAACCTGAACTTTAATGAGTAGGTGTACTTTAATGACATGCATTAAAGGACTGCTACCAGGTGTATAATTACTACATTTCGGCATGGTCGAGCATAAAATAATTTTTCCCTTCAGTGAAATAGTCGTACAAAATTGTGTACGACATAGAGTGCGGTCGTACCTCGTACAATATGTCAAAATAGTCGTATGCGTATGACTATAGTCGTACGTATGGCAACCCTGCGATATGAAATATTTAGCTAGCTACAACAACATAAATAAAATAAAAATAAATAACTAAGACTCATGCCTCGGACTCGCTTTACGGAGTGAGCGCTGGTTCGAGTCCTCATGGGAGAAGAAGTTTCATAATGTAATTTCGACCGGTGTATACGACCAGTGTCCACTTAGCATCTTGATGAATTTAGGGCCCTACAGTGAGTAACGAAATGTAAGTATGTAAGTGAGTAAGCCAGCTATATTGCCTGGGATTATAATCGTGCTGACCACACTAGTTGGATGATCGTTCACTTCTGCTGGGGTATGTGGACGTGAGGCCAGCAGTTGACTGGGAATACAATTGAGCAGCAGAGAGAGAATAAAATTGATAAAATTAGATCACGAAGAGTTGGAGAGAATAGTTTTCTGTAACCTAGCAACAGGCCTGACAGCTTAATCCTATAATAATAATAATAATAGTAATAATAATAATAATAATAATAATAATAATAATTTATTTTAGCTGGCAGAGTTAAGGCCGTAAGGCCTTCTCTTCCACTCAACCAGCAAAAATGTATATACATATGCATGAACTTACAAAGAATTCAACAATTTGATTTAGATGAGAGTTACATGTATACAAGAGTTATTTACGAATTAAACAACAAAATGCTATGAACTATTAATTAAACACTGAAATAAACTGTGTAGCAGAATTAAACTGAAATACATAGAATGTTAATATATTTCAAATGATATTAGATAATAGAAAGAGATTATTATGAGACAATTTTGAAAATACAGCACAATCAGGATAATATCTAAAGAAAAAAGTAACAGTGTAGTCAGTGATAGTTAAAATCAGTATGATTGGAGTGAAATGCTAATAAGGTTATCTTTTAAGCTGTTCTTAAAGATGTTTGTTGTCTTGCAGCCCCTAATACTTTGTGACAAGGAATTCCATTGACGCGAGGTGGATATTGTAAAAGATGAGGAATAACAAGATGTTCTATGAAGAGGTATATTTAGCGTGCCACAGATAAGTGATCTGGTATTTACGTCGTGGTTAGAGTATAGATAAGAGAAACGAGACGAAAGGTAATTTGGTGTTGAGGTGTGCAGAATTCGAAAGAGTAAAGACAAAGAGTGTAAAGTTCTGCGTTCTTTAAGTCGGAGCCACGAGAGACTTGCGAAGGACGGTGATATGTGATCATATCGTCGGATATCGTATAATGGACAAAGGAAGAAGAGTTAGATACCTTCCTAAATCCAAGGAGGTCCAGTTATTTACAGCTGTTTTATTCCTATTCAATACAATTAAATTTCACCTTCGACTATCGATAGAAAGGGGGCGTTCATTGCGAAATAAAATGAGTAATCTGATAAATTTAAGACTGCGTACCCTCGTAAGCATGTTTGAATCATACTGTTCCACAATAACGGGATCTTGGTTTGCAGATGACGTCTCTGAGAAGCACCTGCACCAGCGGTTTGTTACGTAACGATGCAGACAAACCGTGTCAGCATCACACTTCCGTTTGCATAAACCACTCCGGGGTTTTGCAACTGCGCTTAAGAGTGTTTGTCTTAGTGATAGTGTTCACGGCTGCTGTTAAATGAGACAAACGTTCCCTTCTCCGTCACGGATAAATTGCTTTTCCTGTTGCTGTTGTAATTAACTTGTGTCCGAGTTCTTCAGATCTTGAGAAATAATAATAATAATAATAATAATAATAATAATTAACAGGTTTACAATGCATACGCAACTAATATTATGGTATTTTAACTCTTCTTTTCCAAACCATCCTTTCTTCCCAATGCATTTTTTTTTCAATCTTTTTCTTCTCATCGATCTTCTAACGTAACTTCATGTAAATATGACCTTATTGGCCTCTCTTCTGACTCCCAGGTAAAACCATTCTTATTTTTTTTTAATTCGTCTTATATGCTCATACCGATTGTTGTATTTTATAAAATGTAGTAAAGAATTTTGAACATAAGCATGTCTTGTCTAATTATCTACTTTCTGATTTTATCTAATCTGGAATTTCCCGTCGTTCTTCTCAAATAATCCATTTCATGTATTGTGAACTGTCAAGTTCCAGATCTGTATTTTGTAGTGCTTCGAACTATGGATCTATAAATTTGAATTTAGACGTTCTTTTTATTTTTTTTTATCTAATAATAATAATAATAATAATAATAATAATAATAATAAATGTAATAATAATGTAGCGATATAACACTAATAATGTTATTATTAGCATCACAATTTATGTTTTATTTTTATCTCATATCAATAATAATAATAATAATAATATTAGCATTAAAGTTACCCAGCATTTTATTATGTAATAATAATGTAGCGATATAACACTAATAATATTATTATTATTAACATCACAATTTAGGTTTATTCCGTTTCCACATCAGCAAAGGTTAACTTTTTTAAAACTGTTCATTCCATCTTCTTCTTGGTCTTCCTTATACTGGGTTGGATAAAAAGTAATGGTAACAGTTCGATATTCTGACATGTTTATTCACAGGGGTACAACATTTACGTACCTTCTATATATCGCTCATTTATTACCTTTTGCCAAATGTTTGGAAGGCGTCGTACACCATCAGCGCGTCCATCTTTGTATGTTCCGTACTGACCGCCCTAAAGCATGGATAACTTCAACTCTGGTATTGTACCGGGTCCCTCGCAGTGGTTCTTTCACTTTGGTGAAAAGATCGTAATCGCATGGATCATATCGGGTGAGTACGGTGGATGTTCCAGTAGTCCGCGTTTTCCGTCTGCCTATGGAGGTACAGCGTGGTTCAGTATTACCCCATTAATGTCATACGCCACAATGAACATCTCCTTCACAGCACTTTGTGTAGGGCGCACTTTCTTTGGACGAGGAGAACCGGGATGCTTCCATTCATTTGATTGGCGTTTCAATTTGGTTCGTACGAGCGAGTCATTTTCGTCCATTTCGTCCAAGAGAGTCGTCACCTTCCCTTTGGTACCGGTAATAAGGCCTTCCCGGAACGCTTTTACCCATCGTGCAACTGTGCGATATGGCAACGCTGCAACATGCTTCACGTGAAAACATTCTAAGACCTAATTTCAATTTTGATCCAGGAACGTTGCTCTAACATCACATGGTCTTAGGGCGCTCGCACTATCCCCATGAAAGTGAACGTTCTACACACTGCAGTAGATTGACAGATTATTGTCGCCGCTGGCTGCACTAACTCATCTAACAGTCCTTGTTCAAAGCTGGCATCTCCGCACCGTCGTCACGTGACAGCAGTGTTGCCATTACTTTTTATCCAACCTATGTATGTATATACAGTTGTAAACGTTATACAGCACCCATTGTGTGTACATGTTCAATGTTCATGTTGTAAATAATAATAACAATAATAATAATAACGAATATATAGTGGTCATCAACTGTTAATCAAACGGCCGATACCACGCGGCGCTATTCGCTCAGTCTGTTCCGTGTGTAAATTGTATTTAACGATACTGTTTCCCTTTCGCTCCATATACGTACGTAACTGGCATTTACTTACAAATTAAGACTATTTGAAAGAAAAACACATTCATATACATCACACTGTAAAACAAATAATAGTTTAATATGAAAATTAACTTAGGGCTGCTTGTTATGGCGGGCATGCAATATGTACTCAAACAGTTACTTGTCCGACAGTTTGGAGAATTTAAATGATTTGGCGGCTCTCGGAACTCGTCGGATTTGTTTCGTCCGGAAGAAGAACCGACATTTCATATTGAAAAATTTAGTTTCGTATGATATCCATGGCATGATCCAAGCAGCATCCTGTTCCCTGTGAATTACAATTGAGGTAATACTGGCTATGCAAAATATATTCCATCAATTTTTCTTTTATTGCTGTTCTGTTTGCATAACCAAATGAAACAGGTTTTACAACCAACAAAACCCAAAATATAACACGACAAAATTAATAATCTCGTCCTTTAATAAATAAATTGTAGCAAGACTCACTTGTCACTCGTGTACGAATAATTGCAGATTGTGTATTGGCACGAAAGTATTTAACGACTGTTACACTAAAAAGCAAACGAAATGAACGAACACTCTACTGCTTCTTTTATGGATATTCGCTTCCAACTGAGCAATACCGATCGCAGCGCCAAATTCTCTTGGTCACCGTCGACAATGCTGAACAATAAGTGCGCATTCTTCTTTCTATTCGTTATGATAATCTAATAATAAATAATAATAATTAATGTAATAAAATGGCGATATAACAGTAATAATATTATGGACATCACAATTTAGGTTTATTCCGTATCCACATCACAAATTTAACTTTTTAAAACTGTTCAGACCATCTTCTTCTTGGTCTTCCTTAAAAGATGGCCTATACAGTTGTAAACGTTATACAGCACCCATCGTGTGTACATCTTCAATTTTCATGTAAAATAATAATAATAATAATAATAATAATAATAATAATTTTTTTATTTAGGAGCTTCGTACAGTACAATAGTTTTCCTACAATCCATGTGAGCTGTGACGCATACATACTGTACGTCTCTCACTGTCAGTGCAGTGGTTGACTCTGCAGTAAGATGACGAACTTTGAAGATGCACCCGCCTGAGAAGCTGTATGTCATTCGAAAACCTAAATTATATTTTGAGATTGAACATGGCTGATTCATTTGTTCCAAACATTAAAGGGTTTCTGCGAATGAAACGATCTCCTAAGTCTCGGAAAACAGCCACACAGTTATTTTCTCTTATTGAGCTTCAAATAGTTTTCAATAGGAAATATTTATTGATTTCAGACTGACAGAAGGACGATTTTGTTACAATAGTTTATTCATGCAAAAGAAAAGTGTAAGAGAATGTTTATTATTAATTTTCTTCTTGTGTTTCTGTTTGTAATACTTTATTACACATGTTTATACTATTAATACCATATTGTAATTGTTAAATCACTGTGCGTATAGTTTGTGTAAAGAAGCTTAATGATTTGTATATGCATGCAGCGAAATTTATTTCATTAAATTAATAAGAGTGTTATAAAGTCTGTACTGTACACGGATTGATGTAATATCCTTATAAACTATTATGTACTGACAGACTGAATGAATAGAACAACTATGGCTCTTGTTATATTAATGCAGGGAAGATAGCTGCAATGTGAGTCCGCCACTGCGTGAGCGTTCTGCTCCGGATTGGAATTGAAGTGCCTTGTGGAGCGAGAGCAGCCGTGACCGGCTAAACGGAGCCGCTCTCATGCCCGACGCTGGCCTGGAAAGTTAAATCCGAAATTATTATTATTGCGCGATAATTTAGTTTGCTTCGAAATGTGACTATCAAGACACTGCTGCTATTGCTATCGCTTCACTTTGCTCTCAGGAGAAGAAAAATAAAACTGGTAAAGTTTTGTAAAGTTGTATGCATTCAACAATAAATACTCTTTATTTATTTTTGGCGCTTATACTATATTAGTAAGAAAAAGGGCACGATATGGAAACAAAACATAGAACTAAACTAACGACTATGAATAAAAACTTTTTTTTAAAACAAAGAAACAAGATGACGATCTGTGACAGAGGAGACCGACTGTACCCCACGGCTTTTCGCAAACAACTGGCGGAATAACGCCCAGTATTTTTCAGATTGGACAATATATTTCAAAAAGTTTTGATACACTCAATAATATTGCCCATTCTTTCAATATACCCTAACTTATAGGGGAAACTCGGCTAATTCCGCAATACGGGTAGTTTCGTAGTAGTGCATATATGATTTTACTGCGGCTTTAAAATAGCGTGAACGTAAGTTTTGAGAGGCTGTCAACAGGAGGCATGTCCTCTGCAGTGCTATAGAAAAAAATCAAGGATGTTGGTCGACACTTCTGTCGGCAATACAGTGGAACATCGAAAGTTGGCTGTTTTTCGTATTTTGCTACACAGCTGTGAAGAAAGTGAGCATTGTTACATATAAATTGTTCCATCTATGTTACTTTCATAATGTATTTCATAATTATTTAGTACTGCGAAATTAGCCAAGTTCTATTGCGGAATTACCCGAGTTCTTTTTCAACTGTAATGTATGTACAACTAAATATATTTGCATTTTAATAGGTCTCTTTATCTCATTTGGTAATGAAAGATTTCGTCCATGTCTACATACCTTGATAATATTTTTCAATAAACATTTGATAAAAATATGATAGATTTACTTTTTAATATTGCGGAATTAGCCGAGTCTCCCCTACACGCTCAATATTATTGCGCAGTCTTAATATTGTACAATAATATTGATCGTGTAGGTGCAACTTATAGCTTGTAAACAGCAATAAATGTGCATAATATAGCCTACTGAAGAGTAAGAATTCTTAATGTGTTATGTAATATATTTAAAAAAGAACGATGTGACAGTGTTTTCTCATGAAGTGGGCTATTTATTTTAGTCGGTTATTTAACGACGCTGTATCAACTACTAGGTTATTTAGCGTCGATGAGATTGGTGATGGCGAGATGATATTTGGCGAGATGAGGCCGAGGATCGCCATAGATTACCTTGCATTCACATTACGGTTGGGGAAAACCTCGGAAAAAACCTAATCAGGTAATCAGCCCAAGCGGGGATCGAACCCGCTCCCGAACGCAACTTCAGACCGGCAAGCAAGCGCCTTAACCGACTGAGCCACGCCGGTGGCTGAAGTGGACTATGAAGAGGATTGACCACACGTTACGTTTTTAACGGGACTACCCTCATCTGTAACACTGTCATGGCTGTCTGAAATGCCATTTTATACTCCTTTCATTTGATAAATTTCGTATTAAATTCAGCGAACCAAGCTCCTATAAAGATGACATCACATCGTTCAGATAAATATAAAAAATATTGAAACAACACTTGGCACAAACACAGAATTGCACAGGTCATAGTATGTAGTTGCTTCATTCTCATTTCAGGAGTAGCGAGTTGAATTATTCAGTAGATGTTTTAAACGGCAGTAATACGTGGACGAGGGACTCTAAATTAATAAATGCATACCTCACCTATCTTTTGGGCCGCATTCTTGCCACTGGATCCAAGGTTCATGGGTTAAAGTCTGCCGAAGGTGATGGATTTTTTAGAGCTATAAAGTCCTTCACATAACATCCTTCAAAGGGTAGTAAATTTGGAAGTATTATATCTTACATTTACACAACAGAAAAGATCCCTATCTCTGTTAGAGAGGTCCAGGCAAAGTTTACTGGTTATTTCTCTTTCACATTGAGGGGGATAGAAGTTATCCCTGGCAGGGATGTTTTAGGAGGGAGGGAGGGAACATCCCACGCACTACGACCTGAGGTCTATTGTACACCCCCTTTTGGGGTGAGTTGCGTTCCCCGATCCTCTACGCGCACCGTTCTAACCACTTGACCCCCTTAACGACCGGTCCCTAAAGCCAACAGAGTCCATGTACCATTCCTGCTTCGGCAACCTCCCCAAGGTTCCCTTAACGGTCCGAGGCGGAACTCCTCCCTGGCAGGGATGTTAATATGAATTTATGAGAAGGGGATAACTTTCTTTATCACCTACCTATCCTGTTCAACATCTACTTGGAGAATTTAGTGAAGAAATGTTTTCAGGACATGGGAGAAGTGATAGAAGGAAGAAGAATAAAGTGCATAAGATTTGCTGATGATATGGCGTTGTTAGCTAAGGGATACTAAGGGATATGCCACTGGAGATGACAGCTGTGAACAGTATGGGGTAAAGATAAATGCAAGCAGGCAAAGATCATGGTGATAGGGAGAAAAATAAAGAATAGTTCGAAATGAGGAAGGAGAACAATTGGACAATTTCAAATACTTAATGGTGTACAGTACTAAGTAGTAACATGAGCTACTGCGAGGAAGTCAAAAGGAGGATAGCAATGACAAAGAAAGCTTTTAATAGAAAAAGGAGCATCTTCTGCGAACCTTTTGAAAATGTACTAAAAAAGAGACTAGTGAAGTACTTTGTGTGGAGTGTAATAGTGTAGGGGGCAGAAACACGGCATTTGAAATGTGGATATGGAAAAGAGCGTGTGAAATGGTGAGACAAAATAAGAAGTAAAGCTGTCCTAGAAAGAGTGGGTGATGAAAGAATAATGCTGAAGCTGGTCAGGAAGAGAAAAATAAATTGCCTGGATCACTGACTAACAAGAAACTACTTCCATAAGGATGCATTGGAAGGAATGGAGAACAGGAGAAAATTCGGGCAGAAGAAGATATCAGAGATAGGGAACATTAAGACAAATGGATCATATACGAAGACGAAGAGAAAAACGGTAAAACGATAAGATTTGAAAAATGCTGTGTTTGCAGTGAAGACTCCGCCCTTGAGAGGAAAACTTTGAATGATATGATATGATATATGATATATGATATGATATATGATATGATATGATATGATATGATATGATATGATATGATATGATATGATATGATATGATATGATATGATATGATATGATATGATATGATATGATATGATATATGATATGATATGATATGATATATGACATGATATGATAATGATGTGATATGATATGATATGGTGTGATATATGATATGAGATATATGATATGATATGATATGATATGAGATATGATATATGATATGATATGATATGATATGATATGATATATGATATATGATATGATATGATATGATATATGATATGATATGGTATGATATATGATATATGATATGATATGATATGATATGATATGATATGATATGATATATGATGTGATATGATATGATATGGTATGATATATTATATGAGATATGAGATATGATATATGATGTGATATGATATGATATGATATGATATATGATATGAGATATGATATGATATGATATATGATATGATATGATATATGATGTGATATGATATGATATGATATGGATGATATAAGATATGATATGATATGATATGATATGACATGATATATGTTATGATATGATATTATATGATATGATGATATGATATATGAGATATGATGTGATATGAAATGATATTATATGATATGGTATGATATATATATGATATATGAGATATGATATGGTATGATATAATATATATGATATGATGATATATGACACGATATGACATGATATGATATGAAATGATATGATATGATATGATATGATATGATATGATATGATATTATATGGTATGATATGATACAATAAGATATGATATTATATATGATATGATATGATATATGAGATAATATATATATATATGAAATGATATATAATATGATATGATATGATACGATATGATATGATATGATATGATATGATATGATATGATATATGATATGATATGATATGATATGATATGATATGATATATGATATATGATACGATGCGATATAATAAGAATGATATGAAATGATATATATATGATATGATACGATACGATACAATAAGAATGATATATGATATGATATGATATGATATGATATGATATGATATGATATGATATGATATGATATGATATGATATGGAAGATTCCCTTCGAAGGCCACCAACAAAGTTACATCGGCTAGGAACAAACATCTATGCACTGGGCCGTATTCGAATATACGAACATGATATTCATATGGTGTCGAAGTTGCGCACAGTGGATAGAGAGTATTGTGGAATGTATCGATAGGTGAGGAGTAATTAAGTACTAGGCGTGAAGCTATTACAGAAAGCGACAAAAATAGGATTTCGCGGAATTAGGCAACCTTACCCTACATGTGGAAGTAGGTTGTGTTGATTTACAAGGGGAGACGTCCTCGGATGTGGTCGTGTTTGAATCATCCAGATCCGCGTTACGAATGTGACCTTTTTGAAAACGCAGCGCGTGTCGATGAAACCACAGCAGCCTTCCTTTCGTTCATGGTTAACCGTGGCGTAATGAGTCGTGCACCAGATTACTTTACTTGAAGGTATGACAAACTTCGCGTGAATCGACTCCTCCCAGCAGATGTTTTGGACTATATTGTGCGATGTAGAATAATTTGAAGTCCAAGAGTTCAGGAAGTACTGTAACTCTTAAAGACAAAGAACGGAGTACGTGAGCTACTTGAAAAATCATAAAACGACCGCAGTATTATTAAGGGACTAGGGTCGTCTAGAATCCATCACCACTGCCATCTACCAATTTTTAGCAAATCGCGAGGAACATTCATCATGGTAGATCGGCCGTTTCTGCATTCCGCAAACACGAGATGCCCTATTTTCCAGACAAATGAAGGGGGATTCTGGAATGTGTTGGTGTAATGAAGGGGGAAAAACGGGAGAACCCCGAAAAAAACTGGCTTTTTCCATTGTACAATTGAATCATTTGAATTTGCAAAAGGTCTAAGTCCGAAAAAGTAAATTTTAAGAAAACATCAAAAAACCTTTTATGGATCTGGATGTATAACAGTCCAAACATGGTGATAATTTTAAATGTGTACATTCCAAGGACTTGATTCCTTTTAATATCAAATCCAAGAAAAGCATTATGGAGCCAAAACAAACTCAATATGCAAAAAAATATGGACTTGGACCCTTTTGTCAATTATACATTTGATGTTGCTATGTCTATGTGTGGGAAAGTAACAACAAAATTATATACTTGTATATGATTCGAAGAACCTGGAGGGAAATTTGGTCAAGACAAAAGATGTTGATGAGGTGTTCCATTTTCGTCATTTGTCGATTAAAAGTGGTAAAATGGAAAAGTAAACATTTCAACCAAGTTTCTTTCCCAACTTTTGGTTACTGATGTTGAAGAAAACTCATTTTACCATTAGACTCATGGGTTGATCACAAAGATGAAAATGTTTTTCTTACAAAATGCAATCCCTGATAAAACATCACTTAAACATTATACGAAAGACAAACTACTATAGTCAGCCTCTGGATGCGCAGTTTTTCCGTTAATATAAAGTTTGAGAAGACTGATAGATTTTGTGAGACTTCGACTTTCAGCACCGGCTTCGACATAACTTTCATTGACATTTGTATTAAGTATTATGTGCACCAGTAAACCAACCTAAGGTTTTATATGCATGGCAAACAGCTGACTATAAAACTGAAGACGTCTCATTCAGAAATGTAATAGAAGTTGCGTTTCAATGTGGAATACTCAATGCCAATGGAAAGACACTGATGATAGTGAATGTGCTAACTTTGCAATTGTAAATTGTTCCCATTGCTCACTTTGCTACTCTTTTGATTATTTTATTAACTTTTCACACCTACTTACTTACTTATTACTGGCTTTTAAGAAACCCGGAGGTTCATTGCCGCCCTCATAAACCCGTCATTGGTCCCTGTCCTGAGCAAGATTAATCCATTCTCTATCATCATATCCCACCTCCCTCAAATCCATTTTAATATTATCTTCCCATCTTCTCGGCCTCCCCAAAGGTCTTTTTCCCCCAGCCTCCCAACTAACACTCTATATGCATTTCTGGATTCACCCATACGTGCTACATCCCTGCCCATCTCAAACGTCTGGATTTAATGTTCCTAATTATATCAGGTGAAGAATACAATGCGTGCAGTTCTGTGTTGTGTAAAACTTTCTCCATTCTCCTGTAACTTCATCCCTCTTAGCCCCAAATATTTTCCTAAACACCTTATTCTCAAACACCCTTAATCTCTGTTCCTCTCTCAAAGTGAGAGTCCAAGTTTCACAACCATAAAGAACAACCGGTAATATAACTGTTTTATAAATTCTAACTTTCAGATTTTTTGATAGCAGACTGGATGATAAAATCTTTTCAACCGAATAATAACAGGCATTTCCCATATTTATTCTCTGTTTAATTTCCTCCCGAATCATTTATATTTGCTACTGTTGCTCCAAGATATTTGGACTTCTCCACCTCTTCAAAAGATAAATTTCCAATTTTTATATTTCCATTTCGTACAATATTCTCGTCAAGACATAGACTAATCATATACTTTGTCTTTCGGAATTTTTCCAAACCTATCTCTTTACTTGCTTCCAGTAAAAGTCCTAATCGTTTGTGGATTTTCTGTCCTAACATATTCACGTCATCCGCATAAACAAGCAGCTGATGTAACCCGTTCAATTCCAAACCCTCTCTGTTATCCTGGACTTTCTAATGGCATACTCTAGAGCAAAGTTAAAAAATAAAGGTGATAGTGCATCTCCTTGTTTAGCCCAAGTGAATTGTGCATCTGACAGAAACTGACCTATAAGAACTCTGTTACGTTTCATGAGACACATTTTAATTAATCGAACTAGTTTCTTGGGAATACCAAATTCAATAAGAATATCATTAAAACTTTGCTCTTAACCGAGTCATATGTATTTTTGAAATCTATGAATAACTGATGCACTGTTTTATACTCCCATTTTTTCTCCATTATCTGTTGAATACAAAATATCTGGTCAATAGTTGATCTATTACGCCTAAAAACCACACTGATGGTTGCACACCTACACAATTAGGAATATATTATGGTAAGTTATGAACTTTTCTCATTATTCAATCATTTTGGTGTCCATTAAAAACATTTTCGCAATTGTGTTTTCCTTCAAAACAAACCAAAAGTACCATTGATTTTTTTGTTTAACTTTAGATAATGCTGAGGGTTAAACTGTTGACGTGACATGGGAAAGACTATCATGACGAGACTTCAGAGCCCCCAAATTAATAAGGTTAGCCAGGTTTCATCCGTGTTCGAGTGTTCAGACCCGGAGGCATCCCTTGTGAGTCTAAGTAAAAATTAAGGCATTCCACGATTTTTTTCAAACAGTCCTGTTATATTCACGATAGGAAAATATGTAAAACTGCATGTTATTATTTAAATTATCACTCACGATAGACAACTTTATTGCATGAATTATGTGATAAAGGTATCACAATTTATCAACGGATCACATCCTTCCGTGTAGTGTTGTCCATTGTCAGTAAGTCTGTGCGGGGATTAGATTACGGAGGACACAGCTCGTGGTACTTAATTAAATCTTAAAATTATCTGAACCCGTTTGCCTTTACTTCTGTCACTTTCCACTTCCCGGCTGCAAGTCTCTCGTCCTTGAGGACACGTCAGCAAGAAGTAGAGTTGCAGTTGTTCTCACATAAAGTTCACACTAAGGTCAACCACTATTCTAGTCTTAGGATTATAGTGGCGTTAAATGATAGTAATAGTAACGTTAATATAATAATAATAATAATAATAATAATAATAATAATAATAATAATAATACTAATGTTTTCCTCTGTGTGTCGTCTTGCCTACGCACATGAAATCATGAAAGTATAGTTCCCCAAGTGTGATCATATCACGTGATATTTGTAGAGTCAGAAAGCATTGTGCCGCCATCTATTGGCAGTTTGCATTAACTTGAGATTCGGGCATCATTCCTAGAGATGGAGCTACTCGTTCATTAATTCTGCAGACCCATGAACATTTATTGTTTATTCGACATATATTATACAAGAAAGCGTGGAATATACATTCCTGGCAGGTAGTGAAGTTAAAATTGTGATACCTTTCTTTATACTCTTATACCGTTTTAACTTTTTTACTTGGTTATTTAACGACGCTGTATCACGTACTAAGTTATTTAGCGTCGATGGATTTGGTGATAGCGAGATAGTATTTTGCAAGATGAGATGAGGCCGAGTATTCGCCATAGATTATCTTACGGTTGGGGAAAACGTCGGAAAAACCCCAACCAGATAATCAGCCCAAGCGGGAATCGAACTCGGGTCCGAGCGCAACTCTGGATCGGCAGGCAAGCGTCTTAGCCAACTGAGCTACGCCGGTGGCTTCCCGTTTTAACTTCAAACTCTGTTTTTACACTACTTTATTTTGACAGTCGTATGGTTACGAGAAGTGGCCTCTACATTATAGTTTACACAGTGAATTGGAAAGAAATAAAATGAAACGTACTGGATTTGTATGAGGAAAGTCACACACACACACACACACACACGCACGCACGCACGACATTATATCATGGCATGTGTCCAACACTTTTCATTCAAGCATGCTGAGTATTACTGTTGTCATGCTCATAGAGCGTCCAAATGTTCTATTACATTGTTCCCAAACTTTGGAGTGTCACGGGACCTCTTAAAGTTCATTTAGCGGACGGACGCCATAAATCGTTTTCCTTAATATTTAGGCTGGTGAACATGTTCGTTCGTTCGTGGTTCGTTCGTTCGTTCATTCATACTTTTCTGTCCAACGGCAGGTCTTTCACTGAAATTCCAAAAATTTTCCAATATTTCCTATTTTATGCCTTCAGCTTAGTCTCCGCATACGATCCATATAATATCTTAATGTTGTCTATCATCTGATATTTCTTGTACCCCTAACTTTTATCCCGTTCACCATTCCTTCCAATAGATAATTTCTTCTTAGTCAGTGACTCAGCCAATTTCTTTCTCTCTTTCTGATCAGTTTCAGCATTATTCTTTCTTCATCCACGTTTTCTAGAATAGCTTCATTTCTTATTCTGTCTGTCCATTTCACACGTCCAAAGATCACTACTTCTAAACCTCTGAACTCCTGAACTGGTTTAACCCCATCTTGCCATCACGTACTCCAACACTTTCAACCACAAGAACCACAGGTACATTTCTCCGATTTTCACAGTGAATGTAGCCATTTACTAATTTCTTATTATTTTCATAGACAACTTTCTTCAGAAGAAGAGACAGTAACTAGTTATTTTACCTTTCATGATTGAGTGTATGAGAATCTTCATTTACAGAAATTGAGTTTCAGTCCATAATAAATTACCTTCGTAAGGAAATAACAATTAATTATGGGCCTAAATGGCATTTTAATGACCTTGGTGGCTCACGGCTAGCACGTGAGACTATATTGCGGACTACCCCAAGTTTCCTTGTGGAAAACGAGTAAATACGTGTACTTTTCTTATCCATTTATTTTGAAACTCTCGATTACCATCGTCAACTTTCATCTTATTTACTTATGACTTTTGAGAAACCCGAAAGTTCATTACCGCCCTCACATAAGCCCGCCAATCCCTACCATCATATCCCACCTTCTTCAAATCCACTTTAATATTATCTTCCCATCTACGTCTCGGCTTGCCCAAAGGTCCTTTTTCCTTCCGGCCTCCCAACTAACACTCTATATGCATTTCTGGATTTGCCCATACGTGCTACATGCCCTGCCCATCTCAAACGTCTGGATTTAATGTTCCTAATTATGTCAAGTGAAGAATACAATGCGTGCAGTTCTGCTTTGTGTAACTTTCTCCATTCTCCTGTAGCTTCAACCCTCTTAGCTCCAAATATTTTCCTAAGAACCTTATTCTCAAACACCCTTAATCTCTGTTCCTCTCTCAAAGTGAGAGTCCAAGTTTCACAACCATACAGAACAACCGGTAATATAACTGTTTTATAAATTCTAACTTTCAGATTTTTTGACAGCAGACTAGATGACAAAAGCTTCTCTACCGAATAATAACAGACATTTCCCATATTTATTCTGCGTTTAATTTCCTCCCGAGTGTCATTTATATTTGTTACTGTTGCTCCAAAATATTTGAATTTTTCTTCTAGATTGAATAAAATGAAATTTGAAAAATTGGCATTTAGCACATTTAGAATGTTAAGTCTTGAATTGAAGTTTTTTTTTTGTTTGAAAAACAACCATAATTCAAAAACATTAATTTTCAGGAGAAAAAAACTGTGTGGCATGGGTGTTTTAATATTTCAAGTATGAAATTCATCATGCCATTTTTAATGTGTTGTAGAAACTTGGGAAAACTGAAGTACATATTTTATAACTTAAAGTGCCTCATAGAAATACATGTGTGAATGTAGTAACTGTGGACAATGTTTGTTTTAAGAAAAAATACACTGTTGTGGCTGAAATTTGCCTCTCCTTTATCTTTTTTCTTTATTATATCTCGTTTCTTCTCCTTTCGATGCTTACGTTTCTTCCATGGGTTTATTTCTGCATCTTTGATGACTCCAGAACTAATACAACACTATACTTCTAAATAGTCTTAAATGACCAAGTTGTTATTTTTTCTCCTCTCTCTCTTTTTTTCTTTTCCTTTTTTTTTAATTATCTTGATATATTACTTAATCATTTGTATTTGTATGCCATTCAGTACGACTTTGCTAATCAACATTTTATGTCTTGTAACCCACATGTATTTTCCTATTAGTATACGAGTATTAACTGTAATAATATGTCTCATGAATTCTCCTATTAGTATATTAACTGTATAATATGTCTCAAGTGAATTAATCGTCGAATTTATCTCGAGCACTTTAGATCTTATAAATTGTGTGTTTGTGCGTGCGTGCGTGCGTGCGTGTGTGTGTGTTTGCAGACCCCCTATGTTCTGTAACTGATTTTGATTATGTGTAATTTTCTACTTTATTTTATACTAGCCGTACCCGTGCGCTCCGCTGCACCCGTTAGAAATAAATATAAAGTAATTACATAATTAAAATAGGACTTTTGATCCAGGAACATTCGTGTTTGACAGAAAGATAAATCGTTTAATATGTTACTTAATTTAAATTGCATCCAAATAATTAAAATGCGATCATTTTGGTCCAGAGACACTCATTTGGTGCAATGACAATTCCTTTAACATGTTCCTTAATTTTTATTACATGCAACCATAGTTTAATGAAGATTGACATCATTTAGATTTAATGTATATACTCGTATTTTATTTTACTTGTTATAGGTTTCCATTGAATTATGGTAATAACAATTTTAACCCTTGTTTTCTACGTATTCAGTAAATGGCGCTTGGCCCACTATGGTTATGAACCCTTCAAATAACTTAAATTATATTATATAATATTACATATTATATTATGTTATATTATATTATATTATATTATATTATATTATATTATATTATATTATATTATATTATATTATATTATATTATATTATATTATATTATATTATATTATGTTATATTATATTATATTATATTATGATTAGATTATATCAGAAGTTACTGTAATAACATTATAGCATTATGTCCATCTAGAGAAACTACACTTTCCAATGGTGAAATAATAATTAATTATACAAATCGTTAATTTAGCTTCCGATATTACTTCATACAAACACAGAAACATTCTCTGTAGGCTATCTTTCATAGCTTTAGATTATTGCTGTCCAAGGCCCCTTATAGACCAGAAGTCATTTGTTTTTTAATTCATTACACGGCCTTAGATGGCAGTTATTTTAATTTTAAAACTCATTTATCTCATTAAATATCAGTCCTATTTGTTTTCAAGGAATAAAACTTATCTCAAATTATTTTTAAAGAAACTTTCGTTATGTAACATTTTTACAAAAAAAAAAAATCGCAATAATAAGCGAGATATTTCGATTTATTTAATTCAGGCCCCCTTATAAACCCCCTTTTAAATAATGTATTTTGAATGCCATATAGCCTAAAATCTAAGTTACAACGAACTTAATTTATATTCCAATTTTCATCTTGAAATCCGTTCAGCCATTATCGCTTGAAAAGGTAATTTTAATTATACAGACACAAACAGACATACAAACAAAAATTTCAAAAAAGCGATTTTCGGTTTCAGGGTGGTTAATTATATATGTTAGGACCAATTATTTTTGGAAAATCGAATTTTAAAAATTTCGTAACTGATTTATTATTAGTATAGATTGTTCTTATACTATGTAACTGATCTTGACTATTTGTAATTTTCTACTATATTTTATGTAATTTCTAAGGTATCATCTTTTGTGTTGTTTTGTAATCTAATTTTGTATTTTATGTATATAATTGAAACCTGGTCGAGTGGAAGAGAAGGCCTTATGGCCTTAACTCTGCCAGGCAAAATAAAACTACTATTACTACTACTACTACTGCTGCTGCTACTGCTACTACTACTACTACTACTATTATTATACGTGCTGAAGTATTTTTCTCTCTTGGCTTTTGCCGCGTACATACGAAGCAGTACTGTCAGTCTACTACAGTTTAAAATTCTATGGATAAATGTTTCAAGATGATATGAATGGGATACTTGTAAATGCTTCTGCTTTCAAAAAAAAAAAAAAAGTATTTGGACTGGTTGTTTTATGAAATTCATTGAAAATTTCCACTCCTATAACATAGGACTATGGCGTTTTTTTTTCTCCACTAACAACTAATTGAGTAGATGGCCGCTACAATACGTTCACCACATGTTTAATATCTCAAATTTGTATTTTTTGGACTATGGTTCTTTTTTTTTTCTTTTTTTAACCTTCAATTGCTCTAGAACACACCTGCACAAACAGCGCTCAACGAGCGCGCGCGCTCCTTCGGAGCGGGAGAGCTGTGTTTACCGCTCGCCGAATCGGAGAGGAAGATACGTCAGAATGACATAGACTTGCTATGGGTAGAGTAGAGGGGAACGACCACTCAGCTATCTAGTGGAGTGCAGTGCGTATTCTCAGTAATTTTTTCACGTTGCTTATCTACTGCTACAGTACAGTATGGAGGAATCTAAAAGACGGAAAAGTAGTGATCAAGCAAATTCTTTCAATGTTGCATGGGAAAATGCTTATTTTTTCATAACTGCTGGAGTAAATACTCAGTGCTTTATCTGCCACATCATTTTGAAAGGTAGAAAGAAACGTAACACAATGCGTTATTATCAGTCCAGACATAAAGATACTAAATATATTAATCTTCAACAATTTAAATATCTCTCTTCAGGGAAAAGGCCAGCTCAGTGTTGATATGTTGAATAAATTATGGGATTTCAGTCGTAAACTTACACTTTTCGTAAGTCAGTTTCGGGAAGGTAATATGGCTTACTTTCGAACGATAGAAACTGCTCGTGATGAAGCCATGTTAAACGATTATGTACAAATATTAATTTAAATTCAAAATTAATTTAATTCTAGATTCCAAGATCTTGTCTTAAGGTCCACGCCTATGGAGTAACGGTTAGCGCGTCTAGCCGCGAAATCAGGTGGCCAGGGTTCGATTTCCGGTCGGCACAAGTTACGTGGTTGAGGCTTTTCCGGGGTTTTCCCTCAACTCAGTATGAGCAAACGCTGAGTAACTTTCGGTGTTGGACCCCGGACTCATTTCACCGGCATTATCAACTTCTTCTCATTCAGACGCTAAATAACATAAGCTGTTGATAAAGCGTTGTAAAATAACCTACTAATAGTCTTGTCTTAATTGGAAAGAAATTTAAAGTTATCATAATAAATTCCTTCAACACCAGTTGAAACAATATCATAAGTTACAGGTGGACCTGGTTAGCTCAGTTGGTATAGCGCTGGCCTTTTATGCCTGAGGTTGCGGGTTCGATTCCGGGCCAGGTCGATTGCATTTAAGTGTGCTCTTATAACCTCGGCAGTTGCGAGCGTCGTTAAATAAAACATAACATTTAACGATTTACAGCTGGGACTTATTGATCTTCAATGTGGCCTAAGGACTAAAGATCGTTTGACTAATACTACTAGCCTGGTTGAGTTTTACAAGACTAAACATTAGCAATAATATCCACGACTACACAGGCTGGCTGTGAAAATTATTGCTATGTTTGGCTCAACATTTATATTTGTGAGCAACTGTTTTCTATAATCAACTTTAATAAAGGCAGGCATCGAACATCTGTAACTGATGTTTCATTACGATCAGTAGGCTACTGTTTCTTTCAGCTGCCAATAGCCGATAAATCTACTGATAAATAAAAATATAAGAAAATGATATTGTACATTTAAGTAGGCATTTAATTATTTCTGTAAAATAAATCGGCCTAAAGGTATAAAATTTTCTCTATTTTGGTACTGAACAAAACCCTCTGTCACAAAATATGGAGCACTGTAACTGCATCATTGGAAGAATGACTTAGCCCCTTTAACACCAGAAAAAGTAATTGTGGATAGTTGAAATCTGCACTTATTCTAGTTTAGCCAAATCAACTTAACCCCTTTACACGAGCACCCGAAATATTTCTGTATTAATTAATAAGTCCTAGATAGTTTTGCAAACATTAAATGGGAATTCAATTCATGAACCTCGTAATAGTACTGCTTTTTGTGTATATTTTGTACGAGATCACCCCTTCTTCCAGTCCACCCTATACAGAGCGCAGCTAATATCTACATTCCGCTCGTGAGCTGTGAGTCGGCTCGGAGAGCGCAAACCTTGTGCAGGCCTCCTCTAGGAAATATATATATATTTTTTTTTTTTTTCAAACATGTCATAACAACTTACAAACTTGTAAGTCCGGTGTACCATTCACAGGGACATTCAGCAATAAACAGGACGATACTTTACGTTCAGTATTCAAAACATGTAGGTTCCAAAACGAAAAAAAGTAGTATTCCATATTTATAACACTTCCTCTGTATGCCATAATCTTCATGTATTCGCATTAGCCACTATCCGGGTGGGAAGGAATCATTCTCAAGCATTGCCACTCAAGTAGGCTTCTTGTACACCTATTATGGACTGAAATGCGTGCCGACTGTGCTGTTAGTCTAAGCCGGCTCCACCATCCGCCGCACCAGGCATCCTCTTTGGTCAACAAGTACAGACCGATTATTTACTCCTGACAGCTCGGCGACGCGAAAGAGGGGAAGTAATAGTAGTGGGGAGAGCTCCGGAATAGAGATAGGAGCGAGCGGTCGGTAAAGAAATGCAGCACAGTTTAACTGTATTGGAAACACATCGCTCTACCGCATGCGTAACATCCGATCGCTCTGAATGCAAGCGACTGACTAACCCGAACACCCCTTGGCGTAAGTTAATGGACCCGCCTGATCCAGGCGCACTTTGTCGGCGACTGTCAGGACTCAATAATCGTAATGTACGAATACTATACCTCTGTTGTAATTACAAGTTCCCGCTAGGAAGAGACTGTTGTGGCCTGCTCTAGAGCTCCGGTCCCTCTCTGCATAGATCTATGTATCTCTACACACACAACAACACCAGTACTGGTGAGATACAATTTCAAGCACAATATCATGCCTTATAATTGCTAAGTCCAGTTCATTTGAGTAGTGCATGGACGAGCGTGATAGGCTGAAATGTGCCTCTCCTTCATTCTGTAGATCTATTATGAAGTAGATGCATTATTGTGATTATGATGTTCACAAGTTGGCAACCAGAGATTTAGAATTTTCCGATTGATCTACTGCGACGTCTTCATTCTTTCGGGATATAAGAAGAGGAAGAGAGCTAGGGAGTAAGGTGGAGAGAAATAAGAAGAGAAAGAGAGCAAGGGAGAAAGGAAGAGAGGAAGAGGAAGAGAAAGAGAGCAAGGGAGAAAGGAGGCGTGAAAGAAGAGAAAGAGAGCAAGGGAGAAAGGAGAATAGAAAGAGAACAAGGGAGAAAGGAGGAGAGAAAGAAGAAGAGAAAGAGAGCAAGGGAGAAAGGAGGAGAGAAAGAAGAAGAGAAAGAGAGCAAGGAAGAAAGGAGGAGAGAAAGAGAGCAAGGGAGGAAGGAGAATAGAAAGAGGACAAGGGAGAAAGGAGGAGAGAAAGAAGAAGAGAAAGAGAGCAAGGGAGAAAAAAGAATAGAAAGAGGACAAGGGAGAAAGGAGGAGAGAAAGAAGAAGAGAAAGGGAGCAAGGAAGAAAGAGGAGTGAAAGAAGAAGAGAAAGAGAGCAAGGGAGAAAGGAGAGAAAGAGAGCAAGGGAGAAAGGAGGAGAGAAAGAGAGCAAGGGAGAAAGGAGAGAAAGAAGAAGAGAAAGAGAGCAAGGGAGAAAGGAGGAGATAAAAGAAGGAGAAAGGAGGAGAGAAAGAAGAAGAGAAAGAGAGCAAGGGAGAAAGGAGGAGAGAAAGAGAGCAAGGGAGAAAGGAGGAGAGAAAGAAGAAGAGAAAGAGAGCAATGGAGAAAGGAGAGAAAGAAGAGAAAGAGCAAGGGAGAAAGGAGGAGAGAAAGAAGAAGAGAAAGAGAGCAAGGGAGAAAGAAGAAGAGAAAGAGGACAAGTTAATAAGCAAGAGAGAAAGGAGAAGAGAAAGAGAGCAAGGGAGAAAGGAGGAGAGAAAGAAGAGAAAGAGCAAGTGAGAAAGGAGGAGAGAAAAAAGAAGAGAAAGAGAGCAAGGGAGAAAGAAGAAGAGAAAGAGGACAAGTTAATAAGCAAGAGAGGAAGAAGAAGAAAAAAAGAGAGCAAGGGAGAAAGGAGAAAAAGGAGCAAGGGAGAAAGGAGAGAAAGAAGAGAAAGAGCAGGGAGAAAGGAGGAGAGAAAGAGGTCAAGTTAATAAGCAAGAGAGGAAGAAGAAGAGAAATAGAGCAAGGGAGAAAGGAGGAGAGAAAGAAGAAGAGACAGAGAGCAAGGGAGAAAGAAGAAGAGAAAGAGGACAAGGGAGAAAGGAGGAGAGAAAGAGGACAAGTTAATAAACAAGAGAGGAAGAAGAAGAGAAATAGAGCAAGGGAGAAAGGAGGAGAGAAAGAAGAAGAGAAAGGAGGGGAGAAAGAAAGTAGTGAGGAAGGGAGAAAGGAGGAAGAAGAAGAGAAAGAGAGCAAGGGAGAAAGGAGGAAAGAAGAAGAAAGAGAGCAAGGGAGAAAGGAAGGAAAGAGGAAAGGGAGAAAGGAGGAGAGAAAGAGGACAAGTTAATGGAGGAGAAGAAGAAGAGAAAGAGCAAGGGAGAAAGGAGGAAGAAAGAAGAAGGGGACAAGTTAAAGAAGCAAGAAAGAGGAAGTTAATAAGAAGAGAAGAGAGCAAAGGAATAGAATAGAATGTTTTATTTTCGCTGGCAGAGTTAAGGCCATAAGGCCTTCTCTTCCACTCAACTAGCCTTAATCAAGGGAGTAAGGAGGAGAGCAAGAAGAAGAGAAAGAGACGGCGGGAGTAGGGGAGAGAGGAGAAAGAAGAGAAAGAGAGGGAGGGTGTTAAAGAGAAATAGTGAGAAAGACGGGGAATGGGAAAGGAAGAGAGAGAATTGAATAGGAAAGAGATAGGAAAGGATACAGAGAAAAAGGAATTGAAAGAGCGAATGAAATAGAGAAACAAAATTAAGGATTGTCTTTTCTAGCACAAAGAGCTGTGGAGACTCGGAAACCTCAGGTTTTCCACCTATAAATGTCGCATTATGATTTTTCGTGACTGTTGACGTAAAACACCAGATTTGGTGATAAATCATTGACGTTGGCAACATTGGTTCTCCTTTGGCAGCGCATGTCAATGGCCGCCAGAAAGTAAAAATCTCTTTACGTTCTTTTACAATGTTGCAAGTGGGCGTGAAGTTAGGAGAAATGAAAGGGAATGAAACAGCACACTAGAGTGAGAATGGCTTTTATATACACACTTATAAAACATATACACTTACAAAGCAGGCGATAGAGACAGTATACTGTACGAATTGATAATCTGTTCTTTCACTTTGAAATTACAGGTCTGTCTGGTACAATGTTGCTATATGTAGTAGGTATACAGATACAATACATCACTGTACTGCAGTAGTTGGCTTACATAATTGAAATCTGTGGTCTTAACAACGTGTCTGGTGACCGGCGTAGCGGGGAGAAATGTACTTTTTTCTGTGATTTTAATATGCCGGTTTGAACACTGCTTTATGGAGAATAGATCTGACGTTTGGAAGCAATCTTTAGGTCTTTATTCAGAACACAATGAAATTAGTGGGGAAACGTTTTGTGACTTTTATCTTCGTGTGTTTTCAAATTATTTTATGATCAGACAAGTGCTGGAGAAAGACAAACACGAAGAAAAATGTGTAGGCCTACTATAAATTACGCAATCCCGCATGCTTACTAGAAATTCAGGGGCTGTGAGAAAATATTTCTGTCACCTTCAAGCCACTTGATCATTTCTTTCATTCTGTCTTTCGCTATTCCAGTGGAAAAATTCTATCAATTTTGCAGAAAATGATGACGAAAAATGGAAGTAAAAGTTTAGGGGAGAGTTTCTTCACTTTAGCCACTGCTGAACAGAGTTTCTTAATCAGTCTTTACTTTCATATAAGTTTAACTAAGGAGCAGCGTAGTTGTTTGTCTGCAGGGGTGTTTCTTACAGTCATCGGATTCAACCCCACACTTATGTGAGATCCAGTTCTCCATGAGTCGAGAGTCAAATATATAACTATCAATTTAGGTATCTTCACCTGCTGCATATATTCTTATTGGCGGAGAAGTGTGTAGCCTATTGTTACAGGACAAACGGAAGTATAGTCCGGGCTATTTAGGAAGACGTCCCGAGAAAGGAAACGTGCGAGTGAGAGCGCTGACTTCTCTCCTGAGTAATGCTATAATCAGTCAGACTGCAGTACTGCTTTCTAAGATCTTGAGGTGAAGACTAGTTTACTACGGTGTGGTACAAAATCACTTGCCAAATGGGAAAGCAATCTTATTTTTCAATGACAAATGCAGGATCATGACAAAGACAATAAAGACCACGATAAAGGCAACAATAACTACGATAAGGACTACGACAAGAACTGCGATAAGGATCAAGACATGGACCACGACAAGCACCACCATAAGGATTACGGTAAGGACTGTGACATGGACCACTATAAGGATCTTGACAAGGGCCACGACACTGAGTACAGTAGTGAAAAAAAAAAAACCGGACCGACCCTTGCAGCTGATTTCAGAGCCGTGTTCACAGTGACAGCACGATAGACTGGTAACTAAGACTTTCGTGGTTCGAATCCTGGGAAGGAAACTTTTTTTTGTTCCTTATTCAAGTTTATTCCCAATACTTTTCGATTTCAGTGATATTTTACTACTTAATTAACTTATTATTCCCAGAACATGAATTTTACCAGCTTATTTTCTAATGGCTTTCGAAATGGGCTACGTCAGCAGTCGAAACTACAATTTCAATAGAGTACTCGCCATCTTGTGAATGCGGGCATGGCATGCGCAGTGGCTCATTTCGGGGACTGTGATTATTCCTTCGGTCCCGTTTTTGTGCCACTACTGTACATAATAATTAATTGTGCCTTGAATATGTAAGCGTCTGGTTTACACTGCTTTGCAATTCAAAGAGTCTTTGCTAAATACATGATATTTCAAATAAAAAGAATCGTTTTCTGTATAAATCGCCCTCCACAGATTTTGTTACCTGCGGGGAGGGTACTGTAATCTTCGTTTTGTTTACATTCATTGTTAAGGAATTAGTGAATCGATTTCGAAGTCAATGTTCACAATACCGTAACAAATTATTCAGTGGAAATGAGAATTCTGCCTCAGATAGAGGAAATGTTTATTGATCTTGAACTATATATTATGATGCAATATTAACTTTTAGGTCATAAAAATCCGCTCCTTACGTGATAACATTTTACACTGGAGTAGGGTTGCGACAAGAGTGGGTATTGAGTGAAAATACGCATGCGTGCCAGACTGCTAGAACTGTACTATAAGAAGAAAGTGCATAACGCCCCATTGTTCATTCATATTCCTCACAGATTTTTCGGAACTGGATCCCTGACCTCGGGTACAAAAAGTCGTATCAAAAATAGGTAGTAATAATAATAACTAATGCTTCCAAACGACTAATCTTTTCTCCATAGATGACGTTTATATTAAATGATATTTTTCCTCTTGTTTGTTTCAAGGAATTTAAACTGTACGGAGACACTGAAATTCCCACCTATGATTAAATAACACATTCAGTATGTATTAAAATTTTTAACATAGCTGGAAATGTACCACTGGAAACAAATTCTGTGATAGTGTCCATGATGATTTCTCTCCGTGATAACCGAGCGGTCCTCGGCAAGCTCTTCATTGCAATTCAGAACAAAATGTAAATTCTGTTTTCCTTAGAAACTTCCATAAAAGATTTTATTTACAATACATCCCAGATCACATTTGAATAGTATTCTGTATTTCAGCGTTGTTTACACTGCGTTTCTGCAAAATGTCCTTCAGATCCTTCTTGCACTTACCTGCTTTGATACCTTTCTGTACTGTCTCCGTTTTATTCTTATATTCTCCTTTGCTGCCTGAATAAGCATACGAGCTTCAGACAACATGAATTTTATTTATTTCAAATATCACAAAATGATGATGAATTTGTATTGTCCATACAAAATTTTAAAATGTACATTATTTGTGTGTTCCTTTCTGATTTCACAGCCTTCTTTATTCCCTCCTGCTCTTTATTTTAGGTTTATTTACCACATTATCCACAAATTAAAAATTCTCTTTTAATACAGTAGGCCTATTGATTTTAGTTATTCTACTTCATTTTAATTTTTATTCAGCTCAAATGACTGATCTGTCTGCTAGAAATGTACTATAACGCCCTATTATGCATTACATATTCCTCACAGATTTTCCGGGACTGGATCCCGGACCTCGAGTACAAAAAGTCGTATCAAAAATAAGTAGAATAATATGTACTAATACGTATTTAACGAAGTTCACTGAAGTTTCTAATATAGTTTTGGTATTAACATTTTAATTAGAAATTGGTAAAAATAGTGGAGGAAAACGGGAGTATAAAATAAACCTAACCTAACTTAACACCGTCTTAGTGCGCCACAAATTTTTCCGGAATTTCAGCCAGGGACTCCGACACGGAAAACAGAAAACAAAACTCTTAACATCCGACTAACGGTGTGCCTAAATTTCATAGTAATCAAACTGTGTTGTAAAATTAAAATCTTGAAAAATTGTATTGGAATTAAAAATATGTAAAATAATTATGTTAACAGAATTATTAAGAAGAATTCAATGCTATCTTCGAAGATTGTGGAAAACGAAATTGGATAAAATGCGATGAATATTTGTGCGGTAACTTGTATTTGTCTTGTTATCGGTACTTGAAGACAAAGTTTCTAACAAGTATTAATAAGATATTAAATTATAATAATTTTATTTTCGCTAATATTCTTATGTCAGGAAATCGTTCTCTATGTTTTCTATTCACTGAACTTTCCTTTAGATTTAGATTTCCTTTATCTCAAGTCCGAGATTGATTACTGTCATCAGAAGATACGTTGGATTTTTCTGGACTCTGCTATTTACCAGTACTAAAGGTCTTATTTACGAGTTGGAGAAAATCGCATGGTAGAATTCATTATCAGTATAATACGCGAAAATGGCAACTAGCAGAATTAAATTTTGACTTGGGCAAGAAGTGGCCGGTGAATTTAGGCTGAAGCCCTCCCATTCAAGTAGAGAGTTATTTACTTTTCCTAACTGCAGAAAACTACCATCCAAGCTTTACTAGCCCTCCAAAGGCAGTGATGCTAAGGGATTTTGTCGTCCTTAGCCGACTGTGCATCCACAACCTCCGATCTAATGCCAAGTAAAATATAGTCCTACCAACTTTTGATTACCGATTGGAGCTGATGTACTTGGATCGTAAAAAAATTAACTGCTCTGACAGTTCCTGCAGACTTAAGAAAGAGAAAGTTCAAGAACTTAGTTATATTATCGTGGCAAACCTTCCAGCGTTGTCGCTCGTTCTTAAATAATTTACTGAGTGTACGCTATTTAAATGTTGCATGTTTTTCGTCTCTTGAGGATTTTAATTTCTCTCTAGACAATATAGCCCAGCCTGTTTCACGCGAGTGCATAGTAGGTGCAAGGCTAGACTATATAAATGTTCCAATAGTCGCACATACGTGTACTTTGTGCTTGTTGGAAACATCACATAGAATTATTATCAGTAATATTATTCTGGCTATCCCACTATACTATACTGACTCTTGGCTGTTGGTAGGAGCGCAGGGTGTGCAATGACAGGAAGTATATTGACAGTAGCATGAAGAGTGAAGTGCAGGAAGGGAGTAAAATGATAACAGGTACCAGTGACGTATCCAACGAAAGCACGCCGACAATAAATTTTAGGCTCCATTTTTTTTTTTACTCATAAACGAAATAATTTGTTTCCCCCCTCACATTTTATATCTGATTTAGATTTTTGTAGATTTAAGTATTTGAGTACAGAAGCGAAGAATCTTCTTTAAATTATTGATCAACTTGAATTTCAAACCTCTCACTGAATACGCCTCTGATTGAGACTCATATTTCTTCCGTTGGTAATCAAATCCTGGCCGACCAATAACCATTAATCACAGAAGACATCACAAAATACAAAATATATTATATTTGTCCATCAAAACACGAAAAATCATGTTGTCGTTTTAGCGTTGTAAAGTGCTTCAGGGCTTTGTGTATAGTCCAGCACAAGCAGGAAATGGAGACATTTCACGACGGACGCAGGTAACAGAATACTGGGGGTTGTAGTTGGTTTACATACTGTCGCAGGAAAGTATCTCAACCGTGCGGCCTCAGAGTCGCCTTCTGAAGGTGTTCTTGGGCTTGGGCGTCGCCTCCTCGTCGACCTCGGCGCTCTCGCTGACGGGCGCGGGCGCCTTGCCCCTGCTGTTGAACCTCCTGCTGCTGGGGGAGCGGCGCGCCGCGTCGGGCTGCGCGGCCACTACGGGGTCCGACGAGGAGCCCGCCGCCGCGGCCGCCGTCGACTTGTTGCTGAAGCGCCGTCTGCCGTTGCTGCTGCCATTGCCGTTGCCGTTGCTAACGCTCTGCTGGCTGCTGCTGCGCGATGCCTTGTCTTCGGCGGGCAGCGTGGAAGAGGGCGTGGGGTACACCTGCACCACCTTGGGAGAGCCTCCGTGCAGCTGAAACACGCAACACTTTACTATACTTAAACCTGTCACCCCAGGGGACTTCAGGGATCCTGATTTACTGCTGTACTTTCCGTATGGTTAAATAGCCTATATATTTGAATGTGAGTGACCGATAGAATGAGTGATTGATCGCCTGACTGAATGAGAGATTGATTGATTTCATAAGTGACTGACTGATAGTATGAGTGACTGGCTGACTGATTGAATGAGTTACTGATTGATTGTCTGAATGAGTGACTGATCGCCTTTTTGAGTTACTGATTGACTATGTGATTGAATGAGTGACTGACCGCCTGATTGAATGAGAGATTGATGCTTGCATAGGTCACTGACTGATAGTATGAGTGAATGACTGAATGAGTTACAGACTGGTTGTCTGAATGAGTGACTGATCGCCTCATTGAGTTACTGATTGATTATGTGATTGATTAAGTGACTGATCGCCTGATTGAATGAGAGATTGATGCTTGCATAGGTGACTGACTGATAGTATGAGTCTCTGACTGACTGATTGATTGAGTTACTGACTGATTGAATGAGTGACTGATCGCCTGATTGAGTTACTGATTGACTATGAGATTGAATGGGTGACTGGTCACCTAATTGAATGAGAGATTGATGCTTGCATAGGTGACTGACTGATAGTATGAGTGACTCACTGATTGATTGAATGAGTTACTGACTGATTGAATGAGTGACTGATCGCCTGATTGAGTTAGATTGACTATGTGATTGAATGAGTGACTGATCGCTTGATTGAATGAGATATTGATGATTGCATATCGTGATTGACTGATTGAATGAATGTGATTGACCGTCTGATTGGATGAGAGGTTGATGATTGCATAGGTGACTGACCGATAGTATGAGTGACTGGCTGACTGATTGAATGAGTTACTGACTGATTGTCTGATTGAGTGAGAGATTGACTGATCGCTTGATTGCGTTACTGATTGACTATGTGATTGAATGAGTGACTGATAACTGAATGAATGAGTTGATTGACTATGTGATTGAATGAGTGACTGATCGCCTGATTGAGTTACTGATTGACTATGTGATTGAATGAGTGATTGACCGCCTGATTGAATGAGATATTGATGATTGCATATGTGACTGACTGATAGAATGAGTTGAATTGAGTGTCTGATTGATTGAGTTACTGATTCTATGTGATTGGATGAGTGACTGATCACCTGATTGAGTTACTGATTCACTATGTGATTGAATGAGTCAATGACTGAATGATTGACTATGTTTGATTGAATAAGTGAAGATCATAAACAATTGATTAAATTGACTCAGTGATTGAATTTCCTCATTCCTTTTACAGATAATAATGACTTTAAAAATATATTATGATTTTGAACTTAAAAGTGACTGATCATTCACAATGCCATTGAGTTACTGATTGAATGTGACAAATGAGTGACTGATCGCCTGATTGATAAACTGATTGACTATGTCATTGAATCGAGTGACTGATCGCGCTGACCTGATTGACTATGTGGAAGCAGTGACGATCGCTGATTGAACTGAACATCTGCAATTATGACAGTTCTGATTGGAATGATTGATATCTGAGAACTCCACGTGACGTTTCAAAATGCCGTCACTGATTGACTATGTGACTGAATGGACAGCCGGCTGATTGGTTACTGATTGCCCATGTGACTGAATGCAGAGGCTGATCGCCGAATGAGTTACTGATTGACTAACTGATTGAATGAGTGACTGATTGATTGAATTGAGTGGTTCATCGTCTGATGGAGTTACTGATTGACTGTGATTGATTGAATGAGAGATTGATGATTGACATAGGTGACTGGCTAACTGATTGAATGAGTGATTGGTCGCCTGATTGAATTACTTGACTGATTGCTGGTGACTGACTGATAAAATGATCGCCTGATTGAGTTACTGACTAACTATCTGATAGAATGAGTGACTGACCGCCTGAATGAATAAGAGACTGATTGGATGAGTGAGTGACTGTGACTGGATGAGCGACTGGTTGAGTGACTGAGCGAGTTGCTGAGGAAGTTACTGGCTGAATGGGTGGGTAAGTGATTGAATGTATAAGTGAAGACATAAACAACTGATTAAATTTCAGTTTTTTCCTCATTCCTTTACAGATAATAATGACTTTAAAAATAATTATGATTTTGAACTTCAAATACTCCATCATTCACAATGCCACTACAAGGAGCAAACACTCAGCCTGTGGGGATAAATCTCTCATGTCAGAATCGAACCGCTGCGCTGACCGCTTGGCGGGGAAGCACACGCGCTGTCCAACGGACATCTGCAATTATCCAGTTCTGTTGGAATGTGATACTCAGAACTCCACGTGCGTTTCAAAATGCCGTCACCTCGCTCGTCGAGGTATTCTGCGGCGCCGACTGGAACAACACGCCTCCTCCCACGAAACACATTTAAAAAACTCGTTCACCTGCTTTATGAATATGTATCGGCCGTAACCAAATTTGGTTAGAAATGTGGCAATTAAATCGGCAGCACGTTTGCCTAGCGGTGACGTGTGTAGCTAGTAAATTGGCAATGTCTGATTCGAAATCAAGTGAAAACATTTTCAGTTTCCATTGATAGTTTTGTCGCGCCCATAATTGTTGATACAATATTTAAAATATTTCCATAGTGTTCGCTAACCCAGCGTTCTCAAATCATACTTCCACAGTGTAATGTTATAATTGAGCTGTAAAAATATGAATTTTGATATTCTAAACCAGCCATCGTCAACTGGCCTGCATACTAGTTCGGAGCGCCAAATCGCTGGCTGAGGAGGTAGTACTGTGTAGTGTGCAATATGTTGAGTCAAGCCAACGCATCCCATCACAGAAGCCAACTTTCTGACCATGATTTATAATGTCTTCTTCGATTGTGTTCTACACGAGCATTGACACGAGTTAGTGAGGGGAAAAACGGATTCAAAAATCCAGAAAAACCAATGCTAATGATCAGCGAAAATAATTTTTATCATTTGTTATTTACATTGTAATAAAATAATTTAGGCCTACTTCAGTCTTGTAAAAGAAACGATAATATGTTTCATATGTTATACATAATAACAAATAATTGGTTTTGTGGTTTAGTGTCAGATAAAAAAATGGATAATTAATTTTATTTTAATGACGACACTTGAACAAAGGAATAGGATGACATGATTTAAATATTATTATGGATTCGATTTGTTTAACATTTTGTAACAGTGAAAATGCATTATAGGTCTGTAAGTTCTCAATTGCTTTAATATAAAAAAGAACTATTTACTTTCAAAACCGTTGCAATACATAACGGAAAAATACAACTTGTTTCTTGTCTTAAACTGAAAAGTGATTCACTTATTACACAGTTCCTCTTAAAATAAATTAAGTACATGCTTTTTCCATCTTTATTTTCATTATAATTATTAGAGACTGATTAAAAGGGTTGAACAAGTGAACGGACGCCACTGCCATCACCTGATTCTTTCCCACCACCTCCTGCTGCACAGTTGATGTCTAAGGGATAGAACTGAGCTAGCGAGCAAACTGTGCCTGCACCATAGTGTACTGAGATGACGATACCTGTTCTAAATTATGAAGAAGTAAGTGGGGACCAGGAATCTTTTACGTTTTAGGCAATGGGAAATCTAAATCAATTGGAAAAAAATCATATTTCATAATATTTCGACAAAGTCTCCGTATTTTAAAATGAATTTCCAGATTTGTTTCATATTTTTACATTTTCATATAGTTAGCAACTATTGATAGTTTACAAATATTTTCATTTGACTAACAAAATAATCGATAGGTTTGTGTTTATCAGCCTTAATCTTCAGTACAGAACAGAGTTTGTAGATTTCAGAATAAGATTATATTTGCCTTTAATTACCTACCTATGTAAATTGCGGAGCAAACTGATGACAGGTGCACGTAAATTGCGGAGTAGAGAAAAGATGGGGTTGATGTAAATTGCGGAGTAGATATAAGCTATCAAAATGGTGCGGGGAGGGACGGACTGGAGCTAGGTTAGCAAGTCCCTTTCCACTTTCCCAGATTTAGGATTATTGTCAGTATTGTATGTATTTTAATTAATGCTCATTATAGTATTTTATTGCGTATTTTTTTTTCTTACAATTTTCTGCAATTCGCTGCAGGATTTTTCAGAATCATAAAATAACAAGAGCGTTTTAAAGTATTATAAAAAGTTTCACCTTCAGGCCTATTTAAAATTACAAATTAAATTATAGTAAAATACGTAATACTGTGAATGTATGTATTTCTTCTTTGAATTTTATTTACTGTATTTATTTTTTTCTTATAAAGACACATTCTTTTACTGCGTCTTAATTTTTAGTCCCTTGGATGACCCTATAACCAAGTTCAACTGTACCTGTGACAGTTGATTTAATTCTATCTATATTATCTTTTGAAAATAAGATAGTAAACATCGCCTTTAGATACTTATGAAGGCGCATGGGGGACATGAAGGAAGAGTTCTATGCCTGGGCAGTAGAGTAAGGTGGTGTGGTCAGCACTACGCTCGATTGTCTTCCATCCCCAAGAAGAATCGATACCGTAAAATGGGGTTATTCTGAAAATGCTCCAATTTTTCGTTCTCTTTGATCTGCATAGGATGTAACCTCCATGGAATAGATTTTTACATGTTTCAGTTGGCTAACATGATAGAGATTGGATAAGAAAACAGTTGATGTTGACATTTGAACTGAATGCTCCCAACAATTAGCTTGGAAGCTGATTAAAATTCTCATTATTGTAACTGATAAAATTTTTAAGTGTGTCGTATATATACATATATTTTTGTTCTTTGTAAAGTGAATAAGCAAAATATGTCTGTGTGAAGAATAATGTAAGTAATGTATTTTATTTAATCCATGGACCAAAAATGATGTTTTGTGGGGACTTTCTGAAATATCGTTATGGGGCTTTTCTGAAACGGAAAATTTGGCTACTTGAACAAATAACATAACCTAAACAAACTGTAGTAGGACTTAAAACAATTTAATGTAACCTATTGTAACCTGTTGGCAGTTTCCTTTTCAACAACATGCTTATATGTGATTAGACCTTTGTTCCTCAAGGTGATGATATTGTTTCAGTTTACAGAGATGACATCAGAATATTACCTGATCAAGAGTTTGCACTGCGAGTAGGACAAATTAAATTTGCTTTTGACATTAACGTGCCTAATTTGCAGTGCGTAAAGAAGTACGATTAGTTCAAGTAAAGTTAAACGCTATTATGTTTATCTATAATTTTGTTTTGAGTGCCAATGCATCTGATTAACTCCATGTTTTGTCTTAATATATGTAAATAAAATTTATAAGAAAACCTTCTGTAGAATTGACCTTTCTTTTGATTTCATTGTTACTGAAAACAGAAAACATTGACTTGATATATATCTAATTAATCATAATAAAATAATCTATGAGAAAACAGTTTCAGAATAGTCTCTGGTTGCATCTACAAGCATTCTGTATTTAAAAATAATGTAGTTTTCAAATAGTCCCAACACGGGGCTTTTCTGAAAGATGCCTTTTATTACGTTTTCTCGAATACTATGAAGGCGAAGAAACGAAATAGTTTAATTAATAGCATCTTAAGACCAACCTATTTCAAATTAATGAAAACAAAATATTCAGAACAAAATTAGTTTTACAATAACAAAAAAAATAAAAATAAAAATGAAAAACCTTTCGGAATAGCCCCATTTTACGGTACTCCATTTGACAGGAGGCTGAGTGGACACGAAGGCCGCTCTGGAAGTTTGTCAAGGAGAAAAATCCTATCCGGGGTTTTCCAGTGTGTAGTCAGTTGCTGTACCAATTGAGACGTTTTTGGTTGCCTATTTTAAAAGTATTTGAAGTAAAATTTATATTGTCAATACAATAGTGATGTACGGACAACAGTTTGAAAATTGCTGGCCAAAATGTCCCGAATCTTCTGACAAGTTCAGTCGATTGCTTTGTTGTGAGAACTGCAGCTGTAACCGCTAACATGATTCCATGTCGATCCTTTCGAATAGATATCGGAGTGACAGATGAGGGAGCCGGTCAAGTTACGTAAGAGCACAAAGTAACTGGTAGAATACATTGATTAGCTACAAGAGAATGGAAAAGACAGTAAGCGCCGGTGACGATACGATTTCCGTGTGTTACAAAACAACCTTGGGATCCTTTGTGACCTCTCGTCAGGAAGTGACCACACCCAGACAAACCTGTTGCTCTCGCCTTCTCTTCAAGGCCGCCAGAAGGTCTTCATTGCTTCTGAAGGGTCTGACTCCTCCTCGAACCAGGGACTTCTTGGGTGCCTCGGTCGTTGTGGTTGCAGGAGCTTCTTCCGCTCCTTCCTCTACATCTTCTTCGAAGTCTTCAGGCTCCTCCTGTGAAAGGAAAACATCTTCTGTAAGAAGAGAAAATCATACATGATCTCCTGTAAGGATATGTGGAATTGGGGAAAGGAAGAAGAGGTCCCTACTGCTGGCTCTAGAGTTGAGAACCTTAGATAGAGTAGATCTTATCCCAGCTTTGTAACTTTAGAAATAATAGAAACCACGTGATGCTAGGATATCGAAAAGATACGAGATTGATAAACTACCAATACAGTAGAACCTCTATTATCCGTGTTAATGAAAGGGGTGGGCTGAACGGTTAATCGAAAAAATTGGATAATCCGTACCATGAAAGATTTTCGTAAATTTAATGAATATGCTTACATGCTCGTAAGCTCCTCTATTCAGGTGGTGGATCAGAACTTCACTTTTAAGCGTGTTGTTAAAGTAATTCACACGGGATAGTTTACAGGAGTCAAATGCTTGGAGCAAGTCGACTTTCCTTCAACTTTCCCGTGTGATATGGTAACAGTCAAGTTGTGACTTGGCGGTCAAGCAGAATTTGAGTTGACGACCCGTCAACTTTTGTGTCCACTTTCCCGTCACGTGATGAACTTGACTCCACCACTTCCCGCGTGTAAATGCGAACTTGTAGCAACTTGGCAAGTAGAGAATTTGTAGTTTTAGGGCTGTTGTCGAAGTAAATTAATAATTATTAATAATGAGCGCCCTAACTGGAATTCCAATGATATCATAAAGTTTTTGTAAGCGTATGAGAAGTATGAACTTGTATGGAATATACGTGACAAAGAATACCTCAACAAACGGGAATTATTATTCCAAAAACTAGTCAGTGAACTCATGGAACAAAGTTTTGAAAACATAGACGTAGAAGTGGTTCGAAAAAAGTTAAAAACCCTTAAAACAGGACTCATTCTGAGATTTTCCTGCATTCTGCAGGACCTTCTTCAGCTAATTCTTTCAACAAGGTATTAGATGCACCGTGCATAATTCTTCTATTTCTTAACCCATGTTCTCTTTTCCTTTTTTCAAGAATATTTTTTAATTCATACAATAACAAGGCGCCAATTAGCTGCACACATGCTTGAATATGTGCTGGTGGCATCTTCAGTTTCACCAAACTAAGAATGCCAGTTCACTATTGATTTTTATTAACTACAACAGAATACAAGAATTTAAACACCACTAAGAATACAACATTCAGCGCGCTTTTTTCAAGCATGGTTTCAAGTTTAATGTCTCCGTGTGATCACAAATATAGCATCAAGTTTAGAGGCTTCAATGACTCCTGTAAACTATCCCCGTGTGACTCGGGTTTAACAACGGGTTGTTAAGTTACAAGGAAACTCCTTATAATGGCTGTTCTGTCGGAAGATAGGAAGAGTGGACGTTTCATGTTGTAGATTTACGTACCGGTACTTTATATACTTTATCCTTGATTGTTATTAAATTCATACATTTGTGACTCTAATCTTGTATTCTGAGGTGAGCCACAGTTTCTCGTTCCCCAAACCACTCTATTTGCACTTTTTAATAATGGGCATTTTTATATATCCGTGGAAGAAATTATATAGAAGTTATACAGTACGACAACGTGAACAGTAGACCATACTATGTAAGGGCGAAATCTTGTAATAATTCTCTCGAAAAAATAACGTGCTAATGTAATGTACAGAACTTCATATATTTCTGTAGAAAAAAGAAGCAAGAGGAAGACAGCCGGATGATCCGACAATCGGTTAATAGGGTGACGGATAATCGGGGTTCTACTGTACTGTACTATTTCAAGACATTTCATGTGATGAATGAATTAAGCTTACGATCAGTATTTTTGGGTAAATATAGAGGGTGATTGAAAAGGTTTACAAAAGTAATTTAGAGGGGTCGAAATACATCTACTTTAGAATAGGAACTTATGGTCTAACAAGTAATCCTGGGTCAGTGCAAGCCTGAGAATGTCAGAAACTACATAATGGACAATCACACATTTAAGTTAAGCAAACATAATGTTTACTCAGCACTTTCTTTTCAGAATTTATTCAAATTGCGACCACCACATTCAATACAGGCATAACATCGTCGTAGGAAATTCTGGCGCACTCTACCAAGTACATCACGCATCTCACGAACCTCATCAAATGCTGCAAGTATCCTGGCGAGAAGTGTTTCTTGGTCGGGAGCTAGTGTCTCGTACACGAGACTTTTGATATGGCTCCAGAAGAAGAAATCAAGAGGCGTCAGGTCATGGGAGCGGGGATGGCCAATCAATTGAACGTCCACTTCCGATCCGACGCCCGGGATATGTCATTTAGTATGTCACGTATTTGAAGAGAAAAGTATGCAGGTGCTCCGTCTAATTGCATCCACATCTGACGACGCACGATAAGTGGTACATTCTCTAACAGTTCTGGAAGAACGTCTCGTATGAAGACCATGTACCTCACCCCATTCAAACGTGGTGGCAGAGGAACGTCTTCATAATTTCATATTGTATCGAACCAAGTGCCTCATTGCAAAGTACTGTAAGCTTACATAAACTTTTGTATCCCTGTGTCGTAGATATTTCCGCCTGGGATCGGAACCAGTGTGTGACAAAAATCTGCATCTCTCTGTTGATCCCAAGATATGACAAATGTCTCAATTCCGGTAGGGAATATGTTGAAAAATAACTGAAAAATTGCTGTATCTGTTCCAATAAATATTTCCATGAAATTATGTTTTCTTTCTGTAAACGGCCACAAGAAAACTTACTTTCTTCACGGTCCTCGTAATTGCGCTCGAGTAGCCAAAATTGTACAAGCACTTGTTTTTATTATATTAACTGATGGAAGAAAGAAAATCAACCTTACCTCCCACTTGAGAATGTTTGCTTGTTAGCGGAGGGAAAGTTAACAATGACAGGAGCTCGATGCTGTCAGGTCCCCACGAGCTTATTGTCCTTACTTCCTCCTGTATGTAATAGGAATGATTTCTAAGGTACGAACGACCACGTTTATTTCCTCTTCGATTCTTGGTATAAAATAAATCATTACGGACTTTCGTGCCCCATATTATTTATTTTGTATTTGTAATTTACTGCAAGACATCTTTACTGTGTGTTGTTACTTGCTTGTTTAGTACCTAAGTAGGGCCTACTTGTTTAAAAATTATTGGACTGGGTCTGTTTATTACTTATTTATGTTTATACTTATTATTTATTTCTTTAATTTACAGGAAGGTGAGATCAAGAGTTTTGTGCCACCCAAAACTCGCCTGCGGACTGTCAAAATAAATTGAATTAAGAAAGAAAGCGGCTTTTCCATTGCAACTAAAATTTGATTACTGTCAATTGTTTCTAACATTTTATATATTTAAATTACATAAGTTAGGTTTAGATGTAACAGCGTTCATGAGTAGAATACTTATATTAAAAAAGTAATTTGATACTGTTGGCCTTTTTATTAATTGAATAAAATTAATAAAATGGGTTAAAAACTATTTCTTGCTCCTCCATCTTCAGTGGTAGTACCACGATGCTTTGGATGTACGACCGCGTAGCGTAGCAAGGAAGACTCAGTCTACGCGGTCGTACATCCACACCAAAGCTCGTGAGGACTTACTACCACTGAAGATGGAGGAGCATTCCTCCGAAATATTTATGGTTTTTAAACCATTTTATTAATTTTATTCAATTATTAAAAAGTGTTCAACAAAATGTATCAAATTACTTTTATTGTTTCTAACATTTATATATTTTCTGTTATTTTTTTTTTGGGTTCGTTTGTTTCTATTGTTGGATCCTCGAAACTTTCGATATCTCGCTACCTTCGATACTTCATAGATACTTTTAGAAAAAGAACTCGATACTTTTTAGTTTTTAGAGGGTTCTCTTTTTCTTCTTATTTTATTTTTTTCTCACTTTCCGCAATGGATTACACTTCCGTCATATTATGTTATTACTTATTAGATATACCTTCGTGCATTATGTAGGTGATAGTATTAGAAGGCCTTTAGTTACTTCGGGAACACAGGAAATCAATAAGACATCAGCATAGAACTTCGTTCCCGCTCTTGGGTTTCACCTCTTTCCATAATTTTATTATTTTGCCTACCTCTGTTAATTCTACTTCCACTGTCCTTTCCAGGATCTTTTTGGTCTCCCCGTTTTTTTTTCCTTGTGAATTCCAGTCTAGTGCTTCTTTCTCCATTGAATCCTTTTTAGAGTATGTCCTATCCAGTTCAATTCTGTCTCAAAATTTGATTTGTTCGTGATCTGGTTTTCGTTTATCTTTTCCATAATTTTTCTTTTGATATTATATCAAGTCAACTGATATTTAGGACTTTCGGTCTCGGATACATTTGTTTATAAAATATAAATTATTGTTTATTTCCGGTGGTGTAGGCCTTATTATGCCTTATTATGTGATATTGTTCACTAAATGCTAAACTTCGTATCTCTTGCTGTTTCGTAGTAGTTATTAAAGTTTTAACTCAGACCTGCAGAACTGTAGCTCTTCAGCGGTCCACACCTGTGGAGTAACGGTTAGCGCGTCTGGCCGCGAAACCAGGTGGCCGGGTTCGATTCCCGGTTGGGGCAAGTTATCTGGTTGAGGTTTTTCCGGGTTTCAATAAACCTCAACCCAAAATATGAACAAATGCTGGGTAACTTTCGGTGCTGGACCCCGACTCATTTCACCGGCATTATCAAAACATCTTATTCAGACGCTAAATAACCTCAGATGTTGATAAAGAGTCGTAAAATAACCCCCACCTTTTCTACCAATGCGGTCATAGCTTTATGGTTGCGCTTTTACTATATCAACATTTATCCTCGCGGCGGCAGGTACACAATACGCGTACTGTAGTTTGAAGAGAACTGAAAATCTGGAAAAATCTAAACCCGTGAAGAAATATTACTTTCAAAGGAAATGAGAATACGATTATTTTGTTGTTGAAGACGAAAGAATTGCTTGTTTACTGTGTCTCATCTAATTTATTTCTACTCGTCATTTCAATATTTTTAGTAGATTATTTTACGACGCTTTATCAACATCTTAGATTATTTAGCGTCTGAATGAGATGAAGGTGATAATGCTGGTGAAATGAGTCCGAGGTCCAGCACCGAAAGTTACCCAGCATTTACTCATATTGGGTTGAAGGAAAACCCCGGAAAAAGAACCTCAACGAGGTAACTTTCCCTGACCGGAAATCGAACCCGGGCCTCTGGTTTCGCGGCCAGACGCGCTAATTGTTACATTACAGGTGTGGACATTTCAATATTACACGACATTTCAACAAAGCCCATATTAAGGATTATGGACTAGACAAACTTTCGGGTAAGTTAACTATTACGAACTGTGTATTGATTATTTATTTATATACTGTTAAGTTACGGACATCACTCGTTGTGTTCATTTTGTATTGAAATGAATAGTGACATTTATATTAACTTTCAAGGTTCAATAGACTACTTAAATGCTACAAATTTATGTTTCCGTAGGTGATGATGGGAGGAAAGTTTTGGAAAATCTGAAGCAGGTTAGGTGCAAAGGAATCTCAAAGAAACTAGGCCTACTGACAGAAAATCTAGCATAATCATAAGCCTTGAAACGACACAACGCTTTATAAATACAATGACTTCATTACAATTCTTTTTGAAAATTACGAGTACCTCCACTGATGGACTTCCATACGCAAAGAATGTCAACAACTCTACGCGGAAGTCGATCATCCCTAATTATTAAATGAATTAATTATTTTATTTAACGACGCTCGCAACTACCGAGGTTATACCAGCGTCACCGGTGTGCAAGAATTTTTTTAACGCAGGATTTCTTTTACATGCCAGTAAATCTACTGACATGAGCCTGTCGCACTTATAGGAGCACACTTAAATGCCATCGATCTGGCCCGGGATCGAACCCGCAACCTCGAGCACAGAAGGCCAGCGCTATACTGAATACGCTACCCATGCCGACTCCCCAATAGAAGTGGAGTGAGACTGACGTCGTATTTCCCCTACTTACGGGTTCTGCAGGCCTGTTTTAAAAGGTAAAGGTATCCCCGTAACATGCCATGAAGGCACTTGGGGGGCATGGAGGTAGAGCCCCATGCTTTCCATGACCTCGGCACTGGAATGAGGAGGTGTGGTCGGCACCACGCTCTGACTGCCTTTTACCCCGGGAAGGACCTGTACTCAATTTTATAGGAGGCTGAGTGAACCTCGGGCCGTTCTGAAAGTTTGGCGACGAGAAAAAATCCTGTCACCACCTGGGATCGAAACCCCGGACCTTCCAGTCCGTAGCCAGCTGCTCTACCAACTGAGCTACCCGGCCGCCTGCAGGCCTGTTTTAACTTGTAAGAAAGTGCGGGTAATGCTACAAATTGAATGCGAGATGGAAATACCCATATTGAAAACGAGCAAATCTGACTGGAATTACGGAGTTATTAAAAGGAATGAGCTTGGCTTGTCTCATTGTTCTGTGCAGTGATCCGTGACCTTTGAAAACGAGGAGACTCCCCAGTCCATTGTTTCACACGACTCGTGGAGAAAGCCTCGAGTAATGAGTTATTCAAATGAATGAGAAAGGAATTGGCAAGAAAAGGAACGAGGTCTTCCAACGTATATGCTCGGACCGCAAGAAAAGTAACCAGAATTAGTAATCATCATCATCATCATCATCATCATCATCATCATCATCATCAGCGTCAAGGTGGGTTCCTTCTCGATCCGTTTCGTTTCGAAACTTGTACCACTATACCACTTGTATATTCTATTATCCATGTGCTAAAAAAGGATAAATGTTCATCTTCCCTCTTGCTTAAAAAAGTCCCTTGTGCAGACACTTGTATTTCCCTATTTTGACTATGCTGACATTTTACTGACTGACCTTTCCAGCGACAACAAAACGAAACTTCAACGTGCTCATAATTTGTGTGTACGTTTTGTAAGCAATGTTCGTAAATATGATCATATTACCCCATCCCTGGAAACAATAGGTTGGCTTAAACTAGATAAGAAAAGAAATTTACATTCACTTCTCCTTCTCTTCGAAATCTTGAACTCTTCTATTCCTTCGTACCTGTCGTCTCGCTTCACTTACCTTTCTTCCCACCACAATCTGAACACACGCTCTCGCCATGAAACAATACTAACAATACCATCCCATCGCACCTCCTCATACTCATCCTCTTTCACAATAGCCCTGCCAAGACTCTGGAATTCGTTACCTGCTAGCATCAGGGATTGTCGAAATAAAATTGAATTCAAACGCAAACTTACTAGGCACTTGGTCAGTAATTGAGACTCGTTCAGACATGGTTTCTTGTAAATAGTTCTCTTAATCTATCACAAAATATTTCAATATCCGGTAATTTCATCACTATAGATTTTTGTTATTGTAGGTTTAATTTATAATTCAGTAAATACAAAAATATTCTTTGTTCTTAACTTCTATGATAAAATGTCTAGCTTTCATTAATCAGGTAATCTTGTCGTACTTTAATTTTTATTGTAATTGTAAACTTAATGTTAATTGTGATTTTATTGTTCATATTATAGTTGTAATCCCCTGGTAGAGGGGCAGAGAAGGCCTGACGGCCTTATCTCTACCAGGTTAAATAAATAAATACTACTACTAATTCATTGGTCTGTAAATCTTCTCAACGGTCTTTCCAAATGTTTGTTTCCAGCTGGTGTGCAGTGTACGTAGAATTGTCCTTGCCAACCTGTTGCTGTTCACCCGTAGTACTGTACATGCTGTGTCGGCCATGTTCTGAATTGCTAGATTTTTGTTTAGTTTATCTATTGTTATTTATTTTAGTAGGTTCTTTTTAGTTGGTTATTTAACGACGCTGTGTCAACTACGAGGCTATTTAGCGTCGATGAGATTGATGATAGCGAGACGGTATTTGAGATGAGGCCGAGGATTCGTCATAGATTACCTGGCATTCATCTTACGGTTGGGGAAAACCTCGGAAAAAACCCAACCAGGTAATCAGCCCAAGCGGGGATCGAACTCGCGCCCGAGCGCAACTTCAGACCGGCAGGCAAGCGCCTTAACCGACTGAGCCACGCCGGTGGCTTTAGTAGGTTATTTTACGACGCTTTATCAACATCTTAGGTTATTTAGCGTCTGAATGAGTTGAAGGTGATAATGCCGGTGAAGTGAGTCCGGGTCCAACATCCAGCATTTGCTCATGTTGGGTTGAGGGAAAACTCCGAAAAAACCTCAACCAGGTAACTTGCCCCGACCGGGAATGGAACCCGGGTCACTCGGGTTCGCGACCAGACGCGCTAACCGTTACTCCATAGGTGTGGACTCTATTGTTAATTGTTTTCCTTATATTTACATTTCTCTTTTTGTCTAGTAATCTGAAGCCTCCAACAGCAGTCAAAAATTTCTTCTAAAGAATGTACTTTTTCTGCATATGAAATTTCTTCATAGTCCAGGCCTTTAATCCGTATAATCGTGATGGGAGTATAATGGTGTGTCAGTGCGCACGACTACGGTCTGATGACATCAGATCCGAAGGACTCCGTGGCACTAGCGTGGTCTTCCCGCATAGTACATGTATGTTCTTTTGTCCGAGATCGTGCGTATTTGCTTGGTTTCCGTCCGCGGAAAGTCTAAAATTCCACATTCAGTATTCCCAACCTAACACACATAACAATTTCCCTCTTCTTACCGCTTAAGTGACATATTGATTTTACTGCTTTAGGCTTTTAAATATTATTTTTAGAGACGTTCAATATAGTAATAATTATAAATTGAAACTTACCACTGCAATTTCATCTAAATTGCAATGTTAATTATTGTTTTTAAATATTTGCAAAAATTAAGTAAACTCTAAATCATTACATAACCTTACCGTTTGTTTTAAGTTCGCATTTATACACTGGGGAAAAAAAGACAGACTTACATAACGGCCTGCTGGAGTATAGTAAACACAGAAAACATTTTAAAGCAACAATGTTGAAGATAGATATTTTGTTCTGCAAATTTGGCGTCATTGAACAGAAACCAAGATGGAGATTTCATTGCAACTAATTAGAAATTCCTCTTTCAGGTATGTAATAAACGATCTTCGCGCAAAATAATGTAATACACGAGCGGTATGTTTTCTTTCTTTAATAAAAAAGCTCAACTACGTTTCGAAACTTTTCCTCGAACATGAAAACTTCAACATACCGCTCTTGTAACGCATATTACTATAACACGTGTGTTGTGTTTCTTGTTTCTATATTTCGGGTTTAACTTCTTAAAATAACTCCTCCGTCACCTCCCCACTATCTCTCTCCTTATCCCTGCCTTCATTCTTGTGACCTTTCTTAGGACTTTACATTATTTCGGTCACACACAAATTGCCATATTATTCGTTAAAGTAATAAGTAGTGTTCTCTTTAATAAAGTCTTGAAACTTTATATAACTTCATCAGTGTTATTGAATGATATTGAGTTTTGTAATTATGGAAAAATAACATTGCCGATATTTTTATTTATTTATTTATTTTTAAGTTGGTTATTTAACGACTCTGTATCAACTACTAGGTTATTTAGCGTCGATCAAAAGTGTTTCTTTTAAGTGGTTGACAGGGAACTACTCCTGAAAGCCAGATTTGTATAATACACGTTACTGTTGGTTAACAGAAAACCATAAATTTAATTCACACAGAAAGTGTGCACTCAGTGTTGAATCTCTGATGTCTTGTCAACTCACTTAAGGTATTGATTGATTGATTGATTGATTGATTGATTGATTGATTGATTGATTTATTGATTGATTTATTTATTTATTTATTCTGGTGTAGTTAAGGCCATCAGGCCTTCTCTTCCACAACACCAGGAATACAAATACAATAATAGAAATAAACGGAAAAAATACACTATATATAAAGTAAAGCTACACAAGAAATAAAGAGAGAGAGAGAAAAAAATTATAAACAATGTAAAGCCACACAAAAATATACACAGGTTGCAGTCACACAAACTTTAAATGAGTGGATATAAAGAGAATAATTGGGCCGGAGTGTGGTAGAGTTCCTGGGGTAGCTCAGTCGGTAGAGTGTTAGCGCGCTCAAAGGTCCCAGGTTCGATGCCCGGCCCCGAAACAATTTTTCCCTTGAAATTATTCAACTTAGTACCGTAGTTAATATAGCGAAGTTAAATAACCTGACTAAAAATAAATAACTGAGGGTTAAGCTTGGGAATGCAACCCGCTACACATTCCTACTTATAAGTCCGACCATCGGTTCTGTGCCCCCGTAAGATATGCGAACTGAACCCTAATTCCTTTTCAGCCTCGGCAATTCATTTCTCTCCCTGTATTCCTATTTCTCTCTTTTCTATCCCTCTGTCTTTCTCTCCCCACTACTAAGCAATTTTGAGCCTTCTTGCGAGACAGTTTATTTGCACTTGCAGTCCAGTGTTGTCAACTCAACATGAATACTGTAGCACGGAGTGGTGAAAGAAATATTATTAAGCAAGTAACAGCATTTTGCATAAGTCAATCAGCGTCATTAGACCTACTTAAATTAAATTATGAATAAGTAATAATTAACCTTACAGTATTATAAGCAATATTCAAGAGACATGACAGTGTTTGACGGAAGTTTGGCAACATCCCTATTCGGCAAGGTTCGTGGCCTGCTGTTTGACGCAGTGGGAGAGAAACGGGTGGAATGGGGTGAGTAGAGGCGTTAACTTTTCCAAGAACGACGACAGCGCTGAAGGGGCATAGATCCGATGGTACGACAATACAATTCTATCCTCGAATGCTGTATGAATTTCATGCATACAGCTCTCTGTGCTATCGCAGAATCCTATTGAAAAAAAAATAAAAATACACTCCCACTCTTTCATTTCACGAAGAAGTTGCTTATATGTATTATTATTATTATTATTATTATTATTATTATTATTATTATTATTATTATTATTATTATTATCTTCGAAATATGTATGGTAAGACTTTCCTGTGTTAAACTTCAACGTACCTCGTTTACATGTTTCGACCTATTTATGGGTCATCTTCAGAACTGGTCGTTGTTGGTCTTGGCGCCACTTGTTCTGTTTCCTGTGAGGGTGTGTTCCTGTGGTATAGTGTAGAGTCAAAGAGTGTGTGTGTTTTGAAGTTGAGTTGTGTGTTGAGAATTTCTTTGGGGTGTGTTTTTGTGTGTCTGTATATTTCATATTGTTCTAGTGTGTTTAGTTTCTGGCTTTTTGGTTGGATGTGTAGTATTTCCATGTGTGTGTTGATGTCTCTGTGGGTGTGATTAGTATTTGTCTTACCATACATATTCCGAAGTGATACAGTGTTAAAAGTTGTGTAATCAAGATGCATTATTATTATTATTATTATTATTATTATTATTATTATTATTATTATTATTATTATTATTATTAATTTAACGATGCTTTCAACTGCAGACGTTATTCAGCATCACATTTGAACGTGGGCAATAAACAACCACAGATTTTTCCCTGAGCCCTCTATCGGAGACAGGATTATTTTACGTGCCGTATATCTACGTCACGGTTCACTTTGCTTCCGAAGGGATGCTAATGATTACATCGCTCTTTAAAATCCTGCCTGATTTCAACCCACGAACTTGGGATCCAAAGGTCACCGTGGCAAGCACGAGACCACCGAGGGCGACAGGGATATCTATTACACAGACATTCAAAGAAGTCAGTTCCCGTGTTTTCGGCTGGACATGCACACCACTCCTTAATTTAGGAGGCTACTAGTTCTCTATTGAACGGGTATGGGTGCGGCCGGCAGTACACAACTGAGCGTTTCGAAACGTCTGCAGAATATAAATCTTAAGTCTGCACCTTACGTTTGCTGCTTAATAGTTCTGCAACATAGCTCAGGTGTCTGGAGCACGAGGAAGCTGTGAACCCGGCGACAGCTTAACATTTCTACACTGAAGATGTGAAGAAAGTAACGATGATTTCGGTGCGAGGACGATGTGGTAATGATGCGAAACTCATGATTGTAATAATGGCAATGAAGAACATCTTTGTAATTACACAAGGTTCCCATGTTTTGGCGCTTTACATGACGAAGGGTAATGTTGAATGACTTTTTCACGCTCTCCGCAAAAAATGAAATCCGTTTTTGTGAAACACCCACAGTTTTTATGAAAGTTGACTCTTGTGAACTCACTCTTTTACCACTCTTTTCACTTTTACTTTTCCAATTGCTGTTACGGAACCTTCACTATTTTCATTTTCTACCGGCACACCAATGGATCATTCGCGGCACACTATCAATGTTTCTGGGTTTCTGTGAATAGAAAATGTCTTTAAATACTCCACACGAAGGCGTCAGGAGGGGTTAGATCTGGGGAGTTTGGGGGGGCCAAGCCAAGAGATAGCTGCTTCTCGTGCTGGGTTTCGTCTGCATGTTTTTTTTTTTATTATTATTATTAACACAGAACCTGTTTCTACAAAATGTTCTATACCAGAACATCACCGCACTCACGTCGAAATTCCCTTTGGACTCTAGTGTGCCGCGACATCTGGTTGTAAAATTCTGTTCTAGGCTATGATTATGATGATAACATTAAGAATGATAATGATTATGATGATAAGATGGAGATACTGATCTTGGTAGAATATAATATATTTTTAAGACAGTAAAATTGTGATTAAAATGATGATAAGATGGAGAAAGTATATAATTTTGACGACAAAATTAAAATGGTGGTGGTGGTGGTGGTGGTAAGTTGGAGAGAATAACATGGGAGAATATAGGAATACAGACCCAGAAACAAAATTTGGTCAGCCTGAATTATCTAAGTTCCAGTTTTAACATACTTACTGTGCATGCTCGGTAATTAAGATGATGACGATGATGATGGTGGTGGTGGTGGTGGTGGTGGTGGTGGTGACGACGACGATTTGGAGATAAAGCCATAGTTGATGATAAAAATGTGAACTCGAAAATGAAGATAATCAGAAGATGATGTTAAAATACAACAAGAACGTGAATATTGTTAAGTACTGAAGATCAGAAAATTTACAGTACCGGTAACTTAATGTGAAAATGATATGAATATAGTGATAATGATATGAAAATGTAGCAAGCCACCGGCGTGGCTCAGTCGGTTAAGGCGCTTGCCGCCGGTCTGAAGTTGCGCTCGGGCACGGGTTCGATCCCCGCTTGGGCTGGTTACCTGGTTGGGTTTTCCGAGGTTTTCCCCAACCGTAAGGTAAATGCCAGGTAATCTATGGCGAATTCTCGGCCTCATCTCGCCAAATACCATCTAGCTATCACCAATTTCATCGACGCTAAATAACCTCGTAGTTGATACAGCGTCGTCAAATAACCAACTAAAAAGAATGAAAATGTGGCGATAATAATGATGGTATTGATGGCAGTTTATTGTTAAAATTATTATTTGCTAGGGATTCAGAAAAACTACAAAATTTTACATTTTAGTAACATCCCATTTTGAACATGAAACATTTCGTATCTGAAATCGTACATATTCGCTGTGATCATTTCTTCCGAATCCTTGAAAGGACACGAATAGTCCTTTGGAAGACTTAACAAAGCCTTACAAACTTTTGACTCGAAATACTTAAGAAAATGGGACCGGAGAGGTACTGTGAAATTGAATCCCTGTCTCTGTCTGGGTTCCTGTACTTCACCTGAACCCGTGACATTTCGTACAGGAACACCTTGAGCCTTTCTTTGCTGTGGACATAAACATCCTTCAAACCGCTCACGTCCTTGCTCCTGACAGATTGTGCTCTCCGCTGCCCATTACTGACGAAATAAGTGGGTCTGCGTACCACGATGAGAGTCGAGCATGGCATTCCACATTTGCGGGACGGGAGGATTTGCGAAAGACGCTGTCTGATGTTATTAAATCGATTGATTCACTCTGCGACTGCATTAAAGTAGGCCATGAGATAATCTCAACGTATTCACAAATGTCATTTTCTTTCACTTTGAAAGTCGTGCTTACCCTTCGAATGCAAGAACCTGAGGTTATTTAAGCCATTAGCTTAAAGCGTTAAACTTGAAAAAATTTACATCTTCTTCATTCATTATACGCTCATAATGCAAAGGGAAAGTCTAGTGATAAGTTATGTCGACCCGTCGTAAACAAATGTTAAAAGCTAACTTGAATGCTGAGTGCAAACCTTAGTCGCGGTTTCGAACCTTCCTGCAGGGTGGATGTTTGTCCATTGTCAATGTAAGGTGGGTGCTCCTGTTATGGCCATGTTCCTGATATGGCCACCCCCCTATTGTGAGTTAGTTAACCAAAAAATCCACTAAATTGCAGCAACATCCAGTGAAAGGGCATCCTGGTATGTCACTTGATCGTTTTCCATCCAATCAGGTTGAACAATATGGCGTCAGTTGTCTGTTTTGCGGTTTTCATGTGACCTCTTATTATTTTTCTCTGGTAAGTCTCCTTTGTTTTATGCATGTTTTTCAAAGACTTGTTTCATGAAAACCATAGTACTCCATTCAGTTTTTAATGTTCTGTTGATTGGTGTTGTCGTTGATGGCGTATCTTTTACGAGTTGTTCATAATCAAACGATTTTCGTGAAAGCTTACCTGCTCCTGATATGGCATATCAAGTTCATTTCACTTTTATTTTTTCACCTGACAAATTTACATACCTTATAGCTGGAATTACGCAAAAATTTTGTATTTTAAGAAAAACAACTTATTTTTTTATGGAAAAACCTGTTTTGACTACATTTTTGAATTATAAAAAAGATTATTAAGTGTCATGTTTATTCATTTTATACCAAAATTATTTAATTTTAACACAACTGCGCTATCGAACTGAAAACTATCACGATTTGTAGAACATGGAACAAGGGTGGCCATATCATGTGCACATGTTCCTGATATGGTCACTAGGTAGTCTTTTGGAATTTGGGACTTTTGGACAATTAAAGCTATTTTATGGGGAAAGGAAATTGTTTTAAGAAAGTCCATTAGACTGAGAACGAGTAAGAAAAAAGTGGTTTACATTTTATTTCAAAATGGCGGCGAGAAAAATTCTCAAACCTTAGCATGGCCATACCAGGGACACCTACCTTAATATGTTGCATTACTGTAGGAACAAGTGTCACTTTTCAGCTGTAATAAGTATATTATTTCAATGTACCGAAGTACATATGATATTTCCATGCAGATATTCTGCGTCATCATACGATGAAAGAGTAATGGAACGGAGAAAAATTCTCTCCGGCGCCGGGACTTGAACCCGGGTTTTCAGCTCTACGTGCTGATGCTTTACCCACTAAGCCACACCGGATACAACTCCAGCGTCGGACAGAATTGTCTCTGATTGAGTTCCAACTCTTGGGTTCCCTCTAGTGGCCGCCCTCTGCACTACGTCATAGATGTCTATGAACGTAGGACCGAAGTCCACACATGTGCTGAGGTGCACTCGTTATGAGTGACTAGTTGGCCGGGATCCGACGGAATAAGCGCCGTCTTAAATCACTTCGTGATTTACGCATATCATATATTATTTCAATGTACCGAAGTACATATGATATTTCCATGCAGATATTCTGCGTCATCATACGATGAAAGAGTAATGGAACGGAGAAAAATTCTCTCCAGCGCCGGGACTTGAACCCGGGTTTTCAGCTCTACGTGCTGATGCTTTATCCACTAAGCCACACCGGATACGAGTGCACCTCAGCACATGTGTGGACTTCGGTCCTATGTTCACAGACATCTATGACGTAGTGCAGAGGGCGGCCACTAGAGGGAACCCAAGAGTTGGAACTCAATCAGAGACAATTCTGTCCGACGCCGGAGTTGTATCCGGTGTGGTTTAGTGGATAAAGCATCAGCACGTAGAGCTGAAAACCCGGGTTCAAGTCTCGGCGCCAGAGAGAATTTTTTCTCCGTTCCATTACTCTTTCATCGTGTAATAAGTATGCCTGGAATTTTAGGAATTGCCTATTTTGTTCCTTAAGCATTAATTTAAGATTTTAAAAATATGTAGCCAATATATGCAATATCCACTCTTAATCAGTATTATGGGATAATAAAACCAGAATTGAAACTAAACATAAAATTTATAAATCAATTGTGAAAAGTACAACTTTATATGGGGCAGAAACTTGGCAATTGCAAAACGTATTCAAAAATAAATTTTTGGCCTTAGAAATGGATTATTGGAGACGATCAGCAGGCATTTCAAGAAGAGATAAAATTAGAAACGATATAAACGAAAATGCAAGTTAAGAATGATATTGTAGAGGATATTTTCACAAAACAACTAATATGGTATGTGCATATGATGCGAATGAATACGGAAAGATTTCCAAGGTTGGCATATGATTGAACCCCATCAAGAAGAAGAAAAAGAGGAAGACCTATGACAACATGGAAAAAGGGCATTCTGGAAGCTATGGAAAGAAGACAATTAGGAGAAGACCTATGGTGAGATAGAGGGGAGTGGTATCTTTCTAGTGCGATACATTTATCAGTGACTGTAAATTAATATGTGGCTGTCAGAAAATGTCAAAAGGCATTGTAAACTGACTGGTCACTTTTTTTTCTGAAATTGTACTTGATCGTAGCGTTCATTTCTATAATTACTTTATGATTACTATATGCATGTGATTTAGATATGTTACTTTTTTTTTTTCTTTTATGATATCTTAATAAGTAGTCTCGCGAGGTCATTTATAAACTCCTATCTGCAGTTTAAATTATTCTGGGTTGTGTTATGGTCGAAGTCCATAAAAGGAACAGTGGTAACCACATTTTATCAATGTCATCATAATCATTATCATAATAATCATCATCTTCATTTACATAGAAGAATTCGATCTCTTGCCGCATTCCGTCCTCAATTTTGTAAAAATTTAAACCAAAATTTTAAAAGCATCGCCCCTTCCTGGTTATGTAACATGACTGAAATAATACAGAGCAAATAGGATGAGAGAGTGAACTTTCTCTAGTAAAGAGGTTAGGGTGTTTTATTTTCAACTTCTTACTCGGAATGAAATCCACTATAATGCTTTATAACTCTAAATAATCGAAATGAATCTTTTGTCATTATCATCATCATCATGAATTTTCCAGTTTTAGAGCCTGTGCCTGTGACTGTAATCTCAGATCATCCCTACGGTTCTTCCACTGATGTAATTCTTCTCGGATAGCTCTATTTCTTTAAAAGTCCAATCTCTTTATACCTCAAAAAACTCATCTGAGCTGCTTCCAGTTTCTGTGAATTTCATTTCGATTCAAATTCAGACTCAACTGCCATAACGTAGTGACAGAATATTGTGCAATCTTAATTTTGTATGCAGTGTCGTCTGTTTCTCGAAATGTCTTCGCATAGCCCCATTAATTTTATTATACTTTTCTAAGACATCTAGATCAGTTTCATATTTGTTTCTTTTTTTTTACTGGGGTATTTTACGACGCTTTATCAACAGCTATGGTTATCTAGCGTCTGAGTGAAATGAAGGTGATAATTCCAGCGAAATGAGTACGGAGTCCAGTACCGAAAGTTACCCAGTATTAGCTATCAATGGGTTGAGAGAAAATCTCGGAAAAAACATCAATCAGGTAACTTGCCCCAACCAGGATTTGAACCCGACCCGCCCGTTCACGGTCAGGCATACTAACTGTTACTCCACAGCGGTGGACGTTTTATATTTTGCAAATACGTTTCCTATATATGTGAATTAATTTGTTATACGAGTATATTTAATGTCATCAAAAAACATACAAGTAATGGTGTACCTTCACGTTGCTGTATACAGGTACTCACCATAACTATACTTACACGTTGACATACTGTTGAGACTCCGATGTGCTAGGACGCTGATTTTGGTACCAAATGAAAGATCTCTTCGAGATCTAAGAGATCTGTCGATTTAAGCCAGACATATTCATGTAAAATCCACGGCCACGTCCCCGGCACAGCCAAACTCCGATTTTTTTTTCGGGGTTTCCCCTCAACTCATTAAGAGCAAATGCTGAATAAATTTCGGCGCTGGACCCTGAGCTCATTTCGCTGTAAACGTCACCTTCCTTTCAGTCAGACGCTAGATAACCGTCATAGTTGATAAACCCCGGTAAAATAAACCAATTAAGAAATTATTGCTGTTAGAACTCCAAAACATAAGGAGGCCTGGCGTTTTCCAGAGTTAAGGAGCGGGTCTCGTCTTTGATTCTGTGCGTGGGTGTTGGTTCTAATCATGCAGGTTTTTCCCCAACTGTAAGATGAATGAATTTTCGGACTTAGGCTATATCGCCAAATACCATTTCCCTATCATCAATTTTATCAACAGTAATCTCACTAGACGTTTTGATTTATCTAGAGAAAATCAAAACTCGAGTGGGATTTAATTGACTATTACACGATTAGAAGAAAGTATATAAAGATTAGAAGAACGGAACCGCCACTTTTAGTTGACTGTCTATGCTGTAAACAAATGATCGCAAAGCATGTTTTATAGTACCGTGAAGAATTTGTAGTTTGAAATGTTGGCAAACAAAGAAACAAATAGTAGGGTGGTGATAAAAACAGAAGAAAGTACATAGAGATTAGAAGAAATAAAGTACTTTAATGCAATAAAATGGATATTAATTGACTTACTAAAATTCTATTTTACTAATGTTACCTTTATCAAAATGTTCGAACGGAGCCGCCATTTTCAGTCGAATATCTATGCGGGAAACAAATTACGATCACAAAGCATGTTTCAAAGTACCGTAAAGAATTTACAGTTTGAAATGTTGGCAAACAAAAAAAATAATAATGCTGGGGTTGTGATAAGTAAACGTGATCCAGGATGAGAATGGTGACTTGCTTGCAGACTCTCATTCAGTTCTGAACAGAAGGAAAAACTGTTTTGGACAACTACTGAATATAGATAGGCCAAATGGAAAGGATCAGAACGAAATTCAAATACAAACTGCTGAACCATTTATACCCGAACCCACACTTTCTGAAGTCGAAATTGCGATAGAAAATCTGAAAAAGTACAAGTCTCAAGATATTGATCAAATTCCAGCAGAATTAATATAAGAGGGTGTTAAGGGTGTTTGAGAATAAGGTTCTTAGGAAAATATTTGGGGCTAAAAGGGATGAAGTTACAGGAGAATGGAGAAAGTTACACAACGCAGAACGGACACATTGTATTCTTCACCTGACATAATTAGGAACATTAAATCCAGACGTTTGAGATGGGCAGGGCATGTAGCATGTATGGGCGAATCCAGAAATGCATATAGAGTGTTAGTTGGGAGACCAGAGGGAAAAAGACCTTTGGGGAGGCCGAGACGTAGATAGGAGGATAATATTAAAATGGATTTGAGGGAGGTGGGATATGGTGATAGAGACTGGATTAATCTTGCTCAGGATAGGGACCAATGGTGGGCTTATGTGAGGGCGGCAATGAACCTCCGGGTTCCTTGAAAGCCATATGTAAGTAAGTAAGTAGTGATAAAAACAAACAAATGCTAGGGAAGCGATAAAATTTAAAAATGCTAGGGAAGCGATAAAATTGTGCGATAAGCTGCCATGATTGGTTGAAACACGTCCTTTCACACCCTTTTTATTGGTCAAAAGTAGTATGACGTAGTAAAAGTGTAATAGTCAATGCTAAATAACCGACTAATTTATATTACGTCGTTAAATAATCGATAAAAAATTAAAATAAATATTACAGTTTGTGTTATTTGCATGAGATTCTGTATTTCGTTTGTGGACTAAATGCCATCCACGTGCTGCACGTACCGGCTCCGCGGGCTGCTCCACAGGCTTCGGCGTGGACGGCTGTTTGGCGGCTGCCCCTCGGCTGCCAATAAGGGGCGATGGACCCCGCTGTCCGCGTGTGTTTAGGAGCGATAACCTCCCCCTTGCCGCTGGGGGTGCAACTGGCGCCGGCGCCGGTTCTACGTCCTCTTCATAGTCGTACTCATTAGCGTGGTCGTTTGCAGGCGCTGCCGTGGTAACTGCCGCGATCGTCGCCACGGCAACAAGGAATCTGGAAATAAACAAACAACACACTTTAATGACATATAAGTATAGGCTTATCTGTATACAAAGTCTCACATACTGTAACATAGAACACATTTTATGTCTGAGTTACTGAGTAGAATTTTGACAGTTTATATTTTTATTTTATCTTCTGAATCGTCTACACTAGTTCATTGGTTACCCTGGTCGCTGTTATGTTTTCGGGTTTAAACCTGACCGAGAGTGATTTTTTTTTTCACAGAACACATAGAAGTGCACGTCGCATGTTACTACAGGGAAGCAGAGAACAAATGGTGCGCTCCTGGTGGTCTGGCTGTGAAGCTTAACATTTGAAAAAATTGAGTGTAGTGTAGGGAATGGGTGAAGATGATGATGAAGGTGAGGATGGGAGAAGGGGAAACCCGGTGCCGGCACGTAGCCTATTCCTGTCGAATAACACTAAGGGGGACGCCAGGATTAACGTCCCCATCCGACGGACGATTCACTATCAACAGTGACATATGCCTTCCCTTCATATGCACTGCGGAGAGATTTGGGATTTAACCCAGTTATATTGTTGCACAATTTAGTGATTATAAGTTGTGCACCGCTATCGCTCCTAGTCCCAGAGTAGAAATTTTACATGGAAATTTCTGATCCCGCCGGGATCGAATCCGGGCCGGCTAGCTGAAGGCAGAAGCGCTACCACAGAGCTTTTTAAATTGATATCTACTCGTTGTTCCTAGCAACAGTAACGTGACTAAGAAAGGTATCGTGATATATTAAATATATAATAAATTATTATAATATTTATTATAACAATTTTATTAAAAGTCGTATTGGATAAATTAATATTGTATGCCACACGCGAGTAAACAGATTTCATGCACTCGTGAAAATTATCACCCTTGGCTTGCTCTTCTTACGCTAAATGTTCTACTCGTAAATAAAATCCTACTTTATTCTCTTGTAGCATAAATTATTGTTTTTCTTGATTACTTTCAGACTTCTTTGTTTCCTTCTCTTGTCTGTCTTGTTTATCTTCTTTTCATTATTTATTCATTCATTGCGATAAGAAATCAGAAAAGTCCTGTGCAGTACTTTCACAGTAACAAGGCTGAAAGGCCTATCCTTAAAAGTTTCAGAGTGCTAAGAGGAAAATATTCAAATTGCAGGAAGCTGGTTGGAAAACTGGAGGTTGTCAACATATTTATAAGGACAGTGACGAGGTTAACGTTAAGAAGGAAATGGCACGGCGAGCACGTTGGAAAGTGCATAAATAATCGTGAATGAGTTGATCGTGACACTCGGCCGCTGCGCCTCGTCTTCACGAGGAGCGCTGTCCGGCTTCCTCGTCACACTGTGACAGCTGCTTTCACATCTTGCCTCAGCTTATACGTAAAGGCGTCAGGTTCGGTAAAGAATCCATTAAATGACTGTATGGAGTTAAGAAGTAGAGTATTGAAGGAATTCATTTTGTAGTAGAATGATCTTAACTTGATGCAAATATACTTTGTGCGAGATCGTGCGTATTTGCTTGTTTTCCGCACAGAACCAATACGCGGTAAGTGTGAAATACCACATTCAGTATTCCCAACGTAACACACATAACAATTTCCCTCTTCTTACCGCTTAAGCGCGACATTCACTTTACTGCTTCAGGCTTTTAACATATTATTTTTAGAGACGTTTAACATAGTAATAATTATAAATTGGAAACTTACCACTGCAATTTCACCTAAATTGCAATGTTAATTATTGTTTTTAAATATTTCCAAAATTAAGTAAAGTCTACTACTCCACGAAAAATATTGCATTCCTGATACAAGTAACATTAAGGAAGCCGTGAAAAAATCAACAAGATTCCAGATGCGGATGTTATTACTGCAATATGTTATATAAATAATATTGTTAAAATATTAAAATGAAAAATAAATCATTACATAACCTTACCGTTTGTTTTAAGTTTGCATTTACAGTATAGACTGGGGAAAAAAAAGACAGACGTATATCAGGGCCTGCTGGAGTATAGTAAACACAGAAAAAATTTTATAGCAACAATGTTGAAGAAAGATATTTTGGTTTTCCGAAGTTGCCGTCATTAAACAGAAACCAACATGGAGATTTCATTGCAACTAATTAGAAATTCGTCTTTCAGGTATGTAATAAACGATCTTCGAACAAAATAATGTACGATCCACGAGCGGTATGTTTGTTTTCATGTTCTCGGAAATTAAAAAAGCTCAACTACGTTTCGCTTTTTCAATCTTTTCCTCGACCATGAAAACGTCAACATACCGCTCTTGTAACGTATATTACTATTTCGCTTAGTAGAGCTCGTTAAAATAGGTTATAAACATCACTATGTTTATTAATTAATTTATTTATTTATTTATTTAATACTTTATACTTGAGCTACATTAGGCATTGCAGCCCGAAAGAGCAGAAGCTCGTGCTCGGGCGCAGTTCAGATCAGTTATACAAAATATATCACAAAATTAAGAGAGTTCATTGAGCACAATAACATTAATAAATGGTAAAATAATACAGCATGTAATAATAGGGTCTGTATACAAATAGAAAATACAGAAGTACATAAATATTAGAGTATCAGTTTTTAACTCAATTAGCTTAACCAATTAAATAATTAATATGATTTGTTTCTTAAATCTATGTGTGTTAAGTGTACTTAGCTCAGGGTGAGCTCTAATTAATTCATTATATATTTTAGGTCCAAAATTTCTGCTGTGGACCGTATGGACTGTATGTTTTTGCTATATAAGGAAAACTGTGGATAGAGCAAATTTATAATTCAAATATATGATGACTGATGAGTTATATCATATACAGTACTCATTTTTTCTTCATAATTTTGTTGCTTTAATTTTGTTACTGTTTTTCATTGATTGATTGATTGAGTGATTGATTGATTGATATGTTCCTACTTAACTTTTTGTTATTTCATTATTTATTTCTGTATTTATTCCGCACATCTTAGCTACATGTTATGTGCATGGGTGGCCGATTGTCTCTCAATGAGAGATGACGTCACTACTTTCATTCACCCCACACCAGTCCGCTCGGCAGGGGAAGGTATGATTCAAACGTAAACACTGCTTGTGATAGTCTGTGGCGTTCGCGGAAAGTAGGATGACAGGTAAAGGCTGGTTCACAATAAACCTGGAACGGAAACGACAACGAGAACGAGAACGGAATATTAAATAAATAAATGTATTTAAATATGAGCATTTACAATTAACTATTGTGAATGCTCACATTTAAATATATTTATTTTAACATTATTTCCGTTCCCGTTCTCGTTGTCGTTTCCGTTCCTGATTTATTGTGAACCAACCTTAACTCCAAATAATACCTCTGTAATGTTCGCAGTAAAAAATGACTTCTTCGCCTGGAAATTACTACCATCAGGAATGTACACTTCATGAGAGAAAGACTATTTGTTTAATTTGTAGAAAAAGTAGTAATTATATTTCTCACTTCAATGTAATGTAGATGGAAATGGAACCCACGAATATTACTTCTACTAAAAATTGAACTAGCTCGCCACAGCCTTCTCGTACGGTTCGGTCAACTTAACTACAAACAATTTTTCACTTATTTCCTTTAGTCCTTTTATTAGTTATTACTTATTCATTATTATTAATATTTTGTGCGTATGAACTTTAACTCGTTTACTTGTATTTTTACATAGGGTATTTATTTATTTATTTATTTATTTATTTATTTATTTATTTATTTATTTATTTATTTATTCATTTATTTATTTTTCGTTTGTTTATTTTACTTACCTATAATTATTTTCATGTTCATTTGTATGTTTTGTAACTTAGCCATTCTTTTCTCGTTCATTTACCGTATTTTTTAATTGTTTAGCTATTTTTGTCTGTTTATATCTTCGATAAATGTGTATATTTATCTATTCTCTGCTCATTCGTTTATTTATTTCAGAACCAATTTATTAATTATTTTCTCGTTCATTTATCTCTTCATTCATTTTTCTCGTGTTGATTTATTTTTTGATAGCTTATTTATCAACAGTAATCTCATTAGAGGTTAAAAAAAAGTATGTATGTATGCACAGTGTTCTGCCCAAGAGCAGGTCTTTAACTGCAAACCCAGCATTTCCCTTTCTAGCTTTCCTCTTAATCTCCCCATATAATAATTTAATGCTGTCTATCAACTGATATCTTTTGCCCCGAACTCTTGTCCCGTTCACCAATCCTTAAGCATCCCAAATTAACAAATTAGGCCTACACCAAAATAATTTAAAAAAAAAATAAAGTAAAAAATAAAATAAAATAAATAAAAAGCCAATCACCGCACTCACACACCTACTGGCACTTAAGCCAGAAATAGTGTCATACACAGTATGTAAATATATATTTATTGTTATTTATGTACAATGGCTGGAGAGGGCATCCTGCGCGTGTAAGACCCTAAAACGGCCTCTGGCTCAAAGCCAGTAAAGTCAATAAACAACAACAACAACATTAGAGGTTTGATTTATCTAGAGAAAATCAAAACTCGAGTGGGATTTAATTGACTATTACACGGTTAGTATAAAGTATATAAAGATTACAAAAAATAAAGTACTCTAATACAATAAAATATTGATTGATTTACTGAAATTCTATTTCATTAATGTTAGCTTCACCAAAACGTTTGAACGGAACCGCCATTTTCAGTTGACTATCTATGCGGGAAACAAATAACGATCGCAAAGCATGTTTTATGGTATCGTAAAGAATTTGTAGTTTGAAATGTTGGCAAACAAAGAAACAAATGCTAGGGACGTGATAAAAACAAACATGCTAGGAAAGTGAAAAAAAAACAAATGCTAGGGAAGTGATAAAATTGTAGCGATAAACAGCCATGATTGGTTGAAACACGTCCTTTCGTACCGTTTTATTGGTCAAAAGTAGTATGACGTAGTAAAAGTGTAATAGTCATTTTAATTTTCCTTCTCGTTCGTTATTTGTTTAATAACTTCTTTGTCCATTATTTTTATTCGTTTTTTTCTGTGATAAGGTGTTCCTTTCTTCATTTATTTCTCTTGTGTTGATGTATTTGTGTGACAACTTAATTAACACTGTATAAATTGATTTCTCATTCGTTTACTTGTTTTATAACTAATTTATTCATTATTTTGCGTAATAAATTCTTTATTTATTCATCAATTTTTCTTGCCTTTATTTATTAATGTGATAATTTATTTATTTATCACTTCATACATTACTTTCGTATTCAGTTATATGTTTGATAACTTATTTATCTATTAATGTATCCATTATTATCTCCTTTGTTTCTTTTTCGTGGTTTATTTATTGGTTTGCCATTCCCACTGTTTTAATTTTTTTGTAAATTACTTATTTATCTATTTTAATTTTGTTCGCGTTAATTTTATTATATTATATGTTCATTTATTTATTTATTTATTTGCGTAATAAATTATTTATTCGCCCATTCTTTCTGTGCTCATTTATTTTTGTCATAAATTCTTCACTAATTTACTTGAATTTATTTTACTTATTGCCGTAAACAGTTCTCTTGTTCATCTATTTGTCTGATAAATTATTTACGTCATTAGATCTATGTTTTAGTCAACTTTCGAGCTCATTCGTCATCGGTAGGTTGCTGGTGATCTCGTAATCACATTAGCTGTAAGTGAATTACGACTTTCTACATCTCGCATTGGTCACTTATTTATGAAAATAGAATATTGAACGTTCATTATACTGTAGAAAGTAGTACACAATGCTTCAGTGGATTCTGTTTGGTTACGACACAACTCTCGTTCCATAAATATCTAAGAATTCAGTGGTGAAAAATAAACAGACGATAATTGGAAAGTTGTTAAATTACAAACATTAAAAATGTAATAATGATACATGTTGTTCATAGAGGCCGACAGCATCGCATGCATTCTTTTTTTTAGTTGTTTATTTAACGACTCTGTATCAACTACTAGCTTAGTTAGCGTCGATGGAATTTGTAATAGCGAGATGACATTTGCCTTACAGTTGAGGAAAATCTCGGAAAACGAACCAGGTAATTGGGCCAAGCGGGAATCGAACTCACGCCTGAGTGCAACTCTGGAAGAGCAGACAAACGCGCTATGGCCTACCTTTGCTGGTGGTTAAGAGATGTTGCAGTTTGGGTATTTCAGCACAGTGATAAAGTCGAATGTTTTCATTATACCTGAAATACGCACTGGTTTTGTTTCCAAGGACGTTCAGATATATGAAGTGCGACCCAGTTTTGAGAATAAAATTATCTTGGCATAACCGACGCAACACAGAGGGATACCCTTTCTACACGAATACGTGACAGTGGGTCAAATTCTTCATTATTGAGAAATAAACTTTCAAAACCCAACGTTCCATCATTGGTGAAGATTGAGGCGAACGTAGTTTCACCATGTTAAACAATTTCCAAAAGCATTTTTAATAAAAATAATATTTCCTGTTGAAATGACATTTAAAAATACTTCATTTCATTCAGACTAAATCATTACCAATGAAGGTCTATGTTTGTTTTTCATTTTTGGCTTATCCATAAAATTACAAATCTTTTCATTTCCTTCAGAACAAAATATGTCGAGAATAGAGACTTAGTTTTGTGTCAGTGTCATTGCTGATAATGTTACTTACGAGGACAATTTTGGATATATTGGCGGGGTATACGTATACCATCATTTTGTGCTCATTTCACACCGTATCGTGAGTAAATCATACTTCAGAGTAGTGGAAGTTTCTGTAAACGGAAAATTAGAAAGTGCGGGCAGACTTTAAATTATATGTCAAAGTGTATCAAATATTGATTCAGATGTTAAGCGATCGCGATCTCGACATGAAAAATCGTATAATCATTCGTGAGATATTCTTAATATCGTGGACTGTGAGGTCAATAACTATCGTCTGAATGGAGCCGACATTCATATTGGTGGCTATATTAATATCCTGGAAACCTTAACAAAATGCTTAAAACATTTCACACAGCGAGAAGATTAGTATTAAAGTCAATGTATTAATGATAAGTGGCAGCAATTTCCTTACAAATATTGCAAAGGAATATGGTGTTTTTTATCAGAATTTATTCTTTTTGGAGAACCTTAAAGTTTTACTACTTCAGGGAACAATTAAGTCTATTTTTGTACATGTTATTTTACTAACAATAAACAATGAATACTAAGGAGAAATAAATATAAACCACAATGTATGTATGTACTGTATGTATGTATGTATGTATGTATGTGTGTGTGTGTGTGTGTGTGTACAGTGACAACATTTTATTTTTACTAACATTTTTAATATTAACCTGGCTATACCGTTGGATCAACGCCGTTTGTTACCCCCTTCCACGACTGGAGTTTGATGATACTGGCGTAATATACAAACAAATCGCTTTACTAGGTATAGGAGGGAAGAAAAGTAGTTCATCCATTTAGGTAAACTAGGAAATATCGCGCATTTGAGTTTGATCATTTTCATTAGGTTTTTGTTTAATCAAAATACAGTACTGTATTAACAATGAGTGTTTTTACTCACGAACTGAGCTGTCCATGTGGACGTAGTCATTATGCATTGTATATTATACTGTCTACAGCACATTAGCGTACAATAAAGAGAATGAAGTTAAATTGAAAAATAATCGTAATATGGATATTTAAACACATTTTTGAAAATGGTGGCCGTTCATTTCGATACAGACTTTAGTTCTAATGTGCATATTAACGCACTATAGACTACTGTACCTAATCCCAATTACCAGTTTCGTCCTTCGTACTAGTAACTCATGTTGAAATAATTCTGTACTTCCTCTGTAAAAGAGTACCTTACGTACTGTAAATTCAGTCTTCACTTCTGTCCGATCTGAAAAGATAAAATTACTCAGACATACTATCTACTGTCCGTCCAAGTGGTTATGTCGTAGAGTCGTAGAAAAGGAGGAAATCACGTGACAGTTAATTACTTAACGAGGCCCTTTTATTTAAGTTAATCTAAGCAGTTGTATAATATTACGCAGATGTCAAATTCCCAACAGAAATTAATGTTCTCAGAAAAGAGCTAAGACAGCCCACCACTAGCTGGCGAATAAAAGCAGGTGGGGGAAACCGGATACGACGTAGGCAAATTGACGACAGTACATGTGCGAAAATGATTCAATATTGAAAGCTCTTTCGTCACTGGAAAACGCGAACATATTTTTGGAACGTACTGTTTACTATGACTGTATGTGCGGTCTTGGATCTGTGAAGGACGGTTGAACTTCATTAGTAGAAGGGGTGGGAGTGAAGTGCATTAAAAAACTCAGGTACAATAAAAATTGAAGTAAAAATAAAATGATGTCCCTGTATGTATGTATGTATGTATGTATGTATGTATGTATGTATGTATGTATGTATGCATATGTTCACAAGAGTAATGAAAGGAGCTATAACCGGTCAATTGATCTGAAGCTTGCAAGAAAATAATAATTTTTGAGAGAACAACGCAAAATTTTCAGAAAAAAATTTAAAGTATGTTGAAATGATCTACTCCACCTCCAGTGCTTATACAGTGCTGTTCAGTGTTTGTTGCGATATAGGTTAATTTTGTGAAAAAGAAAGTCGCATAAAAGAATCATCAGTCCGGAGTTTCTTTTAATTTTAAAAGAATGAAAATTTTCTGCCGGACAATGTAAATAAAGTTATGGTTATCCCTTTTACAAGTGATGGAGGTACACAACGTAGTGAGAGATTAAAACTTCCATCTCTGCTGTCATTCGGCATTAGGAACAGTAGGGATGTCAGTTATAAGGTTACGTGCTTCCCACTTTGTCTCCAAAGGAAACCTCCTATTTCTCATTTCTGTTATATACGTAGGTACAAAGTTGGGCATTCCTGTGCCTTTACACCGTGCTCACCGAGTGTTCTCTGAGTGTTCTGAAGATTGCCTAACCTCTAGGTGCTCTTCACTTTCTTCTCTCGCTAAGTCTGTGATCGACATATATCGATTGCAGTACTTAAAAAGCGAACTAAAATACATAATCAATGTTGTTTGTAAACAGAGCTTTTGTGAGTCAGTTACAGTATGACCACAGTCTAGCATATACAGTCACGAAGCTCAATACGTTGTAAATATGCATCCATAGATAATTTCTAACCACTAGGGTCGCTAATATCGCCTCATTACAGACCATGCGAAATAGTACCGGCACAGTCTATTGTTCCTAGCACCCTCAACAACTCAAGCTTCGTGACTGTATATACTAGACGGTGGTATGACTAGCACGGGTGACGCTCAGGGTCTCAAATGAGTCCTCTGAGGGAGAGTGAATATTTATTTTCGGAGATAGAAATTGGAGCGCAGTGTTCAGTTTCTGGAAAAATTATTACCATGTTAGAAAATTTCATTTAGAGCGCCATTATAAAAAGCACCATATTACGCAGTGGATCGTGAAGCCCTTCTGAATGATCTTCGTAATGATGAACTAACGATACTAGTAAGTTTATTTAATACTACTGTACATACATACACACATACATACATACATACATACATACATACATACATACATACATACATACATACATACATACATACATACATACATACATACGCACACTCTATTCTTGTATACCAGAATGTATTTTCCTGTTTGTGGGTATATTCGTATGTATTCAATCTCTCTTTTTTAATTTTATTTTGTTTATTTTTTATTATTCTTACTATTTTTAAGTTAATACTTGTATACCGGTATGTATTTTTCTGTATATGCTTTGATCCTGGTTGAGTGGAAGAGAAGGCCAGATGGCCTTAACTCTGCTAGGGAAAATAAAACTGCTATTATTAATATTATTATTATTATTATTATTATTATTATTATTATTATCATTATTATTCTGCCAAATGACATGTCTTTCACTGCAAACTCAGCATTTTCAATCTTTCCTTAGTGTACCATGAATATGTTATGCGTTATTAGAGATTATTATTATTATTATTATTATTATTATTATTATTATTATTATTATTATTATTTATTTTTAAGTTAATACTTGTATACCGGTATGTATTTTTCTGTATAAGCTTTGATCCTAGTTGAGTGGAAGAGAAGGCCAGATGGCCTTAACTCTGCCAGGGAAAATAAAACTATTATTATTATTATTATTATTATTATTATTATTAGCCTATTATTATTATTATTATTCTGCCAAATGGCATGTCTTTTACTGCAAACTCAGCATTTTCCAACCTTTCCTATAGTGTACCATGAATATGTTATGCGTTATTAGTGATCTTTCTTCTAGAAAAGGATTTGTTATATTAATTTATTTTTCAGAGAAGCAGTTTTGAACTTTGTGTTCTATTCTTTCAGGTTCAGTTGATATATCAACTGAACCTATATATATATATATATATATATATATATATATATATATATATATATATATAATATAAAATAGTAAATAAAAATTTCTAAAGTAAAAATAATTTCATCGTTGAAACTATTAAAGCTACTAATTATAACATCATTTATTTCGCTGTGTCTGCAATATCGAAACAACTCACTAAACATTAACCCATCCTCAAGTGTTATGGTACCGCTTCAGTTGAGACTGGGGACCGGTTCCGCGTGTACGAAATATGTACACCGTTTCAGTCTTGCCCAGTGCATGCACGCAATGCAGGAATCTGTCCATCACTGTGACAGAGGCTCAGTCACAGTGTAGTCTGAAGGATTAGGTCAATTGAAAAAATCCACATCGTGAATCGAACCGGCCACTTTCGTCTTTGAAACGTAACCCCTTAACCTACGCTACCGCGTGTCCTGTTGGATAATATAAAAAGTTTCTCTTATTTTTAACACTCATTAAAATTCTTGAAATTGTCCCTCTTATTTGTTGATATTTTGTAACTTACTATTTTAGACTATAAGATGTAGATTTTTCTTAAATGTATTGAATATAATGTTTGTGACTGTCTTTATTGGCCGCTAACATAGCCTGATTTATACGTCTGGGCTACAGCGCTGTCCTGTAAGATAAAACAGGACCTGTCTCACGAACACGACTTTATTTTTTATGTCGTACAGCGGCGCTGTGTTATATACGGCGGTCTAGTTTGACAGGGTGCAGAAGTTGCATCATACACCATTGTGCAAAATGACGTATGCCCCTTTGCTGTAGATGTGAATGACAGCAGTCTTTTGAGGTGTGCACAAGAGTTAACTTAAAAGACATGTTGGTGAGACCGACTGCAAAAAGTCTGACACTATTCGGCGCGATATGTACGGAATTCTAAAAACAGTTATACCACAGTCTAGTATATTCGCAGTTGAAGCTCAGACTGTATTAAATATGCAAACAATAGATGTTGCTCACCACTAGGATCGCTAATACAATCATTACAGGCAATCAAAATGTACAATCACAGTCTTTGTTTCTAGCACCCTTAAAACTAGTTAAGTGACTGGATGATAGTTGTTTATACTTTTTCCTAAACGGTGTAAAATATTAATTTTTTGTTGAAAGAGCTCATACTGTGGATCTTAAGAAATCAGTGCTGTTATTGTTCATGAGCTTTACAGCTAGCAAACTACAATAAATTAAGAAGTTACGCACTCAAACATGCAACAATAGTAATGTTTGTTTTTCACCAACCAGACAGAAATAGTTAAGGGGAGAGGATGATATTTTTAAAACTTTTTCCTATTTGTAAAATAAAATATTTAATTTTTATGTTTATAGAGAACGCTCATAGCTGTAAAACTCAACCAAATAAAAATTAAAATTATTTGGGGGTTCAAATTTGAAAAAAATTATACCCAATTTTGTCTGGATTGTACTACAAAAATGACGATATCTAAACTGTTTTTAAAGATAGATTCAAACAGTTTTTAAAATGTATTTGCAGAATCATGTTCTACAAACTGTCTGTAAAAATTTTGATATTAGTCCCTACAAAGTTTGTAAAATAAACAATTAAAATGTAATAACAATTTTATGATTTCCTTTCTTGCAAACAAACGGAAGTATTTTAAAATGAAATCAATTAACAAAATACCCATAAAATGTTACAGAGAAAAGTTTCCTAATAGTCTAAAGAATGTGTGTTACTTATTTTTCACCAAAAAATACCATCCTCTCCCCTTAATGGGAAGAAACCACTCATCTTAATACGCGTTTACAACTCGCCTCATAAGATGAAGAAGTATAGCAAACAAACCTTCCAACCAGTGTTGCCATCAAGCACGCATGAAATTACCCCCCATATTACAATACCGGCGTTAAACCCCATTCAAAAATTTCAAAACTCTGTAAAATCGAAAACAACGACAATTTTACTCAAAACCAGTAGATATCATCCAACTTCTAATGTACTGGTGCCTACAAGACAAGAAATCGGAATATGCCAACCTATTTTCAGATTCTTTTTGACTTCTTATTCTGATCTTCCTTGCCAATATAGCCTATATTTTTCGAATACTTAATAGTACATTATGCAACGAGCCTATAATGGTAGTAATTAAGACGCGAGTATGTTTGTTTATGAAACGAGCGCAAGCGAGTTTCATAATTTTCAAACGAGCGTCTTAATTACCATTATAGGCAAGTTTCATACGACTTTTTATGCTCGACCATATTTCTAACTTGAAATTATTCATAAGTAAGTGAGGAGCGAACTGACCTGAATTGTGAGATTGCGCAGACGCGAAAGTATTGATTTTTTCCGAGACACGAATGTCATTGACCTTGATATAACCTAGAGAATAAGATTAACATTAGTGTTGATATAACCTGGAAATTGATTTAGAATTGAAAAACGAGATGACAAATTGAATTTATTTGAATACCATTTACAATTAACGCTAATTATTATAGTAACAGAACATAACCTTCTGCGACAGTATTGGATTTCCAGCCTCCGTGACTTTTCGCTAATTGTCTTTCGATTGCATATCCGAGAATAATCGATACTTGCGGTTTTATAATGGTATAAAGGTGATTTCTCATTGGCTGAACAACTGAATTATAATGAATAGGTGTACTTGAATGAGGTGCATTAAAGGGCTACTACCAGGTGTATAATTACTACATTTCGGCATGGTCGAGCATAAAAACTTTTAAACATTGTTTGGGAAACCAAGATTTTAACATAATGACAGCCACATATAAAATCGACGGATTTATAAGGAAATTACTTGATTTATGGTTGGTGTGGCTTGTTGAAGGATCACAGGTTCACATGATTCTGCCTTTTTTCTTTCAAGAAGCTACAGTTAGTAGATATTTGATATGATTTATTGTCATTAAGCAAAAACATCCCAAGTGGTTGATGGCTCTTCACAATTTTGTATTTAGGGACTCACCATCACTCTTTACAGCTTCCTATATTAAACTATCCGGCTCTTAAAATTATATTCCTACCCCTAACTTAACACATTTCCGACGCTATCTATTCTAACGACCACCCTCCAAATTCCTCTAATATCTGACAATTCTCCTACACCCAAAGCAGCTTTCTATCCTCCTCTACACATTTATGACAAACACTACAACAAGGTTCAATATTGTTGTTCTTTGTCCATTTTCAGATCTATTCAGTCATTTACTCTCGTTTCAAGCCAACGTCTACACTCACACCACACTTGTCCACGTAACACTAAACTAATCAGTTCTCAAAATTACATTCCTACATCTAACTTCATACATTTCCAACCCCTCTATTCTAACGACCACTCTTCAAATTTCTTTAATATCTGAATAAATAATACCATCCTCCCCTATACCAGTGAGTAAATATGAAAAATGAACTTTGTTATTTGTGTTTACTCATCTGTAAATCTAATTTCTCACTACAATAAATATATTAATTGATATTTTTTTATTGAACACCATTCTCGAACACCTTTTATTAATCGTACTCTGCGGTCTGGTGGTTATCACTGTTACGCTTTTATCTGAGGTTCGCAGTTTCACACCCTGCCGTGGGTGATGACTTTTTAAGAACAATAGAATCTTCAATATGACTTCCTTAGGGAAATGAGTAAATCTGTGGATCTCGTGTTCTGAATTTACAATCCTAGTAGTGGGCTCTAGGAAAATTTTCCGCCCATTTCTCGTCCACGTTAAAAAAAAGTCGGTCATGTTATTGGCACAAGTTGAGTGAGCTTGCTCCATACTACAACCGTAACTCATAACATACCTTACCATATTCTTTACTAATTGAAATTGAATGCACCATTTTCGAGGTAAATTGATGAGAAAATGTAATATTTTTGCGTAACACGAAGTTCAATAAGTCTCTGGTAGACGCTTCACATACCAAAGCGTATGCATGCTGCCATCTGTTGACTTTTGTGTAATCTACTTGCTGGTGAATAAGCGATCCATATCTCCAATGATAAAAATGACAGTTAAATACAAAACAATAAAACCAAGCTTTATTAACGCAATCATCGCGATTATGTGAATCCTCTACCATTTTTTCTCAAGACAATGTAAAGTTATATTGGCACCAAACTCATGATGACCCAATGTGCCGCTTCCTAAAAGCTGTCCAAAATTACCAGTAAATTAATTTAAACCTAAATCAGCGTTGGAATTCGGTTACCAGATGTCTATTAAGGCAATTTCGATGCTGATTTATGTTTGAATTAATTTACTGGTAATTTTGGACAGCTTTTAGGAAGCGGCACCTGTAGGTGACATTGGGTCATCAAGAGTTGGAATCTGCGTCTTTCAGAGCGTTTCGTAGCAATTGTCCACGCACTGGCCACGTGTATGACAGCTTGTAGCTCCCCGGAAGTGACTAATTTGAAATCAACGTGCAGTTATCCAGGCGCGTCCCTTGCAGAGATATCTGAAGCCGTCGTCCTTGACTGCTCCTAGTACTTCGATTTTGAAGTTCTCCGCCTCTCTTCAGTTTCCTTTCGAATTTCTAGCACGATGACTGGGTTGATCAGGTTTTCCCTGCGAAGTGTAACAAGAATTGCCACACCGGCTCACCACGCCCTCCAAAACCCAGATCAATGTTGCGACACGCCGCTCGTTCGCATCATCAAGGATACCTGCCTGCACCTTCACTACAGCTCGGAGCCGGAGAGGTGCGATAAAATAGCGTCTTCACTGCTAGGCTTCGAGACTTCGGACCCGATAGAGCAGTTCAGTGGGAAATCCGCATAACGGTCTACTCAGTATAATGGTAAAGCGTATAGAGTACTGTAGAATGAATGCCAACAAATACGCAAAGAAGAATGCTCTGGATTTATTTAGTATTTAGTATTTATTTATTTAGTATTTATTTATTTAACATGGTAGAGATAAGGCCGTCAGGCCTTCTCTGCCCCTCTACCAGGAGATTGCAACTATAATATGAAGAATAAAATTACAATTAGTATTAAATTTATAATTACAATTACAAATAAAATTACAATTAGTATTAAATTTACAATTACAATTACAATAAAAATCAAAGTACGAAAAGATTACCTCACTAATTAAAGCTAGATCATTTATCATAGAGAAACAAAGAATATTTTATATTTACTGAATTACAAATTAAATCTAGAATAACAAAATTGTATAGTGATGAAAACTGAATATTGAAATATTTTGTGATAGATTAAAGAAACTATTTACAAAAAATCAATTACTGACCAAGTGCCTAGTAAGTTTTCGTTTGAATTCAATTTTATTTCGACAGTCCCTGATGCTAGCAGGTAGCGAATTCCAGAGTCTTGGCAGGGCTATTGTGAAAGAGGATGAGTATGAGGAGGTGCGATGGGATGGTATTGTTAGTATTGTTTCATGGCGAGAGCGTGTGTTCAGATTGTGGTGGGAAGAAAGGTAGGCCTAAGTGAAGCGAGACGACAGGTACGAAGGAATAGAAGAGTTCAAGATTTCGAAGAGAAAGAGAAGTGAATGTAAATTTCTTTTCTTATCTAGTTTAAGCCAACCTATTGCTTCCAGGGATGGGATAATACGATCATATTTACGAACATTGCTTACAAAACGTACACACAAATTATGAGCACGTTGAAGTTTCATTTTGTTGTCGCTGGAGAGGTCAGTCAGTAAAATGTCCGCATAGTCGAAATAGGGAAATACAAGTGTCTGCACAAGGGCCTTTTTTTAGCAAGAGGGGAGATGAACATTTATCCTTTTTAGCACATGGATAATAGAATATACTTTTCTGCAGGTTTCTGTGATTTGAAGGTTCTGATAAATAATTTGGTTTTCATACAAACCCATTTTCAAACTGTATCTGAAACTATTACACGGTTAGGAAAGTCAGAGCAAGAGATGCCGGAAGCCCTCAAATTAATTTAGAAAATGACGCAGAGAATTAATGAGACACCAAATACACCGGTTACTGAACGTGTAAAACAGAAGTGGAAATCAATTTTATGTAAAAATAACGGATATGGAATAGAAAATTAGTGGGCATAGAGTCACCCGAGAATAAAGAACTGTCTCTTAGAGACTGCAATGATGTTAGGTTTTTTCGTTTTTCTCCTATCACGTCATGCGACGTAGAGCGTTGCTTTCCACAGTACAAACTTTGGCAGATAAACGAAACAGATTTACATTTGAGACACTGAGAATGTATCTTGTAGTAGGTACATTGCAATTCGGTACTGTAACTGCACTTCCTAAAGACGACCAACAGGATAAATGAAAAAATTAAAATTGCTACATGGTTATTTCCACCATTAACACTGTGTATAATTAAACACAAATGCTTGTAAAAGACAGGAGAATAAATTCTTTTCACATTCTTTTCACATTATCATTGTGTAATGTTTATTTACTTTCAGAATGTACATATGTGTGTGTGTTTCCCCATACTACCATACTCTACTCTAAATAGCAACGTTGTTACCTCAACATATCTCTACCTACCTGCAGCGAGTCAACAATCTATAGTAAACTTATTGTATCGGGTCCAAAATCTCGAAGCCTGTTCATTGCCATTATGTCATAAGTTATCGACAACAATTATTCAAATGTCTCACGCATTATTTAATTTTTACCAAATTTTTTAACAACGCTATACTAGATTATTTAGCGTCGATGGAATTTGTGATAGCGAAATGACATCTCGATAGATGAGGCCAAGGATTCTCTATGGGATTACCTGAAATTCACCTTAAAGTTGGTGGAAATCTCGGGAAATGCCCAACCAGGTAATCAGCACAAGCGGGAATCGAACTCTCCGCCGATCGCAGAGCATTCTTTAAAACCGTCAAAATAAGGAAGTTTTTCATCATCTGTCGCGAATTATTCCGATAAATGATCCTTTGTTCTTCCGTTGCGCGACATCCCATGAAGGTTCAAGGTCGACCAGCAGACTGGTGGCATCACGTTCACATGCCTCTGCAGAAGTGAACGATCATCCAACTAGTACGAGGGTATTATATCATAAATAAAGAATGTGAAGGTACACCATGACATTATAGATGCTGTGTGATTAATAAGTATCATAATATCATTATATATATCTTATCATATATGCTGGGTAATTTTCGGTGCTGGACCCCGGACTCATTTCACCGGCATTATCATCGTCTTATTCAGACGCTAAATAATCTAAGATATTGATAAAGAATCGTAAAAAACCTCTAAAAAAAAGTCATATCATACATATGTCATGTCATATCATATAGCATATCATATCATATCATATCATAATAATAATAATAAAAATAATAATAATTACCCCCATAATAAAAAATTCAATAATATATAACCTAATAATAATAAATTGTAATATGTAGGTCTATTTTACTATGAGATTGGTAATCAATTTCGAATTTTGGACCCCGAATATTCATATTATCAGAGTATTACAATTATTGTAAAATATTGATATTGTATGTAAGTTTTGCTTGCAATAAAATCTTTGTAATCTTGTAAAAAAAAATATAATATCATATATCATATCATATCTATACGGCAAATCATTAATATTGCACACACGAGCCACCTGCATAGCTCAGTCGGCTAAGGCGCTTGCCTGTCGATCCGGAGTTGCGTTTTGGCGCGGGTTCGATTCCCGCGTGGGCTGTTTATCTGGTTTTTTTTTCGAGGTTTTCCCCAACCGTAAGGTAAATGTCAGATAATCTATGGCGAATCCTCGCCAAATACCATCTCGCTATCATCAATTTCATCTACGTTAAATAACCTCGCAGTTGATACAGCGTCGTTAAATAACCAAGTAAAAAAAATATTGCACACCTATCGTATAACAATAAATTCCCTCGGTCTTAAATAAGATATGATTTTATACTGTCTTAGCTTGTCTTTTCTGACTTCCGAGCTATTGAAATATCCTATTGTAGCTATATTAACATAAAGTTGAGAAGTATTTTGTGATACGGCAGTGATAACGTTTATAATAAATCATATTCTTCATCATCAATATCTTCTCATGTATCGTCTTCTCTTTCTCCATCATCATCTACTTCTTTATTATCAAATACTTCATCATCAATAGAATCTTCTTTCTCATCCATATTATCATCTACTTCTTTGTTACCAATATCATTTTCTATTGCTTCTTTGCCATCATAAATATCTTCTTCTTTAACATCATCAGTATCTTCTCACATATATCTTTTTCTCCATCATCATCTTCTACTTCTTCTTTGTTATATACTTTATCATTAATATAATCTTATACTCCTCCTTAATAAAAAATAAAAAAATAGGTTGCAGCCGCAAATTACTCTTCAAGGAACGACCACTCATATAAATTGAGGGAAAGAAGACAGAGGACGGACACTGGGAAGTTTTCTTTTCTCAATCGTACTATCAGGGACTGGAATGCTTTACCTACAGACCTACTAAAGGCTTTACCAATAACCAAAAATGTATTTAAAAATAGGCTTAAGGACTTTACTAATAGACGGTATATTATACACACTACTTAAAGGGCGTAATTGAGATCTTATTTGAAGTGTTCTATCAGTGAGGAAGTGTGTTGTGTCAGTGAAGTGTGTAGTGTCAGTGAAGTCTATTGTGTAAGTGAAGTATGTTGGTGTCAGTGAAGTATTTGAACAGTGAAATGGTTAGAAGTGTTAGTGAAATCAGGTAGAATCAGTGCAGTGAGTGAGTTGACAGCGAAATAAGTGTAGTGCTGAAAGGTACTTGTGCAGGTATGAACCTGTCACACTCGTGGGTCTTAGTTCGAACTTAGGGTTAAGATACAAATTGGATTTACTTTAAATGTTATTTTAAGTGACCATGCTTCATTTAATTTAGGGTGCTCCTTGTTGTTATTATTATTATTATTATTATTATTATTATTATTATTATTATTATTATTTTATTTTTATTATTATTATTATTACTTACTATTATTATTATTAATTATTGTTTTTATTAGTTATGTTTATTATTAATTGTCATTATTGAGTGTAATTAGTTACCACTGCCACCGGGTATATACACATTTGCGGTGTGAATACATACATACATACATACATAAATACATACATACATAAATACATACATACATACATACATACATACATTACATACATACATACATACATACATACATACATACATTACATACATACATTTCTTCTTCTAATCATCTTTCACTTCTTCTCATCTGTCATAATCAATATCAACATACTTCATACTCATGATCATCAATATCATATACTACCACATCATCGATACCATATACTTTATCATCTTCTACTTCTTCAACTTCTATATCTATTACTTCTACAGTCCCATCAACTGTTTCTTCATCATCAATATCATCTTCCACTATCTTCTTTTCCACCACCATCATTATCATTATATTCAATTTATTCTCCATCTTCTTCTCCATCATCTTCAGTATCATGTTCCACTGTCTTATCAGGACTCGAACACCGATCCGATGAATTTTAAGCTAGAAAGCTTACTTCTTACCATGGATGAGGACTGGTCTTTGCTGTAATGCAATTGTGTACGTTTGTTTTCAAAGTTGAGTGTGAAAGACGTTATTCTTTGAGGTATTTGTCCCATCGAGTGACAAACATTTCATCAGACGCCCTGGTTTGAGAAACCCTGCAACCTTGATCACACTAACTGGAAACTGGGCGAATACCTTATATGTACAAATTCCTTTCGTAACATTTACAACTCTAATATTCAGGCTGAACACCTTCACGACAATTCAGATATTCAAAGTGTTCTACCATACCAGTTTACAAATGACAGGGATCCATATGAAAATGTGGTAGCGGTCTCCATACGTCCTTGACCTACCCAATAGAAAGTTGAACTCTGCTCTTTTTTTTATACATCTTCATTTATATAAATGAACGCAATAGAAGTACCGTTCTTTGCTAACGGGAATATGTGTAGAATCCAGTCTTAGAATTTTTTTATTGCGGAAGGTTGTAAGTGTGTAATTTCACCGTTATTGTTAATTAAATGAAACCGACTTGTTTAACGTGGAAGAAGAATGTTGTATTTATTCCGTCAAAGGTATTCAAAATTGTTGCAGTTAATTATTATTTTTTTTTAATTTGATGGCATTAAATTCCCCAAGGCTTTGCCCGAAAACTTTTCAACCTTGACCAAGATAATTAAGAATGTCTCAACTATCTAACATTTCTGTGATTACCGCATGATGTATTTGTCAGACTTCTCTGACATGCTTAATGGAAAACTTCCTGTTCACAAAGAAATGTTCTTGAGTTTCTTCACCAGGGACAGTGTTTTAACTTAAAATATGCATCATATTTTATAAATCTCGCGTATTAGTTTTTCAAAGTTTGAATCGCCAGGATCGTCGCCATTATTTTCAGATTTTCATTACGATTATGCATGTTCATCATCAGTAGCATCATTGTCATCATCATGACTCATTTTATCATCTTCACCACAATACTTCACGTACACACAGAAACCTGCAGAATTTTCTATTATCCATCAAAAAAGATAAATGTTCATCTCCCTCTTTCTTAAAAAGTCCCTTGTGCAGACGCTTGTATTTCCCTATTTTGACTATGCTGACATTTTACTGACTGATCTTTCCAGCGACAACAAAACAAACTTCAACGTGCTCATAATCTTCTGTGTACGTTTTTAACAATGTTCGTAATATAATTCATATTACCCCATCCCCGTACTAAACAATAGGTTTTCAAACTAGATAAGAAAAGAAATCCCATTCACTTTTCCTTCCTTCAATCTTCCCCTCTTCTATTTCTCCATACCTGTCGTCTCGCTTCACTTACCTTTCTTCCCACCACAATCTGAACACACGCTCTCATGAAACAATACTTTACAATACCATTCCATCGCACCTCCTCATACTCATCCTTTTCTTTCACAATAGCCCTGCCATCTGGAATTCGTTACCTGCTAGCATCAGGGACTGTCGAAATAATTGAATTCAAACGCATTACTAGGCACTTGGTCAGTAATTGAGACTTCGTTCAGACATGGTTTCTTGTAAATAGTTCTCTTAATCTATCACAAAATATTTCAATATCAGGTAATTTCTAAACACATAAATTTTTGTTATTGTAGGTTTAATTTGTAATTCAGTAAATACAAAAATATTTTTGTTCTTAACTTCCATGATAAAATGTCTAGCTTTCATTAATCAGGTAATCTTGTCGTACTTTAATTTTTATTGTAATTGTAATTGTAAATTTAATGTTAATTGTAATTTTATTGTTCATATTATAGTTGTAATCCCTGGTAGAGGGGCAGAACTCCTGACGGCCTTATCTCTGGTTAAATAAATAAATGTAATACTAATCTTCAGCGTCATTTCCTTCTTCATTTCACTTTCGTCACTGTCTTCTTCTACTTATTTTTCATCATGTCCTCCATCATCATTTTCTATTTCTTCCCATCCATCATAATTTCTGCCGCATCATTAATATCAACTTCTATTTCTCTAACATCAATATCGACTTAAACTTCTTAGTCATCACTTTTTCCCCGTCATATATCTCTTTCTGTTTCTCTCTTCTACAACTACTTCATCGTCAATATCTGCTTCTACTTCTCTTTTTTAATTTTCTTCTTCTTCGCCGTATTAATATTATATATGCCTATTTTTCCTTTTCATGATGAACATCATTTTGTCCCCATCATCTTCTCCTCCACCATCCCTCTTCCCTCTTCCATCATTTTCTCCATTACCGTCATTATTATTATTTCTTTCTTCTCTTATATCTTCTGGATCGTCAACATCATCTTCTACTTTTTCTTCCGTTTCTTCTTCATCACCATCTTCTTTTATTTCTTAGATTTCATATCCTTGTCCATCAACAGTGTCATCATCTACATATTCATCAACATCTACTTATCCATAACACCCTCTTGTTCTACTTATCACCTTTTTAATCACCATCCTCTCTTACTACTTCTCATTCTTCATTATCATTTTCTACAATATCACTATCATCTACAGACTACTTCTCCTTCACGTTTTTTTACTTCTTCTCTGCCATCATCAATATCATTTACTTTTTTCAACATCATGCTCTACTTAGTTTCCTTCCTCGTCAATATCATCTTCCCCTTCACAAGCATCTTCTCATCTATCAAATAATCTTCCTTTCCATCACTATAATCTTCTTCTTTTCATTCATTATTTTCTTTTTCTTCTGCTTCATCACCATAAATCTTACTTCTTCTCTTTTACTCCAATATTTTCTTCCCATCTTTTTTTTTCTCCATCACTATATGTTCCAACTTATTTCCTTTTCTTTATCCTCATCTTGTTTTTCTATTTCATCTTATTTTTCCCCATCGTCGTCATCTATTTTCTCCATCTTCTTCGAGTACACTTTCATCACATGCTATACTGTAGCGGCGCACAATTCTGTGATCTAAGATTACATAAAAATCCGTTTGATTATTTTCTATGTAAAAAATCGCTGGGGTCCAAACTGTAACTGAATTGTAAATTTTACATTAAACACCTCGTCAAGTTTAATGTTGGCGGTTTTTTTTTTTTGCGAGTCTTAATATGTTTTATTTTCTTGATATAAGAAAAGACAAAAGAAATATAGTTGACTGTAGTTGAAGATTTTGGGCCTTTGTGAACCCTCGTCTTCCTGCTTCTTCAAGTTCTTTTGCTTTTTTGCATGCAATTAATGTCGGCACTGTGAAACTGTAAGATAAAATTTTATGAAATATTGCTCTGAAAATTAGGTTTTTACTTCTTAACAAATTTTATTTTTGCATGTTATTTGGTATCCTCAGAGCTTTCTCAAGAATATTTAGCATATGTTGAGTGGTTCACAAGATATTAATTATTTTAGATGGTGAAAGTGTGAAAATAAAGGAATTTTTTTACAGGGCCGCTATTTTTGTAGTTTTGAAGATTTTTCGATTAGTATCTTTTTTTGGCGTGTACACATCCTTACATTTCAAACGATGTATCGTTCACTGTTCTAGTCCAAGTAGGCGCAAAATACAGTAAACAAACGTAGGTTGCGTGAAAGTGTGACACCACGAGCGCTGAGATGATCTTCTTATGTGTACCGAAATGTAAGGAGTTGTATGTCAAAAAGTGAGTGTTGTCCATATGGCAACGTTTCTTTCATTTTCGGAGGGTTAATCGAAATCAATCTGCACTGGCACTTCAAGATCTGTTGTACCTAGGTACTCACCGGAGGGATGAGTGGATTTCCAGGGATCTTTTCACAGAGCTAGGCCAAGCATTTCCATAAAAATCATCACATCCTAGTCAAGGGTTTCCTAATTCTCTGTGATAAGTCCAGACATCGGATTCTAGGCAAATGCCTATTTTGTTTCTTTAGGAGAAAAGTAAAAATAATTATTAATATTTGTGTTTCATGGAAATTGAAAGGTATTCAAAGAGTTTTATAGTGCCCTAAAATGCCCTAAAACTTATTAGAGCCTAATTTCTTAATATTCGCCTAAAAATGCCTAAATCACTGTTTTCGCATTTTACTCTTACTTTTTATAATTTATACATGCATTCACTGCAAATTTAAGGCATTTAAAAGTGGAAAGTTCGCATCACACCGGCCATGAAACCATTGATAAAGGAAACAAAATGTTTTGAATCTCACGACACTCGCAAAGATTTCACCGAATTTAACATCTTTGGAGGCATAAATGCCGACAAAGAACCAACCTTAGTTTTGAAGCAGGCAACAATCACAACATGTGCTGCTACCGATTCAGAGATATACTACTATACTAGTATAGACCCTACTATAAAAATGACTGTTTTCGGTCTGAAACCGATTAGCTGTACTGCCCTTCAGAGTGTCATAAAATCACAATTTTTGGAGAAAGAGTGTTTTTGAAATATTTATGAAAAGTCGCAAAACTGCGAATTAGTAGGGTAAACCGTTACAAAATATTTAAAAGAATGGCCCTCCTAGTGTTAACACTTCCAGGAAATGCAACAATAAATGGAACTTTGTATTTTTGCGCCTGCTTTCAAAATGATTCTCAGTGACAAAAGGCAAAGGTTAACTGTGGAGAATTTAGAAAAAAATTCTGGTGGTGTACTGTGCAGATAATTATAATAAAGTCTGAGCATGGAACTGAATTTTTAATAACTTAAAATGAGTAATCTTGATATCAATAATCATTATTTCATTAGTTTCAATATATTAAATTTGTGCAGCTCTGTTTATAAATATAATATAGTATTCTTTTTAATGTTTAAACATACTTTTTGTGCGTATTTTAGTGTATAACTAAAAATTTCAGTGAAAGAAATAAAGTATGATACTTTGATGTGCCTAAAATGCCTATTTTCATTAAAATAGAGCCTAATTTTACAAATTTTGAGCTTATTTTAGGCGCCTAAAACTGCAATTTTTAGTGCCTAAAATCCGATGTCTAGTGATAACTCAGCACGAACTATTCTGATCTATAGTAAGAAGGAATATCTGTACACTTGCAACAAACATACTGATCGTAACTATAGTCGGCTGAAAAATGTAATCCTGTATTTAAATTTACAAATATAATACTTGTTGTAGCTACATGAAATGTAATTTTGTACAAAAATGTTAGTTTCATAAATTTACACAGTATAGACACAAGTTGCGACGTTATACTCGTACAGACCCAGAAACAAAATTTGGGCCACGTAATTTTATTAAGTTCCAGATACAACGCATTGCGCACGTGCAGTACACAGGAGTGCCTAAATGTATGCTACTTGTGCAGTCTTGCGAAGCTTGTTGCCTACATAGAGGACTGTTACCAAGACTCGGCCTATTTTTTTAATTCCGTATCTTTACAGGTTTGTATAATATTTTTTACTTATTTAACGACCCTATCAACTATTGAGTTATTTCGCATCTATGGAAATGGTGATAGCAAGATGATGTTTTTGAAGATAAGACCGAGAAAACCTTAGAAAAATCCATCCAGGTAATCAGCCCAAGGGCGAATGGAACCCACTCCCGAGCGCAACTCCGGATCAGCAGGCAAACTCGCTACAGTCTGAGCTACGCTGGCTGGCTTTGCTTATACTTATAAAAGAAAACTTAAAATACAGAAATTACAAATTAAAGTACTGTGTCACATTTCATACATTCGTAGACTGTTCTCTTAATGTTAATTGCACTGAATTACGAAGTATACATTCTAAGCGTATCGAAAAGCATCATTGTTAAAATTTGATTTATGTATGCATGATACCATTTGGCCTTAAAAGACACACAGTATATTCAGGGATGTTAATGCTTTTTTTTTATTGGTTTATTTTACGACGCTGTATCAACATCTAGGTTATTTAGCGTCTGAATGATATGAAGGTGATAATGCCGGTGAAATGAGTCCGGGGTCCAGCACCGAAAGTTACCCAGCATTTGCTCGTATTGGTTTGAGGGAAAACCCCGGAAAAAACCTCAACCAGGTAACTTGCCCCAACCGGGATTCGAATCCGGGCCACCTGGTTTCGCAGCCAGACGCGCTGACCGTTACTCCACAGGTGTGGACTGTTAATGCTTATATGGTTCGTTGTATTCAGCAATTTGCATGTTAGCAAGTAATTAGACAATTGGACAAACATATTTATACTATAACATTTGCCATGTAACGGCCACTAGCAGTTTTGTGGTTACATCAGTGAAATCTATTTTCTCATCTTCTATAGCTTTTCTTGTCTTATTGAGAATATATTCATAGGAAGGTCTCATGCGATATATTTTTTTTTTTTAGGTTTGACTTTAGGAGAACTTTCCTATGATATATTTTTCAACAAACTCTTTGATATATGTATTTCCTACTTTATTAATTGGAAAATCAATCAATCAAACCAACCAACTTAACCAAATTCAAATCAACCAAACCAAATCAAACGAACAAACCAAATCAAACCAAACCCAACCCATCACTGTATGCAACTAACTTCAATTCGATGTCTAGGGTTTCCCTTGTCCGGATTCTAATCATTAGATTTAAAGCTCAACCTCAAACTCAACCAAACCCAAATCAACCAAACCAGACCCAATCCAACCCATCACTATATGCAACTAACTTCAATCCGTTGTATAGGGTTCTCCTTGTCCGATCATTAGACTTAAAGCTCAACCTCATCTGAGTTGAGTCTTGCTGTAGATATCTCATACGTTCACTGTCTCACGATCGTAAGCATTAGAGAGAAATTTGTATCTTGCTAGTCATTTAAATCTATACAGTATATCCTAGCCATAACGAATGTAACAGAAGAATCCATCATATTCCGATCCTCCACAAATATTGCTCTAATAAACCTGATTTCCTGGAAAGATTAGTCCGCCCTAATATTGAGCTACTGGAGATCTTCTCTACACATGACGTAACTAGGAAGAACAGAGATTCTTGAGGAGTTTACGCCAATAGATTCTGAGGTTGAGAATTTCTGGACGGGAATGGAAAGGCGCTCGAACAAGAGACATTGCAAAAGATGTGTTGGGGTAATGAGTAACGTACGAAGATAAGAGAGATGTTTGTTACTCGTGGAGCGGGCGGCATAATGATGAGACGGCGCGGCGTGTGTTGAAATTGAGACCGAGCCGTGTGTGCTCAATCTGCCCGTGCTCCGCTTCTTGTTCACACGGCCTCACGCGATGCCGTTGGCTAATATCTGTTCACCCAATTAGAAACCCGATCCCTTTTAATTGCAGTTTGATGTCCTAAACGCTCATCGAATGTCTCTGCAGATTCAGCTGAACCGACTTCAACTCTTGGATCTGCCTACCGGAGTGAAGCTGTTCATCGCTGTCTAAAGCAGTAACCTTGCACGCACCAAGCTTACAAGACAGTTCCGCTGTTTTTGGTCAAGAAGTCAAGAACCTGGACAGTCATCTTTTAATCGTTCTCTTAACGACGCTGCGTCAACTGAGTTGGTGGAATTCGAATACCTACTGAGATGGTATTTTGGCGAAACGGGATTGAGGATTTGCCGTGGATTACTTGACATTCGCCTCACATTAGAGGAAAACCATGAAAAAAACCCAATCAAACAATCTGAACAAGTAGCATTTGAATTCACACATGAGCGTAACTTCATTTCAGAAGACCAACTTCTAACTCATGACCAATGTCGGTAACCAAACAAACATATTCCGGAGTAAAAAATCTCATTTGCATACCAATATAATGATCATGTTGGTGATGGTTAGTTTGCATTGAATAGGTAAATTTATTGAGAATTGTAGTGAATAGTTGTATTTGTTAAATATTGCTATCTCTGTTTTTCTTTCTTTTTTTTTTTTTCTTGTATTAGCTCGATGAGAGCTCTATAGTGTTCTTTTGACCCTGTTGACCCTCTATAGGGTTTTAATTTAATTTGTATTATTTTCATCAGCGTCTGTATTTCTTTTTTGTATTTATATGTGCTATCTGGTAGAATGCAAGAGAAGGCCTTATGGCCTTAATCCTGTCAGATTAAATAAATTAAATTAAATTAAATCGATGGATGAATTGGTGGATTCTAGTGTGTGTATGAATTAATGTTGGTCGATCGATCGATCGATCGGTCAACTTGGGTTGGGTTGGGTTTGTTCTGTTCGTGCTTGAATGGTTTGGTTGGTTGGTTGGTTGGTTGGTTGACTGAGAGATTTATTGGAATGGAGTGGAGTGAAATGGATTGATGAATTGATAGATTGTTGTAATGGATGGATGGATGGATGGATGGATGGGTAAGTAGATAGATTAAACTGGATTGATGGGTATGGAAAGATGGATGGATGAATGGATGGATGCATGGACGCATAAGATGGATAAGCTAATGCATGTACATATATTGTTGAATGGATAGATTGATTCATGTATTCATAGAAAGGATCAATGAATGCATGTATGGATTTACGTACTAATAGTACTAATAGTTGGATATATATGTATAAATTTATCAATAGTTGTAGGCTATGTATTGATAGTTCTATAGATCATTTATGGGTGGATGGATGGATGGATGCATGTATGAGTGGATTGGTGGATGCATTACTGAATGGATTGTTGATTGCATAATATATTGATGAATGAATAGTCCATAGATGTATGTACAGATGGTTTGGTAGACTGTATATGGATGGATGAATCGATGGATCCTATACTGTATGTATTGATAAATGGATCGAAGATGTATGTATTGATAAGTGTGTATATATATATATATATGGATGAATAGATGAATGTATGGATAGATTTATGGTTATATTTAGAGTGGAACGATGGAAGGGTTAATGGATTGGTGGATGGATGAAATAAAATAGATGGGTAGATAGTCATATATATATATATATAGATGGAGAGGAAGAATGTAAGATAATATGCAGAAAGGAAGAAGAAATGGAAAGAAGGAACAATAGAAAGCAGAAAGGAAAGAAATACTGAAAATAGACTTCCCCAGATCGTCACGAATGCAAAATAATAGCTTGTTCTACTTTGCAAAGATGTTACTTTCCAGAAAAGAAAGAAAATCTTTTAATCGAAGACATATGTCGAATGACGAGTTAGAAAAATATATTCCAGACACAAACTATACCACCTGGGGAAAATATAATAAGAGAGTAAAATTAGATTTTATATGCGAGTTTCCACGAGCTCATAAAATCTATTCACTCTCGTGTGCTACACATTATATTAGCCATTACTGGTATCTAAATTTCATTTTAAGTTGTACATCTTTTTTTTTGTTATGTGTTGTTTGTGAAGAAGTTTTAAATGAATAAATGTGTGGATTTTATTGTTGCTAATGTGTTGGTTGTCATGGAAAAAATTTTTAATTTACAGCAGTGAATTAAAAACTTTTAATTCAGTGCTGTTAATTAAGTCAATATTTAGGACGATGAAATAAAGAACAGTTTAGATACCATTCATGGATAAAATTAATTTCATTTTCTTTCTACAGTAGAACCGCTGGGCTTCAACCTGGTGTGAATAGCAGAGTGATGGAAAACAAAAACTAACGCATACAGAACAGGACTTTACAACTATTTAGTATTAATTCTTGTTTAAATAGCTTCAACTAGACAGCAAACACGATTGCAAATAGACAGGACACAAGATTTTAGACGACTTCAAATAAGGAATATTTGTTGAGTAAATATCGGGTGATCCAAAAGGTTATGTCAATACATTTGAAGATGAGAGGACATTTTTTGCAAGAAACATAAGTACTGACTCATTGTTCCTATTAAGCATAGTATTCAAGTTTTTTTTATTATCATTTAGAAAAATTATAACCTCAGCCGTACCAACTCAGTCGTAGCCAAGCGATATCCTGTTAATGAAACGAAATAGTCACAGTAAACAAGTAAACTCAATTTCGTAGGCTTAATTGTTCATTTCCAGCTGGTCTCAGTGCAACTTATCGTGTAGCGAAGCTTACGTTTCTTGACACTACAGATTGGTGATCTTTTAGTTTTGAAACATTGAAAAATGTAGGAAAACCATGTACTGGGTGTTCAGTTCAAAGTGTGTCATGGCTCGCTGTATGCCGTCATGTGGCTAGTCGATGAGCCTAGAGAATTCAATCTTCCTACACTTCCGCGGAGGTGTATTACCTATGTGCCAGAGAAGTTGCCTAGAAAGTACGGCGTTCATTCTGAGTACTTACCGATACGTACGGTAACGCCGGTAGTGGCAGGAATGTGAACTGTTTGGAAACATGTACTGAGGTGAGTTTTTTCTTACTGTCGAGATATGGGAAGAGGGTTAAGACGATTACTTACGTATTTGTTGACATTAACTTCGGCGGTCAACATGGACACGGAGCATTTGATTTGTGTTGTGGAATGTTGTGGTACGCAACCGATGATAACAAATACCCTGCGTACGACTTGGCCGCGCAAAACACAGTTCGAAAGAGGTTATGGTAGCACACAGACCGTACAGACCGCCATCTGTTGCTACGACGTTCAAGTTATACCATACACGTTCTCAAGTTCAGATTGAACGCCTTGATTAATAGGCAACTTCTCTGACATAAAAGCTGAAACTCGCTTCAAATCGCTGACTCATCAACAGTGACGTCATGACACACTTTGAAATGAACACCCAGTATATCTCTTATTGAAAATCATCAGCCCTGTCATTTCCCAGTGTATTTGCATAGCTTATCCTGACTTCAAATCTCAATAACACCGAGATAGAATTTGTTATAGCTTTGACAAAATTTCAACTTCACTTTCTCAAAATACTTTAATGTCCCTTGTCATAATTTTACCAGCTGTACTTCAGTAAACTGACAACTTCTTGACAGAAGTAGGGCTATGATTTCTGGGGATTCTGTGACAAAGTTTTTTGAGGAAATAAAGCTGTTTCTGTTTCAAACGCAGTTTCTTTGGCATTTGAACTTCACATTGCTCTATTAACGACTCATTTTTACAGTGTTGTCTCTAATTATATTCTCTTAAAATTAAACGTTAAAAGTATTTAAAAAGGTAATAACCTTACTGACAGACGGGTCCGTTTCAACACCAGTGTGGTGTCATCATCAGTGTCTTTCAAACTACTACGATTCCAGTTCGTCTTGATTTCCGGCGATTGCTGTCATCTGTGTTAGGGGTGTGCTGCTCTTATTGTGGTGAGAGGTTATTTGTATGTCGTGTATTATAATATCTCCTTCGTCTTCTTCTTCTTCTTCTTCCCTTCAAGTATTAGGCCAAATGGCCTGTTACGATCTCACAGTTGAATTTTCAATCCAGCGCTTCTTTGGGCGACCGAGAGATCTCTTCCCGTTTGGACGATAGTGGAGCATGACTTTTGGGATTCTATCTCTATGCATGCGATGCAGATAATTTATCGAGTTGTTCTGATAATGTTTTACGTGATTAATTACAGGTTCTAGTTGTAATTCTTCCATTACATCTTCATTGCTTTTGTGATCCCATTTCGTATATCCCGCTGTATATCTCATAAATTTCATTTCATTAGCCGTTATTCTGCTTTCGTCTTTCTTCCTCAATGTCCATGCCTCACTGCCGTAACAAAGTACAGGTCTCGCCGAGGTCTTGTATAGGCGAATTCTAGTATGCCTTTGTACTAGGGAAGGTTTCATAATGTTGTTAATTATTCCCATTGTTTTGGTGTATTTAGAAATTTTCTGTGAAATGTCTACTTCATCGAAAAAAGATAAGATAATATACATTGTGTATTCGAGATATGTAAAATAATTTACTCTTTCTAATATTTGTGAATCTAAACATATTGTGCTAGGCACAGGGTATTTTCCGCAGAAGGCCATAATTTTAGTTTTTTCTTTATTGATTTTCATATCATATTCAATACCAATTTTGTTAAAATTAAAAATTGAACGTTGTAATTCATCTTCTGAAGATGCCACCAGAGCTAAATCGTCTGCAAAAAGTAATGAATCTAGTTGTAAATGTCTATTGAGTTGTATATATCTATGAGGCAATTGTTTCCATTCTCTAATTATATGATTCATATATATATATAATAAATAGCAACGGTGAAAAATAGCCGGTGAAAGGCCGCAGCCTTGTCTTACTCCGGTATGAATTTCTGTCCAATGCGATAATTTATTGTCACACCTTACTGCAATTAGATTTGTTTTATAGATATTATAGGCCTATATGTTTGCTATAAGTTGTTGTGGAACATGGTCTGTGGCTAATACATTTAATAATTTATTTCTGTTCACCCTATCAAATGCTTTTTCTAAATCAATGAAAGCAATATGTGTTTCTAAGTTGAATTCCCGGTGTTTTTCCATCAATAATTTTAATGCATTATAATATCAAATAATGTATGTGTATTGAATTGGAATTGTGTATTAAGTATATGTTATGCAAATGTTATTGTGTACTTGTATATTGCTTATTGTTCTAATATGTTTCATTGGTTGAGTTGAGTGAGCACTATCTACTCAAGGCCGAAGTATACTGAATATATTGATGTGACAGCGACTACACGCATTGTTATGAGGCTGCAGCATACTGCATCAGACATTGGTCTCCGGTCATTCGTCCGATGCAGTATGATTCAACTTCATAAGAATGCGTCACATCGAACTGTCCGATTCAAAATCGTCCTGTCCGAGACAGAATATTCGATGCAGTCTTACAAGACAACGTTCAAACACCCAGTTCCATGGACGGAAGGTAAATTTCTTTCATTATCCACGTCGGATCGTTTGGTTGGGAAGCACGCTTGCTATTCACATCCCCACAACGACGGACTTCCCTGAATGCAATTAAAATATATTTCATTAGTAATTTTACTTGCAACAAGGGTACCTATTCTTATTATTTTATTTCGATAAAGAATTATTTGCTTGTATTATAGTAGGCCTATATTACTTCAAGAAAGGACCACTCTTCAAGGAACGACCACTCATATAAATTGAGGGAAAGAAGACAGAGGACAGACACTGGAAAGTTTTCTTTTCTCAATCGTACTATCAGGGACTGGAATGCTTTACCTGCAGACTTACTAAAGGCTTTACCAACAACAAAAAATGTATTTAAAATAGACTTTAGGACTTTACTAATAGACGGTAGTATATTATATACACTAATTAAAGGGTGTAATTGATGTTTTGTTATTTAAAGTGTTTTATCAACAGTAATCTCACTAGACGTTTTGATTTATCTAGAGAAAATCAAAACTCGAGTGAGATTTAATTGACTATTACACGATTAGAAGAAAGTATATAAAGATTAGAAGTAACTAAGTACTCCAATACAAAAAATATTAATTGACTTATGAAAATACAACTGTCTTCAAATGTATTATTGTACCATCTCAACATTACAAATATTACGCTAGATGCATGCTAGATGGCAGTAGTGTCTTTATACAGACACTGTAATGATTACTATTCAATAAATCTTAATATTAAACAATCTCTGATACATGACTATCCATAATATCATATAGCAGAAGTTCTTTTTATCCTCTCAGAGCAGAAGCTATAACATAACCTAACTAATAAACACAAGTGTTAGAAAAGTTTTAATTAACGACGATGACATAAAAAATAAACATGAATAATTTTAAAAGGAATAATTATTGAATGTACAATTTTCAAATTTGAATGTGGTTGGTGGTTCAATTGATGTTATATTGGACATGTGCGTAATAGAAGTGGAACTCGTTGATTTAGGCCTACATGGTGTATTCAACTTATTCAGAATTTCCGAATGAATAATTTTAAAAGGAATAATTATTGAATGTACAATTTTCAAATTTGAATGTGGTTGGTGGTTCAATTGATGTTATATTGGACGTGTGCATAATAGAAGTGGAACTCGTTGATTTAGGCCTACATGGTGCATTCAACTTATTCAGGATTTCCGAATGGTGCTCTTCATTTATTTGTAAATCGGATTTCAGAAGATGCATAGGTATGATCAGTGATTTTTATTAATTCTTGTTCTTGAAATGCCAATGCGAGTCATATTTGAAAGTGCTGTGCATCGACTGGAGTGGTTTGTAATTTTATATATATTTTTGACGTCCAGACCAGCGCAGTTTCAAATGTTGGCAAACAAAGAAACAAATGCTAGGGACGCGATAAAATTAAACAAATGCTAGGGACGCGATAAAATTAAACAAATGCGATAAAATTGCGGCCATGATTGGTTGAAATACGTGCTTTCGTACCGTTTTATTGGTCAAAAGTAGAATATGACGTAGTAAGAGTGTAATAGTCAGTGAAAAAGTGTGTTGTGTCAGTGAAGTGTGAAGTGTGTTGTGTAAGTGAAGTGTGTTTGTGTCAGTGAAGTTTTATAGTTTATAGTGGTAGTGCAAAGTATTTGTACAGCGAAATATTTCTGAAGTGTTAGTGAAATCAGGATAGTATCAGTGAAATGTGTCGCAGTTCCAGTGCAGTGAGTGAGTTGACAGCGAAATGATTGATGCGCTGAAAGGTACTTGTACATGTATGAACATATACTTGTAGGTTTTAGTTCGAACTTCGGGTTAAGATACAAATTATATTTACTTTAAATGTTATTTTAACTGATCGTGCTTCATTTAATTTGGGATGCTCATTATTATTATTATTATTATTATTATTATTATTATTATTATATTATTATTATTATTATTACTATTAATTATTACAGTATTTTTTATTATTGTATTTTTATTAATTGTGTTTATTATTAATTGTCATTATTGAGTGTAATTAGTTACCACTGCCACCGGGTAGTGCCCATTTGTTGTGTAAATAAATACATACATTACAATACAAGGTTGGAAAGTTCTTCAATTACCGAGATTTTGTAATTCATTTCACAACGTGTATTGTACAACATTTTTTGCATATTTTTTAAAATTGCAAATACAGTATATTTTACATTGCAATATAATTGAAGAGTCCACTGCAAGAATGATGGATGTCACTTTCTTGTCGAAAATGAACCAAGACTGTCAATGCATAGCTTAAGACATATAGAACACCATAGAGAGTCATATGGCATTAACACTGATAGCCATTGTCCAGTAATGATGGGAAAATCTCAGTTAAGCTTTGAGCGCTAAGCATTTCAAACTTTCAATTGCTTCTCCTGCAAAATGTATTCCAAATGACATCCATCATTCTTGCAGTGGACTCTTCAATTCCAAAGAGTTCGCAAAACTACTTTAACTAAGTAACAATAAGTGCACTGTAATGGGTATATTTCAGTATAGTTTTATGTTATGAAGAATGTTCTCCCAAGCAACAAGTTTCTGTGTGGGAATTTTAACTTTCAAAGCCTAACAAAATAGCTGTAAATACAACAAAAAACACGATCGTGCAAAAAAATAAGTTCAACCGTCTTGAACTGAGAAAAATCGTCAGATAGATTTGATTTCAGATCAAGGTGGAATTATATTGGATAAGTATTTACACTACAAAAATTTAGGTTCAGCTTAACTGAAGGTTAATTTAATTGCCTGATCCCAGATATAGGTACAAGCAAAATCGTACCTTTAATTTAGAAAGCTCTTTAGCGAATCATTAACGTTTGTAGGCGTTCTTTCAACTCTTAGATAGCAGCCTACTTAGTTGTAGGACCAATAAATACGTTTCTGCAACCCAGCAAATATATGTTACAGGAAAAGTACAAATACAAGTGACATAATCAGTCTTGAAAGCAAGAGATCTTACGGCTAGTTTCATTGTATTTCCTAATCCTCAAAGTTTATGTCAACAATAACAATTTTAAAATCTTTGTTTGAAATATCTGTCACTTGGATGTACACAATCGTATGCAATCAGCAGTTTTACACGCCATCTGTGTGACAGATTTAAGTGTTGAGTATAGCAGTGGAAAGCCATCGCTGCGAAAGCTAATGGACGTTAGAAGTGTTCTTACGTCAGACCGCTAAGAATACAGATTTACTCAACCCGCCTGTGCCGGGATAGTAATGCCCACCTTCATTGAATAACTTCTGCATAAATCTGAGGCCCACCGTCTTAATTGTCAACTTCCATGACGTCATGCCATTATTCTATCGAGAGATTCTCATTGTAGCTTGCAGGATAAATTTATTTCGCGTAGGTTAGAAGGGAAAATCGCTCCGTTGAATTATGCACAGAGGAGTGAGAAGCCAGATTGTTTGCACAGGAGATAATTAATTTGAAAGCAATACGTTTGAAGGATTATTATAATAATGGACCACCAAGTAGGTGCGACTTCGTATAATTGCACCATGTCGTGTAATGTAACAAATCAATGTTTCGGCACAACCTGCTTGTTTAATAAGCGTTCTCAACCGTGATTGATTGTCAGCGAACAGAACAATATCTCAGGGGAAAAGTATATCAAACTATTACACTTTTACTGCGTCATAATACTTTTGACCAATAAAAGGTATGAAAGGACGTCTTTCAACCAATCATAGCTGCTTTCGTACAATTTTATCACTTTCCTAATACGTGTTTATTTATATCACTTTCCTAGCATTTGTTTGTTTTTTATCACTTCCCCTAGCATTTGTTTCTTTGTTTGCCAACATTTCAAACTGCGAATTCTTTACAAAACACGTTTTGTGATCGTCTGTTCGATCATTAGGGCCATATTCATAAACATTCTTAGCGCGGGCTTCCGGTGGATGATCTGCGAACTAACGACTTTTTATGCTCGACCATATTTCTAACTTGAAATTATTCAGAAGTATCATTTTATTTGTATCTGACTCAAGATCGGAAGTGACCTTATGCATAGCTCGTGTGAGATGTGCGCAGACGCGAAAGTATTGATTTTTTCCGAGGAACAATAATGTCATTGACCTTGATGTAGAGAATAACATGAACTAATTTTGATATAACCTGGAAATTGATTTACAATTGAAAAACGAGACGACAAATTGAATTTATTTGAATATTATTTGCATTAACAAGCATTAAAGTACTCCTACCAGGTGTATAATTACTACATTTCAGCATGGTCGAGCATAAAATAATTTTTCGATGATCGTTCGTTCTATTTCTTTTTGATTTCACTGTATTATTAAAATAATTTCCACTGAATGTGTTATAAAGCTTAGGGGACGAAATTTAGACCGCTTCATTGAAATGTCAAAAATGTAAAAATTCATTCTTCATGTTTTACATCCCATTTGTTTCCGCATTCATACATTTTGAATTTTGCACATATTTTCATCGGCTTTATTGTAGTCGCTTTAACTGCAAGAACATAATAATAATAATAATAATAATAATAATAATAATATTATTATTATTATTATTATTATTATTATTATTATTATTATTATTACGATTGTCTATTGGGAATGATACATTGTTGCTACATTGAATAATTATTTATTTTGCTATCATCTGCCGGGAAGTCCTCAGAAGTGTACTTTCGATGTGCTGCCATCTATAGTAGTCTTGCTCGTAGCTCTTCTAGTTGCTTACAAAACGATGTCGCCCTGATCATTGGGTCTTTGTTGACGTGTTCGCAGACTTCCCTCCCTAAACCGCAAACAATTTTCGCCTCTCGACCTCGAAGGCGATAATAGGAGCGGTCTTTTTGTAATTACATTAAAGTTCGCCGTCTGGCAAATTCATTCATAATTTTTTTTGCCCAAAGACAAGCCCTTCGCTGCAAATCCAGCATTTTCAAATCTTTCCTCTTTCATCTTTCTCTTCGTTTCTGAATACGATCGATATACTTATAAAGATAAAGATAAAGATAGTCTATTGTGTCCCATGAAGGGCAAAGGCCTCCTTAAATAAGGAAAAGCTCTATTTGTCTAACGTGATGAGCTAGTTCACGTTAGACGTGATATTTAAGTCTAAGAACTTGAATTTCATTAACAATGATTCTCTTACTGCCTTTCACAATTTCTTGTCCATGCACAAATGTCTCTCGAGTAGTTTCCACTTTCTTCTGTCTCTTGCCTCTCTGGATCATTGTTGACCTGCCTGTTCTCTGAAGAAGTCTGCCCATCTGCGCCAAGGTCTGCCTTGAAGTCTCCTTCCTATACGGGGGTCCCACATGGTAGCTCGGTACGTCCATCTGTCGCCTGGTAGCCTGGCCACGTGTCCACCCCATTGCAATGGCTGCATGTGTGATGTCCTGTGTATCTGCTAGTTGGTACAGTGTCGCATTTGGGATTTTCTCCTTCAGTGATACGCCCATAATTTTGCGCATTATTTTCCTTTGACACGTTTGTAGTTTTGTCCTGTGTTTCCCTGTTAGCGACCATGTTTGGCACCTTAAAGTAGTACAGGGTAAACACAGGTCTCCAGTGCCTGTATTTTAGTTTTTCTGCTTAAGGTTTTGTCAAGCAGAATGAATTTAAGGGTCCAAAGATATATACTTATAGCCTATCTTAATGTTGTCATCTGACGGGCGACCCCGGAATTTGAATCCACTGTGAGTCAAGCTTTTTTCTTACTGAGCTACCACGCTCGGTAACGATATTTTAAATGCAGGAACAACGCAATAGCTATATTCTTGTTACACGTTGTGTTTACTTACCGTACAATCCACCAGTTGCAAATGTGTTAATTAACGTTCTTGAAACTAGTTGTGCGGGATTATCTCTGATTCTGTTGGGTTTCCATCCCGTTAAGTGGGAAGATGGTTACTTTGAAAGCGAATGAGATCCACGATGCGCCTGTCTGGTTACGTCACAGTTTACCCAGTCATCCTGACAGCGATCGCACTACTTTCACCACGTGGGTCGTGATTTTTACGTGAAACGCGAATTCGACAGCAAAGCATTATTTAACAACGTTTCTACATTACTCGCACTTTTACATCGGAGGCCTTGTCCCAAGCGTAGCTCTCTCCGACATCTCGCTAGCCTAACAGGACTACATTGAAAAGAGATACTTGGCTTGGTTTTTTGGGAGTTGGACCCGATTTGGCTAGCCTTCTAACCTGAGACAACAACTCACCCTGCCTGTGGTTTTCCGTTACTAAGGAGCTAAGACAAAATATGTCATGATGGCTCACGGACATAGCCTACATCTCCCTCTCCACATAACTTCCTGTATTTTCCAAATTAAAGCCGCCCGAACGTAACCGTGGCTTTACCATGTTTTTTCTTCGGTACTCTAGGACGAGTTTACTATAAAGGAGTCACTCGCACAGCGGAAGGGCTCAAATCACTTCCCCTTTCTTTCTCTCTCTCTCTTGTACGGAGAAGGGACCCAAAGGCTTACACTGCAGCCTAAAGGTACGGGCACACGTCGCTACTTTTGCAGCGAAGCAGTACAAAAAAAAGCGCAACTCTTGTACTGCGACGTGTGAACAACGGTGCAACCCGAAAAGTAGCGGCTGCCGAACCTGCTGCCCGCTACTTTTCCATGCTGCGCGCAGCTTAAAAGTAGCGACGTGTGAACAGGGTTCTCAGGGTTGCAGCCGCAGCATTTTTGATATCGGTTTTGTTGAAACTTTTGCTGCGGTTGCAACCAGTGTTACCACCTAAATGTGCCAGTGATACTTTTATTGTTTGGATATATTTTAATGTTAGATGTGATGAAAATAAATTATTTGTAACAGATATTAAGGTATGTATTAACGTTTGAAATGGCGTTTTTTTACTAAAATTTTCTTTGTAATAATGATAGCTGCAAAATCCTAGTACAGAGCATTGTACGCATAAACAGCAATAACTCAGTGAAAGAAATTTCAAAATTGAGTAATTTTAGAAAATATATGACATTTTGAAGAAATAGAATAATTTTTAATTAATTATTTTTTTTAAGGAATCAAAAAGTGAAATTGAAGTTTCTGATATATGGTTATGTTAGTCTACTTTCATATGTTGTCTGATAAATATCTTAAAAAGGTTGGTTAAAAAATGTAGATTTTCCTCCAAAACGTTAATATACATACCTTAAATACACAACACAGTCTGAGCATATTCGCTGACGATATAATTCACTTTTTTAATTTTCTGTAGCGTAGTTTCAAACAGGTGGGTTGCCAACATTGATTACGTGAATATGCTGTTGGTTATCATTTAAGTATATATAGGCGTTTTTAAAAGCGTTATAGTAAAAATAATGCCAATTTCTGAATACTAGTTAGAACAGAAAAGCAAATAATAGATAAGTAAGCTTTCGCATGAGTTTATTAATAATGCGAACATAACCACAAAATGTATATTGAGAAGTCAACACGGAGATGGAAACCTGCAGCATGACTGCGGCTGCAAAAGTAGCGCCTTGTGTGTGAACAGACTCGCAACCTCCAGTTGCATCTTTTGCAGCACTCGGGTTGCGCAGCACGAAAAGTAGCGTGCAGCGCGCTACTTTCGGCTTACGTGTGAACACGAAACGCAACTTTTGCAGTTGCAGTACAAAAGTTGCGCAGCAAAAGTAGCGACGTGCGACCGTACCTTAAGGCTTATTGTGTTTACCACTCCTATTCTGTGAATGACTGGGTAGCCGAACGGCAGCGCTCTTGTACAACACGCCGCATCGTGAAGTTTACCCGGGCTATGACATGGATGATGATGATGATGATATGTGAATTAATTATGGCGAAATGAGTTCGAGATCCAAAGCCGAAAGTTACCCAGTAATTGGACCAACCGACATTTTGAAAAAAATTATATATTTGCAGAAATCTGTTGTTGGCTGGATTATTTAACTCATAAAAAATATAAAAAATGCGATATCTGCACTCTGCTGTCATTTATAATCAAAATTCGTTTATTTAATAAAATTAATTAATTTATTTTGCTTTGTAATATTAACTCAACAGCTGCTCTGTTATTAAAAATCAGTTAGTCTTTTTAATGATTATTTGTGCTATTTTTTTAATAGTCTGCATGTTACAATACTTCTTTCATAAAATTTAATATTAAATTTAATAAATAACCAAAATATATTGTTCTGTGAACATACATAACTACGTAAATGAAACCGTGCCTCTTAAGAGAAAATGATTAAATGTGGATCAACAATACCGTCAATGTTTTGTAAAACCCAATTAGAAATACTGAAAACATAAATTTCAACTATTTATTTAATACAAATATTCACAACACATTATTTAATATTCTTAAGAACATAAATTGTGCTCCGAAACTTAAAATAATTACTCCGTAAAGTTAAAGATTTATATGTTGAAGATATCTCCGAAAAGTAGACGAAAATCACTTTTTGACTAATATTGGACACATTTTTCTCTTGACACCAGTTATTGAACTTCTCGTAAGTTCTTTCGTATAGTGTCTTTTGCGTGGGATCAGCATACTCATCGCAGCTTCTGCTACATTTTCTATGTCGGAATTTACTTCCGCATCACTCATTTTCATAATTATATTTATCACTCTTGTTCTAGCAGAACTCCACTTAAACAACTTCCTAACAACCAGCAAAACAATCACCGTAGCCTACTACATATCCGAAGGCCGTGAAATCTCTTTCCATACGAATGTAATACTCTTTCGTCATTAACATCAGAAGTTTGCCATTACGAGAGAACGAATCGACAATTTTATTCTTTTAAAATGTAAATACTCGTATATACGCGAGCGACTGTCTAAAAAAATCTTGTACGAAACACGTGCGAAACTAGCGTTTTAAGCACTCGTGTTGTCCACCTCCCCTCAGGGTCGGTGGACAATCTTCACTTCTCGTGCTTAAAACGCTATCATTTCGCAACTTATTGCATAAATAGCTATTCGAAAAGTATTTAAGTACACAAGTGGATGTCCTAAGAAGATAAGCTGGGAAATCTAAAATGGAAAAAATAAGAAGTAGACGATTAAAAGAAATTATGGAAATGCAAGACGAGCCAGACATTATGGATAGGCCTGTAATAGAAATGAAAAGATTGTGGTGATATGGCCATATCAGAAGAATGCCAGAACAACGATTACCAAAAATAATTATGGGAGGCCATATCAGAAGAATGCCAGAACAACGATTACCAAAAATAATTATGGAAGGCCATATCAGAAGAATGCCAGAACAACGATTACCAAAAATAATTATGGAAGGCCATATCAGAAGAATGCCAGAACAACGATTACCAAAAATAATTATGGAAGGCCATATCAGAAGAATGCCAGAACAACGATTACCAAAAATAATTATGGAAGGCCATATCAGAAGAATGCCAGAACAACGATTACCAAAAATAATTATGGAAGGCCATATCAGAAGAATGCCAGAACAACGATTACCAAAAATAATTATGGAATGGATCCCACCAGAATGAAAGAAAAAAGGACGACTAAAGAAGATTTGGATGGAGAGCGTACTAGCGGCTATGGATGCTAGAGGATTAGAGCCAGGCCAATGGATGAACAGAGAGGAGTGGCGTTTGATTCCGGAAGACGGCGACAGCTATTATGACACCGGAATGATTGATTGAATGTTGCAAGTGCGTAATTATACACCCAAGAATTTCCACTACTGTTTTTCTGTGTTAACCATAGAAGGATATGGATTAGGATGGGAGTGGGGAGCGAGTCTTCCCCCTTCCCCACTCTAAGAAGAGAATAAATCGCACGCTACTCACTGGAACAGTATAATGTTGACCATCTATGTATGTGTGCAAAACAAGAGTCATAAAATTGTGTAGAAGTCGCGGGTTGTCAAGCGCAAAGAAGATGCTCTGCCTACAGCAATCAAAGTGGGATAATTCTCGCCATATGCAAAGTGTAGGTTAATTTGCAACAGTGAGGTCGTGACGCAATCAGTTACGTAACGTAGGCGCGACCCTTGTGTTCGGTGCAGGGGTCCACCGCGCAGCACTGCACAATAGGCGATCCCGCTCAACGGCGAACGTGTCTAAAACGTTTGTTAACGCATTCAAGGAAGCGGAGTTGGATGGAACAAAAAAGACCAGAGCCGACGGCGCGCGTTGCGCAAATTGTGTAGCTGTGCGACTCGCCGAGGGATTAGGCCTGTTATTTTTCGTAACCAATGCCAGCGGGGCAGCCAACAATGCAAAGTTGCGCATTCGCATTCTCTCCACAGTCCGCTGCGGACCAATCTAGTTCTACGGCGCCTTCGCGAATCTGCAGCCCGTGTTAATTTATGGGCTTTTAAAAACATAGCTTAAAGCTACGGATTGTTTACGGCGATCATCGCCGGACGCACATCGCCGGCGATTATAAACGCTGGCGATGATCGTCGGGAAGTGGTTTCTTTATCAGTGTACATCGCTGTCAATTCTCATTTGTTTTGCTGTCATAACTCGATTCAATATTTATACATGGCCTTCTCTAAGTATCGATTATTGAAGATGTTGCGGCGATGTGCATCCTGAATTTGCTTCACAAGCAACCTCCAGCATTCTGCGTCGCGTCCAGCGATCTACGTTGGCGCTGTAAAGAAACCGTGCGCTTTCATTTTAACTGCTAGCAACTTCAAGCGGCAATCGCCAGCGATGATAGCCGTAAAAAAACCGCAGCTTTAGAAAACCCTAATCAGAAATCATCTGGACCTCCAAGTTGGGGGGTTGAGATTGGAGCTCACTACAGTAGAACGTCTGTTATACGTAACTCAGTTATACGTAGTTCTGGTTTTTTACGTAATTATGCAGTGTCCTGGCAAAGCTACATTTAAATACATGTAAATTAGTTATGAATTGTAAGTAATTAATTTATTTGTATGTAAATATTTCTCTTTTGTAAGTAGTTATCTTTTTAAATCTAGTTTAAATTGTAAGTATTTTTGTTCACTTTGAGACGTAATAAAGTTTTTGACTTCACATCTTCACATATTTGTATGGTTTGTCTTATGACTTTGAATATTTGATCATTTTCACACAATCCTCAAGGCCAGCTCCAGGATTTGGGGAACACACTAGAGCTATGTCACGTGATATTGAAGACCACTCCTTCTTTACACCAGTGTTTTCAAGGTTACGGGACTCGTACCCATAAGACAGAAAACTCGCACAGCCCAGGCGAATACAGAGCTAACATGCTCCTTCTTTACATAGTAGCTTATCTTCTTTTTCTCCAATCATTTGAAGACGAAGAAGGTATGTCATCAGACGAAGAACCATGGATGCCATTCACCTCTGAATGAGTTTTGTGTAACCTATATTATTATCTTCTGTTACACCAAAGATAGCCACTACCTAATAATCTTCATTCTCTCTTACAGACCTGGCAGTTTTGACCTTCCATGGCAAATAACGTATTGTTTGAAATTTAAATTCATCATTCATTCATTCATTCATTCATTCATTCATTCATTCACTCACAGTGTTCCGCCCAAGGGCACGTCTTTCATTACAAATCCATCATTCTCCAATCCTTCCTATTTTCTGTCTTCTTTTTTTGTCTCCGCATATGATCCACATATCTTAATGTCGTCTATCATCTGATATCTTCTTCTGCCCCGAACTCTTCTCCCGTTCACCATTCTCTCCAGTGCATCCTTCAGCAGACTGTTTCTTCTCAGCCAGTGACCCAATCAATTCCTTTTTCTCTTCCTGGTCAGTTTAGCATTATTCTTTCTTCACCCACTCTTTCCAACACAGCTTCTTTCTTATTCTCTGTGTCCATTTCACACGCTCCATTCTTCTCTATATCCTTCTATTCGTTTCTCTTCACATCGTGTAATGCCCTTGTTTCTGCTTCATACAAAGCCATACTCCACACAAAGCACTTCACTAGTCTCTTTTGTTATTTTTTCCAGAGATCCACAGAAGATGCTCATTTTTCTATTAAGAGCTTCCTTTTCCATTGCTATCCTCCGTTTGACTTCCTGGCAGCAGCTCCGAAATAAATCAAAAGCATTATTTTTTTACATCATAAAGTGAATAGATACTTATGGACCACCCGGTATTTCAAAATAAAATGAATATGATTTTCTTCGACAGTACATGCCCCTCCTTTAATCCCCTGTCACTTCGAGTTCGTAGGAGACATAAGTGGAAATGTGCTACAAAAATCGAGGCGAGCTTGATTTTTGGGGGTGTGTCCCAATATGGTCGCATATTTTTATTTTCTTTCGACAAGTTATTTTATTAGGATGAACTACGACCCTTCCCTACCTTTCTTCTAACCAGACGTAACACATTTTCTCTTAGAACTATAACAGCCACATATAGGCCTACATATACGTTAGCAACATGCAAAAAATGTTCGTAGTTATTGTCACAGTCCCATATCTTAATCAATGCCGTGGGTTAAATAGGAATAAAAGATATAGTACGATTACTCTGATTTATTGCACATTCCAGGAATGAGACCATGAAAAAAGTTACGATTCAAATGATCTGTGAGTATTTAGACGTTATAGTTCACTTATGCCATTTATGTTTGAAGATATGTAGAACATTACCTACAAAATAAAGGGACGGTGAAAGTGGATAAGATTATGGCAGTCATTCCTGTTGCCTAGCAACTCATCTGCAGCATCTTTCTGCATCATCAGGTAGCACCACCAACGATTAACGTGATAATTCTCTGTTAAAGATGGAAGCAAAGCTTAAGTTTATGGTGTAATTCTTTATTTCTTGTACATACTCGTATTACCGTTCTTATGGTTCAAGTGTTGTTTACCATTTTCAACGCTAAACACTAATGAATCATGTGACGGGACTCCCGTGATGTGAGGTTAGCATAACTTCGAGACTTCACATTAAAAATGGATAGAAACATTTAGAACCAACAAATCCTGTTTCCGCGTAACGTAAAAACTGTGCTTTAAATGCTGCGTGCACCATTGCCGACATATTTAGTAATGAAAGTTAGTAAAATTGTACATAATTTAAAATGCACGTTAGTCCGACAAGTTAACATGTAAATGAAGATATATATCATAAATCCTTCAATAACTGTCTAGACTTTATAGAGGTTGAATTACTACTGTTTTCAAGTCACTATTTCACTTTGCCTTCTGTTTGCGCAGTTAGTTTAATATTGTAATTTATTCACACGTCATGTATTTTATCATATTTATTATGTTGAATTGCATCTCAGTCTTTATATATAAAGCTTCATAATATGCTAACTAGACCTGAAGATGCCACCTTCTTGGCGAAAGCGTTAGTCAAATGTTTTATGTGTATAACCTAATGTAATTTCTTGTACTACGCATTAGGTTATAAATAGACAGTTATTGAAGGATTTATGATATTTATCTTCATTTAAAATTGTACATGTTTAAAGTATTCACATGTCTTCGAATTGGCAATTATCGGCCAAATTATAGCTTCAGATGTGTTGATGTTTTCTAATTTTTGGAAAGAATCAACAACAAATTCCATTTTCCGAAATTTATTCACCGAATTGTATGCAGTGGAAGGGTGAGGAAACCTAATGCAGGAGAACTGAACTCTGAACCGTCTCCAAAATTCAAGTAGGCCTACCGACTCCGTCAACACACAAGCTGTGATTCGTACATGAAAGCACTTGTTGGAATGGAGTAATTAAATAGTCCAAAACTCACTTAAGCACAAAGAAATGCTAGACACACATCTTCACTACACGAAATAATGCGTTTACTAAATAGCGATTGACTTGTGCGTGTAAATTCCGGCCTTTTTCCAGTCCGTTACCGAATGTTTGGTGATCGGTTGCTGACTGGACCACTCGGTGATAATACCATAAATGCTCTTTCAAGGATGTCATTCAGAAGCATGCAATTGTAGGTCTATAAGTTTCGGAGATAGATCTAGAACTTTAAACATACCTCAGATCTGAAATAAATTACACTACTATTGTTTTCAAACAGATTTACAAATATGGAAGCTATGATTGCACCAAATGGTCTAATTGGTATCCTTGAACTTGAACTCAGAGACCTTCAACTCAGTCATTTTGTTGTGAGGTAATGTGAGGATGTTGGTTTATGGGTTGAAGGTTATGGAGAAGTGAACTGAGCACACAATAGTGGCCTCTACGAAATTATAGATCTCAAAGTTTATTCTTCATCTTACGATGTTTCTAACAACATTTTAACTGATGATTGTTCATGTCATAAAGAAGAAAAAATGTCCTCACATTTTTTTGTAATTGCAATATTTAACTAATTATTAAAGTTTACAATATTAGGCGTTTGGCAACGTTGCTGGATGGGGAGGAGGGAGTTTACATGTAGCCTATACAGTGGCTTACAGCTCAAGCGGATACAGACATATCGGTACAAAACAGATACTCTGTTCTAATGCAGGGGCGGACCGTTGTTTACATAAAACGAACAGCAAATACAAATTTTCAGTCTCATTAATAGAACTTTATGGTAAATTTCCATTTTATTTAATAATATTGGCAATATTGGTCCATTTTTTATTGTACGTCTAAGGAAATAAACAATAATGGTTTACTGCACAAAATCACACACTTTTTTTAAACAACATTTTAATCCCTCCCGCTTCCATACAGCAGTACCATTTTTAAAGAAATTTCTGTTTGTGTGATTTTCGAAACGTGGTAAGAGACTCCTAGTTTCTAATAATCGTTGAGAAACTGCTACAAAAGTTCGCCGATTATGTAACCTTCTTTTAGGAAAATATTGACGGTACATCCTTCTTGCCTCACTTGAGTTACGACGATTTTCTCCATAACTTAATAACATATGATATTCCTAAACTGTGAATGACATTGTAAGTTGTTTATCGAATACCTGGTACCGAACTGTCATCCGCTCGGCAGTAGACCTATGGACAGGGAGCTTAAACTCAGCTGACTCGTCTTACGTCTGTGCAGAGTACTGCCTGCTGAACACGTTGCCACGTCTCTCACGCCAGAATATTAACAAATTTAAGCATGTAATTTTATTTAATTTCACGAAAACGTAATAGACAACACAAATATTTAGTTAAACTAATATTAACTCTTTGCTATATGTAAAAAAAAAAAAAATGCATGAACAATTACCGACCAATATCTTTACTCTCATGTATATCTAAATTCTTAGAAAAATGCATAAAAAGTCGTCTATTAAATTATTTGGACATATACAACGTACTTTCTTCAAATCAATTCGGTTTTAGAAATAAACTTGGCACAGATGACGCTATTTCATGTGTTACAAACAAAATCATATGTGAATTAGACCGAGGGAATAAATGCTTGGGTATATTTTTAGATATTCGAAAAGCATTTGATACCGTTAACCATGATACTTTATTAGAGAAATTAAACTTCTTAGGCATTAATGGTCATGTTCTAAGTTTATTTAAGTCATATTTGAATAACAGAAATCAAGTAACTAAAATTGATAATGAATTTAGTTTTACTCAAAACATAAAAGTAGGGGTCCCTCAGGCCACAGTTCTTGGTCCAATTTTATTCTTGATTTATATAAATGATTTGTTATTAACAGATTTACGCAAATATAATGGGGTTATATATTCATATGCGGATGATACCGTAATTCTTTTTGGTGAACAATCTTGGGAAGGCACTTATATTAATGCGAATAATGGATTATAGGTAATTAAAGAGTGGTTTGATTCAAACGCTCTTTCCTTAAACATATCCAAAACAACTGTTGTTCCATTTTCACTAAGGTCCAGTGGTCTTCAATCTCCTCAATCTTCTTTTAGGCTCAAAATTCATCATTCAGATTGTTCTTCTCAAAATTGTGAATGTCCCATATTAACCGAATCCTCAGAAGTTAAGTATTTAGGCATTACGATCGACCAACACTTACGATGGAACAAATATATTACATATTTATGCAATAGATTACGTAAAACAATTTATATCTTTGTTATACTTCGGTCATATTTACCAATTAATATTTTACGTCTCATTTATTTAGCTTTATTTCAATCCATTCTCCATTATGGAATTTTAGGGTGGGGAAATGCTTGTAATTCTAATCTCACTCCACTAATACTTATTCAGAAAAGAATCATTAAAATATGCCTTAATAAACCAATTGATTAATCATCTGAGCTTTTGTTTACTGATTTTAATGTTTTGAAAATTAAACAGATTTATTATATTGCCTTATTAATCTTCATACATAAAAATTGTAATAAATTCAAATTGTATCACTATAAATATGGAAATAAAAGATCCGATTTTATACGACCAGAGGAACCAAAGTGTTTCACAAGCACAGCTCTGAGCCATGGTACCTACTTTGGTCCAAGGTTATACAATAAAATAATTGATAAATACCCAAATTTGGAAAATTTTAGTATCAGGAATTTCAAAAATAGCGTTAGGAATTTAATTTTTAAAGAATATATATTGATTTAATATGTATATGTATTTGTATGACTTAAATTGTTAAAATTGAAATTGTATTTTTAAATTTAATTTATTCCTCTAAATTTTTTTTTCTTGACCCAGTTTGTGTCAAAAAATTATCTTTGTGTTTATCTTTGTGTTTAAATATCTCCCTGAGCACGAGTTTTTTACTCCTTCAGGGAAGAACTAAGATTGTATTTCTGTCAATGTTATTTTATAAACAATAAACAATAAACTTGAATAATAACTAAAAAAACAATAAACAATTGTTTTCGTAAATTTACTAACGATATAAGCAGTATAATGCGAATAAAATAAGAGAAGAAATATTTTTTTCGGGAAAACTATTCAGTTTTGACCCTATGTTGTATGGACATTTTTTGTTCCTGTAGACCGTCCCCGACGACTGTGAAAAGAACGCACTTATACCTCTTACACTCTGTATAGGCATCGGAGTACAACGTCAAGGACCTGGTTACATTAACCTCACGAAATTTCGGCATAGAGGCGTCGTCACCAACTCTAGTGAATCCCCAAGTTAACATTTCTCTTACGACGTTTCGACGTAATAGAGGTGTAGGAATCAACTAAACTATTTCCGTTTACTTTCTTGAAAACGGTTTATTTTACGATGCTTCATCAACTGCGATGGTTATCTAGCATCTGAGTGAGATGAAGGTGATAATGCCGGTGAAATGAGTGCAGCATTTGCTATAGTGTGTTGAGAAAAACCCCGGTAAAAACCTCAAGCAAGTAACTTGTCCCAAGCATGATTTGAACTCTGTGACCGATAGTTTCACGGTCAGACATGCTAACCGTTACTCCACAGCGCTGGATTCCGTTTACTTTCACCTTACGATGTTTCTAGACGGAGGCCGCTACCCTCCACCTCAAATGTCTTAAGTGAGTCAAGAAGGATGACTTTTGGGATGTAATGGGTTATTACAGATACTTAAACCCAGTGACACGGGTTCCCCTTCCTCAGTTCCTGCGGTCTTACCATTTTCATGGAAAAACAACTGGAGTTTTGCCTTAGTTTTCTTCTCTTTTTATCGCTAAGCTGCTTTGCTTCTTTCCCAGTATAGTTTACACGTAATATGTGATATGCAATTGATTAAGTGCAATGTTAATTTTGTGTACAGTGAAATTTTTCTATGCGTCTTCTTTGTTCATAACCTCAATGTCGTGTCTATTTTCAGACGTGAATTCCATGCTCTAAGGACGAAAAATTCGTAACATAAGAAATATGTTTAACAATAGCCTCACCTTCATGTAGTATTAGTAAATATTTTGCTGGAAGTCGATCGTAGTCATTGACCACAACGTTGTGTGTAATTTTAGATGTAAATTTCATTTTGTGAGCACAAAAAACTCATAATATAAGAGACGCACTAACCTGAACTAAATCTAATATTCGTAAATATTGTATTGAAAGTCTATTGTCGTCTTTCTCCATAACCTCGTGTATAAATTTAGGCATAAATTTCATTTTACAAGCACGAAAAAATCGTAACATAAAATATATTTTGACCATAACCTCAACTTTGTCTGCTATTCGTAAATATTATGTTACAACTCTAACACAATCCTTGACTGTAACCTAGAGCGTACTTCTAGACCTAAATTTCATTTTTAAATGCGAAGAAAACTCGTAATATAGCATCTTATTTTACTTCATCTGCTACTCGTAAATACCTCAGTTTAGTATATACAGTCACGAAGCTTGAGTTGTGAGAGTTACTAGGAACAATAGGCTGTGCAGGTACTATTTCGCATTGTCTGTAATGAGGCGATAGTAGCGATCCTAGTGGTTAGCAACTATCTATGGACGCATATTTACTACGTATTGAGCTTCTTGACTGTATATACTAGACTGTGTAAATACTCTATCGCCGTAACCATAGAGCGTCACAATATTTGGCGCCTTTATGTCGAAACATCGTAAGGTGAAGAAGGTAAACGGAGAGATCCCTAGAAATCCTGTGGATGTAACACGGATATGATGCGATACATTATTTTATTTTCTTCTTTTTTTTTCTTCTACAAGAGATTTTTATTGCAAGCAAAAATTACATACAATAACAAATATTTTACAATACTATTGTAGGCCTAATACTCGTATATGAATATTCTTCAAAATTCGAAATTAATTACAAATCTCATAGTCAAATAGTCTACATATTACAAATTATTGTATAAATACAAGGTAACTGGGTCACATCAGAAAAAGCAAGATGCGTTATATTATTATACTCCGATTTTACAGGAATAGTAGCTATAATATTACAAATCGAACAATAATTTCTCGAGATAATCCCCAACTCCGTCTTTGTTTCATCGGGATTCAAATCCAGGCCAGCCAGCTAATTAGATTTGCAATCTATTCGGTTAATGACAGATCCATATTTATAATACGAAAGCAACAGCTATAACGTTCCCAAAATAAAACAAGAAAAGTGTCGAGTTGCTGAAACATAAATCATTAACTTGCTGCATGGTAAATCATCCCGCCTGAATTTAGTATAACGAACTTTGTACGAAAGGTTGTGGGAATAGGTAATGAAAGGACTCTTCATTGCTCCATGTGAATACATAAATGTCAACAACATCCATCCATTAATAACCACACGCTGTACAGGCTCCCAACCTTTACTTGTGAGCTACAACTTGTCTCTCCATTTATCGCCACAGACTGATGAACTCTAAATCACAAAGCATCCGCCTCGGTATAGTGAACGCAAAACAACTCTGAAGTGGGATAAGCCACTTGAATGCTGTCTCAGCCACTTGAATGTTGCTTGAGACGCGATGTTGTCAAAGAGACATAGCGACAATGATAGAAACAGAAGATAGTAAAGTAGAATCTCTATTATTCGTGGTAATGAAGAGGGTGGACTGAACGGTTAATCGAAGAAATCGGATAATCCGCACCATAAAAGATTTTCATGAATTAAGTGCATAATATTTATGCCCACAGTTTCGTAATTTTCTCCGTGATCTTGTGTTTAACATCCTAGGTAGTGGATCAAAGGGTCGCTGTGTTAGTTGTTCTCAGGACGTTGTAGGCATTGCCACAACGATGTTGAAACTCTTGCACACGTCCTGGGATCCTGTCCGCACGGCGAAGGTCTGCGAAACGCTAGACACCACCAAGTACGATCAATTATAGCCACTGCCCTTAAACATGCCGATTACAACACCTTTGAAGAAGTACATGATCTCTCCGTCACTGGCAGTACACGGCGCATAGATATAATAGCTTTCAAGGAATCTACAAGATCTGGATTCATAATTGATCCCACTGTGCGTTTCGAAACGAATGAGGAACAGCCAGCAGAAGTGGATAAGGAAAAAAAAAGAATATCTACAATACTACCATTCTATATTACCTCCAAAAGTACCAGCTAGAAGAGCTTGAAGTAATCGGACTTCTGGTTGGAGCAAGAGGTACCGCTACTCTCTTCATGAAAGATGTGTTTAAGAGGCTTGGAATACCTACATCTATTATTCAGACTGTAACTTTAGCTGCATTGAAAGGATGAATTGCTCTCCTGAAGCATCACCTATATTCGAAATGAAACCAAGTTCATTAGCATTCTTTACTTTTTTGTAACACTTGCCTCTCTAAAACTAGGTATATTTCCACCAATCAGAAATGTATTTGCAGCTATTTACTTGTAGGAGTTTCATTGTCAAGACAAAATTAATGGTTCACTGAACTTGTAAACATTTATATGGTTAAGTACTCTTTGTCTCTTGTGGCAGCTCACGAATAGTGAGAAGATTTATGAATTAAATTAAGACTATAGCTCAATTTGCAGATAAAGGTCGCGAAATCAGTGGGTATAGATAAGCTTGGACTATTCCGTTTTTTCTCTCCACAATCCCTCTTTCATTATCTCCGCTCGTCTGCCGTCCACTGTGACTGCAGTTATTCGTGATTTGCCCCAAAATTAGTAGACGCAGATCAAGCAAATCAAATCAATAGAATGAGGACAGTGGGACTTGGCGTTCTACGAAAGAATTTATGTGAGCTCCAAGCCGGTGGAGCATTTATCTCACTCCGTTTGTCTCCGTTTTTGGAGCGAAAAGTAGAAAATAGACATAATCTGACAGGTACCGTATAAGGCATGGATGAGCATTTAGTGGTTCACGACTCTGAACTGCTTCGAAACTTCCCTCCAACACCGAGAGATGGGGTTGTGATTTACAGTGTCGGTCTCTTCGTGTCAGTCGTTCTATACCGCCCGTACAAGTGAAAACAATTTAAGGAGTCAGAAGCAAAGAGGTATAAGAGCACGTTAGTTTTGACAAAATATGATCGAAAATGTTTAAGCTTTCGTAAATTCCGTGAGGTTTTATTTTAATTGTAATGTGTGATCTGGTTAAAAGATTCCCTTTGCAGTCCACACCTGTGGAGTAACGGTTAGCGCGTCTGGCCACGAAACCAGGTGAAGGACAAACGTAAATATTATGTTGGTTGGAATACATCGCATTATCCATTCTAGGGTGTAGAAACGTAATATTATTCTCAGTTCTGTTATACAGGGCAATACTATTTACAAAGGTATTTTGTAACAATTTTAATAATAATAATAATAATAATAATAATAATAATAATAATTTATATTATTATAATATCAGAACATTATTATTATTATTATTATTATTACCATTTGTAACTGTAGGCCTACATAAATTACAAGATAAGAAAAAGAAGCGACATAAACACAGTAATTATAGGTCGCAGAAATAGGCTTGTCTGAAACCAATTACATAACTATAAAAGAAACAATATTTAGATAAAACATTTAGGACACAATATATTCTATTTAATATAAACCTAACCCCTGTATGAGTAAAACTCATTACCAAGAAATAAAGATAATGTTATACTTAAAATGGAAATAAGGGAAGTATTCTATTTAGTAAATAAGGGAAGTATTCTATTTAGTAAGATTTTAATATTAGTAAGAAATCAAAATGAAAGTTTTGTAGGTTAACTTGATAAGAAAATAGAGCAAACTGAGAATCAAATGAAGTAAAATGAAGTACCGGTATCACAAATTAAAAATATACTTATTTAAAATATACTGTGTTTTAAATATAATATATTAATACTAATTTAAATTACGTATTCCAAATATCTCCTATTTCTAATTTGGATGTATACGGTATAATTTTTAAATATAGATACCGGTACTTCAAAATCATGTCATTATACATTTTAGTCCATAATTAAGGCTATATTTTTGCGAGCAATTGTGACGTATTTTGCTATTTGAAATAAAATCACTTATTTCTACTGTAAGGTTTTCTTGTGGAAGGAATTTAATAATGTATATTTAAAAAATCGTTTCAATTGAATTTCGTTCTCGACATCGCAATGACTTCAGGTAGTCCCAACTGTTCCAGCTTCAGTCTAGTACGTACGAAACCTCCAACCAGACCGGAAAAAGTAAACAAGCCCTAGTCTGTTGCCCCACCTTCGTCTAACACTCCGATGTCAGTTAACCTATATCTCTTCCATCGGGACCTGAACTTCGAAGTCTAATTATTATCAATTTGCAGAAATGTATTACTGGAAGATATACGAGTACATACATCAATACTAATATACAGAAATGTCATACTGAAGTTCGTATATCATTATCAGTGTCTAAGCAAGTGGTTTTCGAGAATATATATCAGAATCAATCTCCACACATTATATCCGAGTGTATGTATTAGTATAAATATCCATGTTTGTAATATTCGAATAAATACATCAGCATCAACATCCAGTGCATGATGAATTTGTCTGAAAGCTGTTTATGCCGTTCTTCTCAGGAAAATATGTCGTTTGCTCCATTCAAGGAAAACGGGTTTCATTATGTGCACAGAATGAGATTGTTACTTTATAAAAACTGAAGGCTAGAGGTTACAGTTAACTCCGTAGTTGATAATTGGCAAGGGAGAATATCTCGATATGCAATTCCCTTTAGCAGTAACATTGTTCACACACATCCAACAAGCTTTGACGTAATGTTCTCTTCGTTCCATTTCTATTCAATCTAGGCAAACATATTTGAGAGAAACTACACACTGAAATCGTAAACCTTGTGTGAAACAGGAGGTTTCCTCACTGACAGTGATTTATATGCGTAATTTCTGCGGTAGTTTCTGAATATGAGCTTTGATCTTTCTCTAATAGTAGAGTCTGTTAATTTATGTAGTTCTTTATTTTACCACAGTGTAGTATATACAGTCGCGAAGCTTAATACGTAGTAAATATGCAAACATTAGGTAGTTGCTCACCACTAGGATCGCTAATATCGCCTCATTACAGGCAATACAAAATAGAACCGTCACAGTCTATTGTTTCTAGCACCCTCAAAACTCAAGCTTCGTGACTGTATATAGTAGACTGTGATTTTACTATCCTTTTAAGTTACAGAAGCATTTCTGAGTAGGTTAATTTGTATGGCGACTGTGAAACAATGATGTAGTGAAAAATCACGAGCGACATCAAAATATGTTGAAACTTGTAGTGCATTGTCATTGTATGTTTTCTATTTCAAGTGAAGTTCCATTACTTTTCTCTAAAAGTTGTTATTTCACATATACAGTAGTGGCAAAAAAAATCGGACCGATTCTTGTAGCTGATTTCAGAGCCTTCTTCACTCCAGATCACGATAGACTGGTAACCAAGACTTTCGTGGTTCGAATCCTGCCTGGAAGGAAACTTTTTTGTTTGTTCCTTATTCAAATTTATTCCCAATACTTTTCGATTGCTGGTAAAATTCATGTTCTGAGAATAATAAGTTAATTAAGTAGTAAAATATCGCTGCAATCGAAAAGTATTGGGAATAAATTTGAATAAGAAACAAAAAAGTTTCCTTCCCAGGCAGGATTCGAACTACGAAAATCTTAGTTACCAGTCTATCGTGCTCTGGAGTGAACAAGGCTCTGAAATCAGCTACAAGGGTCGGTCCGGATTTTTCCACTACTGTACACTGGCGTTCAAAGATATCTGACCCCTACTAATCGATACTGATCGATAATTTGTTCGTGTAACTGGGGCTGTTTTAGTTATTACTTTTGTAAATAGATGGCAAAGATAACAGTCTGTGTTGCCAATCGTAAATAAACACACCCGCACTGTAAAATTCAAAATTTCACCCATCTGCTGATTGTAAAACACCGCTGGGTTTTGCTAGAAACCGCTGATACTGTCAATATTACGAGAATAATTTATGCTTAATCTACATCATCATTTTCCCCAACATTTCTTTTAACTATCCCAATAATAGTGCCAGCTATTGAAAACTAGCGGAACTATTTCAAAGTTTGTCCATTTGTTATATCTTTGGTTGTGACTTGTTCCGTGGCTAGAAAGTTCGCTTACACGATCAGAAAATTCTGGGTTAAATGTCTTTGAATGCCAGTGTGCCATTCCCGGGTAAATTTTCTCGTAGATACTGAACGTGGATAAAATTCGTAGAGTAATTTAGAAAAAAAATCAGAGTATATTGATATCGCTTAAGGACAGACAGAATGCTAAAACTAATTTTTTTCGACACGAAATTTGTCGAAAACGCCTATTCAGAGAAAATTTTAAAATATATTTTTGATTGTATTATTATATTTTCTCTCTATAAATTGTTAATAATTATATGAACCATCATAAGGTGTATATTACCGAGAGCGTTGGCTCAATGATGAAACAGTAGACTCTCGCTCGGGAGGTTTTATATTCAAAATATATACACCAACGCTCATACTAATATTTAGTCATTTGCTACTAAGATTTATTTCAAATCATCCGTCCTCAAGTGAGGTTGACCACTGGGATCCGGAATTAACAAACATAAAAGATAAAGAGAAATGAAACGAGCAAAATAATGATTCGATTGTACATTAACACAAAAATTTGACCACCTCTGTGGTGTAGGGGTCAGCATGCTGGTCTCTTACGCAGAGGGCCCGGGTTCGATTTTCGGTCGGGTTGAATTTCCTGGTTGAGGTTTTTCAGGATTTTTCCTCACCGTAAGGCAAATGCCAGGAAATTCGGGCCACAACATCCCTGAAAATCACCGGCCTCATTCATCACCGAAATCATATTCATAACAAATCAGTAATACATATACAGTCGCCATCTAGTTCACAACAATAGAACCAGTCTCAACAATAGTACACAGGGCTTCGGATTTCAACCAAAGATTAACTCGCGATATGCCAAAGATGTTAAAGCGAGTATAAATAAAGTAGCCACGTTCAATTAGTAGGCTAGCGGTGTCAAAGAGGACGGAAGCTTTGTAGTTTCAATAATTTTAATTATGTCGCTGTCCATTGTCGTCAAGTCTTTTGAAGGCCGCTCCATTGTCGTCAAGTCTTTTAAAGGCCGCTCCAATACTCCACGCGGAGTGTATAAACCAGAGTTGCAAATTTTAGCAGTGTGTCTTGTTCTGGTTCACAGTGGACATTAATTATATTACAGTTCAGTGTATAATAAAAATGTGGAGGCCGTGGGAAGCGAGTGAAGTGTCGGAACCGATACCCATGAACGTCAATAACGACGATGGTAATAATAATAATAATAATAATAATAATAATAATATTATAATAATAATAATAATATATCATCAGAGTTAAATAAAAATTTAAATTCAAAAGCTAGACCAAAATTATGTAAGCAGTGTCAAACGTTTGTGTGCAATGCTCACACATATGTTCTGAAAAACAATTTAGGTCAAGGAAAAATTTCGGAGACATCTAAAATTCTTAAATTAAATAGAAATAAGTAAAATTGTAAAAAGGGACCTAAGATACCTAAAAAGCGTGGACACAAAGTCACAAAATTTAATAAAGTAGATGGTTTTACGTGTGATTATATTCGCCGTGAAATATATAGTTCTTACAATAAGGGCCAATCCTTAACAATAAAAGAATTATTACAAAAAGTCAAATTTTCCGGTTTTCCTTATGGAGAAACATTTATTCTTTAAATAATTAATTTAAAATAAATAATCTAAATAATATAAATAATCTTCAAATTAACTCATGCTTTGAGCAATTAAGCCTAGCCCATATCCATGTTATATTAATATATAGCAGCAACAAACAAGACGTGACAACGTCGCATTTTCATTTTATTATCGGTGCATGCAATAAAGACCTACAAATCGTAAAAGGAATGCCGCTGCCTAATAATTAAACGAGGCAACTTTAACAGCGAAGAAAAAAAAAAAACAAAAAACATAAATGTATGTGTTGACATATAGATGATAGTGTAGAATTTGAAGAGAGGCCTTCAGAATTCACTCTTGCACTCTTCTGAAGACGGCGCTAGCAGTCTGTTTCTATGGCGAGCAAATGCTTTATACAGAGCGGTGGATTAGTTTCAGAACCGTCCGTCGATACAGATATATCAAATGAATATTAAAAGCAATAATTTATTTTTTAACATATGTGTAATATTGCGAAATAACCTAGCAGCTAATCGAATGTCATTAAATAACCGATTAAAAATCACCATCAAGTAGGAACGCAAGTGTAAGACGAACATCAGGTAATCCTGTGGCTGGTGAATCGTCGGACACCTTGATGTCACCAATTCCATCAACAAGTTTCAATTTGCAGAATTTCTCCCCTAATGTCAAGATTATTTACATTTTAAATACAGTATTCGATGTTGGATACCAATTCGTAAGACCTTAATCCATACTGATGTACATGGCGAACATGTGTGTAGATTACTCAGATGAATCATTCATCCATTCATTTTCTAAACTACCAGCTTAGAATAGGCATTAGCGCAATTTCATACTGATATCAAATCTCGCTTTCAGCCAGTTACTTGATTACGTTTTTTTTCCTAGTGGTTTTAATAGTTCCTCGATCGTAAATAATTATTAAAATTTAAAATTCCAGATTGGTTCTCACTTCCCCTACAAAGAGAAAGAAAGAGGAGGTGAGAAGAGAGAGATATGACTGAGCGAGGTTTTCCTGTATTGCTTCTGGAAAATGTAAATTTACTTAGTGATCAATCAGCATCACTGTTAGATTTTGTAGAATAAAACGTCACGACACCATACGTTCTATGATCGCAGATGCACTTTGATCCAAAAATCTAGACGTTCACGAGGAAGTTCATTGTATTGCTGATGGTGGAAGCAATCGTAGGATCGATATCATAGCTATAAATAGGAATAAACAGACAGCCGAAATAATTGATCCTACCATCAGATTTGAAATCTCAGCCACTCAACCATCTGAAGTGAACGAAGAGAAAAAGAAAATCTACGAGCCCACGATTCAGTACCTATCGGCGAAATACGACATTGAAAAAATCACAGTTACCGGTCTCTTCTTCGGAGCGAGAGGCACCATCCCGAAAGCCTTTGTAAAGTGGAGGGAAAAATACAAGCTGACGAGAGATCTTCAAGATGCCATCACAGTCTAGTATATACAGTCACGAAGCTCAATACGTAGTAAATATGCAAACATTAGATAGTTGCTCACCACTAGGATCGCTAATATCGCCTCATTACAGGCAATGCAAAATAGTACCGTCACAGTCTATTGTTTCAGCACCCTCAAAACTCAAGCTTCGTGATTGTATAATATAGTAGACTGTGATGCCATCGTCTCCACCGTAATAAAACTTTCTGTAGCGATATTTCGTCAGCATCTTTATGGCGTACATTCAATTTAAATTACACTTGGTTCTATTTTTTTTTCTTATGTCTTAATCACTTTTGTCTGAAACCTGTTTATATAATTTTTCATTTTAAATTTTATTGTGAGCTATTCTGTGTCGCAGGGCAAACCCAAAATATTGGGTCAGACCACTAAATTAAAAATTATACTTTTTCATTTATAAGTCCGAATTCGGTTCCCAGTGACTGATACTTGTTATTTGAAATATAATTCTAACTAGTGGCTATATTATTAAATTACTAGCCGCAAACTAAGTTCGTTAGACGTTCAAATAAAAATTTTTCAGATTTATTTTCAATGAAAATACTTGTCTTTTTGATAGTTATTTGTTTGATAATAATGAAAATACGTTCTGAATGGATTTTTATTTAAATTTTTTTTAAATATCCAAAATCAGTTTTGAGTTTCAACGCGAAAACGCAATATCAATTCAGGACGATAGCAGTTCCTTTTCAGGTCATTTTAATTGTTAGGCAAAAGTTAAAAATGTCAGATTTGCTAAGCTTTTGAACAATAGCAATTTCGTATAGCTGCTGCATTATAAATGTAGCGTAAAATCATTTTATCCTACTAAGAGATCTTGCTGAAATGATCTGGAGACTATTAATTTTCTATACCTCTTATTTTATCAGTAAGTAATACCATTTTACCATTTAGGAACTGTAATTTTTGCGCTCTCCAATACAGAAGACAATGACACCTATCAATATCTACACTACACCGCCATTAATTATGAAAAGACCCAACCCTTCATACACTGGGTTAATAAGTATAAAAATATTTGATTTTTAATAACAATATTATTATCTACTTAAGTTTTGTAGTTATATATAGCAGTCACTCAGTAAATCATAGAAATGAAGATCTAAATTAAGATATTCTCTACATTTACTTCATAACCTCAAAACGTTTCACTTTCACGTCATCAATATAGCATCAATATTACATTTAATTAATTAAAAATAGACGCATCATGATATTCACTATAATAATATTTAATTTCTAATGGTAATAATGTCATCAAACCAAAGTTTTTTTGAATATCAATACACAGCTGTACTCAGAAAATTATACACTGCAGAATCAGTTTTTAATAACAAATTGAATTGATTTAATATGTCGGCAATCCTGCAGGTCATGGCCTTCGTGTAAATAATGTTTTTGTAGTGTGTGTTTTGTTCTAAAATTCAATCAAGTCGGCCGCGATTCAATATAATTAGTTCTCAAAACTGACAACAGATGGATTTTGGAAAATAGGAAAATTATGTAGGAAAATTGACATTTCATTGGAAACTACTACTTTTCAAAAATTTTGGATGCCAGGCATGAAAATGAGGACACTCATTTTTGGAAAATCCGTTCAGCCGTTTTCCCGAAATTTCCATTACCAGTTCAAATTATATATATAGATGCTGCAAATATTCTATATTATTATTATTATTATTATTATTATTATTATTATTATTATTATTATTATTATTATTTTTATTATTATTATTCCTACAACTGAACAGACAACCTTAATAGAGATCATCCTAATTCTACGAACAGTTTGTTCAATCGTTAATATGTAATAAGTTCGATTTTTTTGCATTTCTCTCAATACATTAATGTTTCCTGCCACATCAGAAAATGTATGAAGTGACTTTTTCAGATGATGTGACCAACTCATCGACACGTTTTAATCCTAACTTTGTAAACAATGTAAGTCTTTTTACAAAATGTAGATTTCCAAATTGATTTTTATTTTACAGTCTTCATAAATGAAACTCAGCGTTAATATGAAAGCTGCTTCAGTCCTCTGAAATGTTCGTTAATTGCCGCTTATCCTCCGTGGTACAGATGTTCCTAAATTAAAATGCATCGCACGTTGAAAGCTGTTGCTTCTGGTTATTCCATACTTTCAAGATTTTAGTAATGTAGTAACTTTAACCCTCATAAAACTTAATACATTCTTCTCAATTTGAATATTTCATAACTTAACGACTGTGCTTTCACTGACTCAGCTTTCAGTGGTCAAGGGCAGACATCTTGTGTAAAAGACAAAGTATCAACATTTTCTGGTTTCTTGAATTTCTTTATGCGTGTGACAGGAACCTTCAGTCAGGAGACAACATGCTATTGCTGGACGTTCTTGAGAATTTTAGAAAGCTTCATTTGTCTTTCACATCCAGTCTCTCCGTCTGTTTTACTGCCTACATGGATTAATTACATGCAGGCCATCTTCTACCCTTATACGTAACTACCTGGTCAGTCAGTGTCTGGTGACTGTGATATTCCCCGCACATCGTGCACCGAGCTCAAATTAATTGAAAAGGCCATCAGTTAACATTTAGCGTATCTTTGTAACAGAAGCCTGTTGATATTTTAAAAGGAAAGGTGCAAGAAATTGCATGTATCGCATCGTCCCGTTAGGTCGTGTTGTGTAAGGCGTTTTTGTTCCTCTTCAATATGTGTGATTCCTTTGCTGTTTACAGTTGGGGAGGTGAGAAAGTCTTAGCTAGCCATTCTCATTATGATTACTCCCATTTGTTACATCAGTACAGCATAACGAACTCTGTAATGTAGCTACTCAGTTTCACTAATTGCACTTCTAATTCCATTATCTGGATCGCTCATTCGTTGCAGGAAGCGGAACGAAACGCTTGTTCTTTCTGGGTATAAGATATCGAAGACAAAACGAGTGACCAACTGCATGAAGTCTTACAACGCCTGTGCAGATAATAAAAGCAACAGTTTTGTCTAAAGGCCCATTCACAATGAAAATTAAACATAACCGTAACATAACCACAGAAGTTTGCGACCAGGCTGCCAAATGGGATCATTCACAATGATTCACATAAACACTGACATTAACATTACCGCAAGACGTTAACATGGAAGTTTGCAAACTCCAAACTTTCATGCCTATGCATGAACACAATCGTGGAGCGCTGAAGTATACTACAGAATATGAGGAAATGGCGTCGTTGTTATGTTTCCATGGTTACCAAGTATGTTTGCTGTTATGTTTATGTTCCCATCGTGAATGATGGTATGACTTCTTGATTTTACCGTAACGTTTACATTCTTAAGTTAACGCTTACGTTATGTTTAATTTTCATTGTGAATGAGCCTTAATAATTATCTTGGAGCAACAGTAACAAATATAAATGACACTCGGGAGGAAATTAAACGCAGAATAAAAATGGGAAATGCCTGTTATCATTCGGTGAGGAGCTTTTATCATCCAGTCTGCTGTCAAAAAATCTGAAAGTTAGAATTTATAAAACAGTTATATTACCAGTTGTTCTTTATGATTGTGAAACGTGGACTCTCACTTTGAGAGAGGAAAATAGGTTAAGGGTGTTTAAGAATAAGGTGCTTAGGAAAATATTTGGGGCTAAGAGGGATGAAGTTACAGGAGAATGGAGAAAGTTACACATCGCAGAGCTGCACGCATTGTATCCTTCACCTGACATAATTAGGAACATTAAATCCAGACGTTTGAGATGGGCAGGGCATGTAGCACGTATGGGCGAATCCAGAAATGCATATAGAGTGTTAGTTGGGAGGCCAGAGGGGAAAAGATCTTTGGGGAGGCCGAGATGTAGATGGGAAGATAATATTAAAATGGATTTGAGGGAGGTGCCGATATGATGGTAGAGACTGAATTAATCTTGCTTAAGGATAGGGACCAATGGCGGGCTTATGTGAGGGCGGCAATGAACCTCCGGGTTCCTTAAAAGCCAGTAAGTAAGTAAGTAAGTATGAGCCTTAATAATTGAATGGCTGCCTAGAATAACGTTATAAGTCAGTTTTTACAGTTTGTCAGGAAATTAAAAATATGTTTATTCCATACTAACATTGTGAAATATAATAAAATATGACAGTGTGAGGTCTGTATTAATACTTCAGTAAGTATTCACATCATTTACATATATATTTATTGCCTTCATCTCCCAAATAACACAGCTTTTCGAACATTTACAGTAGAAAAACTTTGTAATTTAGGTCAGTCCAGAAGAACAACGTTGTTAAGCAAAGAAACTTAAATATTGTCCATATTTCCTGGTAAATTCTTTATGGTTGTTACATTTGAGTACATTAAATAATAATAATAATAATAATAATAATAATAATAACAATAATAATAATCCCATTGTGGTATCCCCGGGAATGAAATAGCTGATTCTCTTGAAAAAAAAAAAGACACTAAAATCCTTCCCTATGTTTGTGAAGTACCCTACAGTCGAGCATCAACCATAATACGACAGAAGGTAAAGGAAACTTATAAAAATCTCTGCAAGATAACATAAGCACCTCTGAATGGAAAGACAATGTAACTTCGATACCAGATTGACCAAGGAGAGAAGCAGTTGCCAAATTCCGATTAGCAACTGGACATGATTGCTTGGGTAAACATCTATGCCGCATTGGTTTACTCCAGAATCCTAACTGCCCACTCTGCAACTAGAACATCGTAATGGACTCAGACCATCTAATGGATTGTCCTCCACAACACTGGTAGAGAAGTATTGGGAAGCAAGAGAGAAGATGATGGCTCTCCAAATTTAAAATTTGTTAGTCTTCCTTTCATGTTTATATATATATATATATATATATATATATATATATATATATATATTCCATCATTCTTGCTGAGATGAACTATTTATGTACTCTTCTCACTGCTTGTTTGTTTATTTGTATATTTGTTTCACACTATTTTCAGAGTTACACTAATTTGAAGTTGTTTGTAATAGTAATATGCGTTACAAGAGCGGTATGTTGATGTTTTCATGTTCGAGGAAAAGATTAAAAAGCGAAACGTAGTTGAGCTTTTTAATTTCCGAGAACATGAAATCAAACATACCGCTCGTGTATCGTACATTATTTTGTGCGAAGATTTTATTACATACCTGAAAGAGGAATTTCTAATTAGTTGCAATGAAATCTCCATCTTGGTTTCTGTTCAATGACGGCAACTTAAAAACTAAAATATCTATCTTCAACATTGTTGCTATAAAATGTTTTCTGTGTTTACTATATTCCAGCAGGCCGTGATATACGTCTGTCTTTTTTTCCCCCAGTCCATAAATGCGAACTTAAAACAAACGGTAAGGTTATGTAATGATTTATTTTTCGTTTTAATATTTTAACAATATTATTTATATAACATATTGCAGTAATAACATAGGCATCTGGAATCTTGTTGATTTTTCACGGTTCCTTAATGTTACTTGCATTACAAATGCAGTAACTTTTGTGGTGTTGTAGAGTTTACTTAATTTTTGCAAATATTTAAAAACAATAATTAACAGTGCAATTTAGGTGAAATTGCAGTGGTAAGTTTCCAATTTATAATTATTACTATGTAAAACGTCTTTAAAAATAATATGTTAAAAGCCTAAAGCAGTAAAATGAATATGGCGCTTAAGCGGTAAGAAGAGGGAAATTATGTGTGTTACGTTGGGAATACTGAATGTGGAATTTTAGACTTACCGCGTATTGGTTTTGTGCGGAAAGCAAGCAAATACGCACGATCTCGCACAAAATGCCAATATTCTTGAGTTTTAAGGGTAAAAGAACATTACAGATAAAGAATGAAATATTCAGGAGTATCATTTATTTCTTTAATTGGTTAGTATTCTAAAGCTAAAAATGTGTTGTGAATTCCATAGTTGCTTCGTACAGAATTTCTTTTTTGATTTTTAACTACAAAATTACATTTTCTTACCTATTTATCACAACAATTGTTACAAGTCACGTCACTCTTGTAAATTATTCAAGGCTGTATATTAGGAAGCATAATTAAACTGTTCATAAAATCGTATGATTTGTAACAATTTTTGTGATAAGTGCGTAAGAATGATGTCATTTTTTAGTTAAAAATTGAAAAAAAAATCTGCACAAAGCAACTGACAACATATTTTTACGCAAATTAAGCTTTCAGGAATAACTCCCTGTAAAGTTAATTTGAATAATTTCGAGGGAAAAATTGTTCCGGGGCCGGGTATCGAACCCGGGAACTTTGGTTAAACGTACCAACGCTCTCCCGGCCCCGGAACAATTTTTCCCTCGAAATTATTCAAATTAACTTTACAGGGAGTTATTCCTGAAAGCTTAATTTGCATAATACACGTCACTGTACGTAACAGAAACCCACAATTTAAAGTCACACAGAGTTAGTGTGCACTCAAATGTTGGTTGCTTGACTGTTGTCAGCCCACTTTGAGGTCTGTGGATATAGAGGGAAAAATTGGATCGGTGTCGGGTAGAGTTCCCGGGTAGCTCAGTGGGAGAGCGTTGGTACGTTTAACCAAAGGTCCCGGGTTCGATACCCGGCCCCGGAACAATTTTTCCCTCGAAATTATTCAACATATTTTTAGCTTCAGAAAAGCAGCCAATTAAAGAAATGATACTTCGGAATAGTTCATTTTCTATTTGTAATATTCTTTTACCCTTAAAACTAAAGAAAAAAAGGTATTTACAAAAAACTCCAAATTAGTTTAACCGTGAAAATACTGAAATTTGTACGAATATATGACATTTTTTGCTCAAAATTTCTTCGGAAATAAGCTCCGTAAGTGACGATAAATCCTCTTGAAACACCCTTTATAGTATAACATCGATTAACCATCAGTCATGGGAACGGAGCCTTGACGGATAATCGAAAAGACGGTTAAGCGAGAAAAGGGACATTTTTAACAAAAAAAAATCCTTTCTTTTTTTTTTTTCAAATTTTATTTTATGTAGCCTATGTCTTAAAAATCTACTACAAGATAATCTATAGCACAGTACATACTACACAAATCACATGTAAAATGATAGTTGTTTGAAAAAGTCAGTTATTTTTTTTAAACACACTGCGTTCACAACAAATCACTTTTTTCCAAATTCTAAAATTAAAAAAAAGTATGTTTTAAAAATCTAGTACAATACAATGTACAGAGTACGTACCTACAACAAGCACATATGCAATATGTAAAGTCATTGTTGTTGTGAAAATGCTGTAAAATTGATAAAAAAAATTGGGGGACCTTGCGGACCGGCCGGCCTGATGGTTAAGCGAGAAAGACGGTAAATCGGGAGGAGGATAATCGAGGTTCTACCACAGTCTACTATATACAGTCACGAAGCTTGAGTTCTGAGGGTGCTAGAAACAATAGACTGTGACGGTACTATTTTGCATTGCCTGTAATGAGGCAATATTAGCGATCCTAGTGGTGAGCAACTATCTAATGTTTGCATATTTACTACGTATTGAGCTTCGCGACTGTATATACTAGACTGTGGTTCTACTGTACTATACTTACATTTATAGCTATAATTTTGTACAATATTGTTTTCATCGGGCTGAAAAATTGTTGTCAAATTTATATTATCTGCATTGACTTTCACTTCCAGCCTGTATGGAGAAAAATTCCAAATCATATTAGTCGTTCACACCTGTGAAGTAACGGTTAGCGCGTCTGACCACGAAATCAGGTGGCCCGGGTTCGATTCCCGGTCGGGACAAGTTACCTGGTTGAGGGTTTTCCGGGGTTTTCCCTCAACCCAATATGAGCAAATGCAGGGTAACTTTCGGTGCTGGACCCCGGACTCATTTCACCGGCATTATCACCTTCATCTCATTCAGACGCTAAATAACCGAAGATGTGTGGATAAGCTTCAGGGCTTCTACCGCGTTGTCTTGGTGTTAATGGCTGACGTTTCGACCGCGGTGTTGTGGTCATCTTCAGAACAGTTGTTGGATAAGGAAATAGTCTGCCAGCTCGTATATATATAGTTTATATATATTCTATATATATACGAGCTGGCAGACTATTTCCTTATCCAAGCTCGTATATATATATATATATATATATATATATATATATATATATATATATATACGAGCTGGCAGACTATTTCCTTATCCAACAACTGCTCTGAAGATGACCACAACACAGCACTATATATACGAGCTGGCAGACTATTTCCTTATCCAACAACTGCTCTGAAGATGACCACAACACAGTACTATATATATACGAGCTGGCAGACTATTTCCTTATCCAACAACTGCTCTGAAGATGACCACAACACAGCGGTCGAAACGTCAGCCAATAACACCAAGACAACGCGGTAGAAGCCCTGAAGCTTATCCACATACCATGTACACCAGCCGCGGAAGCCTACGCGAAAACCTACGATGTAGATAAAGCGTCGTAAAATAACCTACTAAAATAAAAAAAAATCCTATTAGTCTTATAGGCCTACCCAAGTTCACCTCGCACTGTACAGACGAGAAAAAGGATGTAGTGAACATAAGTTTTACTTATGGCTAAAATATCAAACACTGTCGTGATTTAAAATGGAGTATTTTGATAGTGATGTATGTGATCTGTTTATAATTTGGAGTGTCAGCAATAAATCTTAGAGAACCAGTTGTCAAGTTTTGTTATTGCCCGCTTAACAAAGTGTTAAGGTGAAAGTCGACGTCGAGGAATGTGGTTTTTTATGGAGATAGGACTTAAAACAATTTAGGGTTCCTATAAATTGTTAAGCTATTCCTCCACACTTGCCGTACTGTAAATAATTTCACCGCGACAAGAAGCGGGTCGCATTAATCTCATCCGGTGCCGGGAATGGGAAAGTTCGGTATGCACGAACCTCCAGCGTTTCCCACACGCTCGTGCGTTTCCAGACTAATTATGTAAAAGGAATTACAGCTATCGCGTAACTCTGCATGTTGCGCGGGACTTATCCTTCGTACAAAACTCATAGCTTACGCAGTGCCGGATTTAGGTATAGTGCCGCCTCTAGACAGTGCTGAAATTTGCCGCCCCCCCCTCCAACTGCCACAAACAGTTTATGAGCAGCTATTGTACAGGTCATGATTAGTTTAAATTACTTTTGTGCGAGATCGTGCGTATTTGCTTGCTTTCAGCACAGAACCAATACGCGGTAAGTGTGAAATACCACATTCAGTATTCCCAACGTAACACACATAACAATTTCCCTCTTCTTACCGTTTAAGCGCGACATTCATTTTACTGCTTCAGGCTTTTAACATATTTTTTTAGAGACGTTTAACATAGTAATAATTATAAATTGGAAACTTACCACTGCAATTTCACCTAAATTGCACTGTTAATTATTGTTTTTAAATATTTGCAAAAATTAAGTAAACTCTACAAGTCCACTAAAGTTACTGCATTCGTGATGCAACTAACATTAAGGAAGCAGTGAAAAAATCAACAAGATTCCAGATGCCGATGTTATTACTGCAATATGTTATATAAATAATATTGTTAAAATATTAAAATAAAAAATAAATCATTACATAACCTTACCGTTTGTTTTAAGTTCGCATTTATGGACTGGGGGAAAAAAAGACAGACGTATATCACGGCCTGCTGGAGTATAGTAAACACAGAAAACATTTTAAAGCAACAATGTTGAAGATAGATATATTTGTTTTCCAAATTTGCCGTCATTGAACAGAAACCAAGATGGAGATTTCATTGCAACTAATTAGAAATTCCTCTTTTTCTGGTATGTAATAAACGATCTTCGCACAAAATAATGTACGATACGTTTCGCTTTTTCAAACTTTTCTTCGAACATGAAAACTTCAACATACCGCTCTTGTAACGCATCGCATATTACTATTAAATGAAATGTTACAATTCATTGTTACTAAAATCAAAGTATATTCTTCTTACTTGAAAATTATAAAGATTTTTCTTCGCATTTTCTTCACAGAAAAAGCATTTATGATGTCATCAAGTGGATCTGACGAAACACATCAGACTCGAGGGAAAGAAACATATACAAACTTATTCATTGTTGAAACAAAACTGATTTGTGAAAGGCAGGCTGTGGTTTATTTTTAAACATTGGTTTTGTTGGTGATATAATTATTACGAGTATTTCTTACTCCAACTCTTTGCGGAATAAACCTTTCATATCTAATTATATAGTGCACATGCTGGAAAGTGATTATTATAATATTGTTGACGTATATTGGAAATGTATAACAGAGAGTTGTAGTTAGTACTATTTATAGCGATAAATAATAAACACATATTCAATTTGATTTTCAGCAATGCATTCTTGTTTACACTAGCAGTTATATTTAAGCAGATCCGTACTATAATAACGTGATACCACAGTCTAGCATATACAATCACGAAGCTCAATATGTAATAAATATGCATCCATAGATAGTTGCTAACCACTAGGATCGCTACTATCGCCTCATTACAGACAATGCGAAATAGTACCTGCACAGTCTGTTGTTCCTAGCAACTTCAACAACTCAAGTTTCATGACTGTATACACTAGATTGTGGTGATACCGTGATACCGGTATTACAATATAATTATACAGCCGCACACTTTTCTTTTACTCTCGCCGCGACCGCGACAATCCTATAACAAAACAATATCCGACTTCTACAAGGTGTTCAAGAACAAACTTAAGAAAAGATTTACCAACAAGTGTTTTAAAAACAAATTTCACTGTAAAACAAAAATGAAAAAAAGGAAGAGAGAGAGAGAGAGAATGCCGCCCCCCCCCACTTGAAATTGCCGCCCTAGCCAACTAAATCCGGCACTGAGCTTATGGCTGCTCACCGAAAGGGACCGAAATTCTATTTCGAGCAGATCTCGTGTGACCTGTGAGGATTGCCACCCGTCCCGCTTTTTTCGGGACAGTCCCGATTCCAGAGAAAATGTCCCGCGTCCCGGTATGGTTCTGTCAGGACGGTAAAATGTCCCTACTTTTGTATTTTTTAATGATTAATTTGATTAATAATTTTTTCTGAAATGGAGTAAGCTAATTATTATTTTAAGAAGTTAGAACCACATTGTTTCGAATGCATTTGGCAGCACTGCATTACTACTGTAACAATCTCTTAGCAGTATTGAAATGAGTGTCATTGTTGGTTTGGTTGTTGCTCGTTGTAGTCGATTATAAGTAAATAACAATCTGTGTTTACTGTAGATTTATAGTAGGTTGTGTCCACACCTGTGGAGTAACGGTTAGCACGTCTGGCAGCGAAATCAGTGGCCCGGGTTCGATTCCCGGTCGGGACAAGTTACCTGGTTGAGGTTTTTTTCGGGATTTTTCCTCAACCCAATATGAGCAAATGCTGGGTAACTTTCGGTGCTGGACCCCGGACTCATTTCACCGGCATTATCACCTTCATCTCATTCAGACGCTAAATAACCTAAAATGTTGATCAAGCATCGTAAAATAACCTACTAAAAATAGTAGGTTGTTGTTTAATCAACTGTCCGAAGACAGGTCTGAACTTCACAAGTGATACCAATAAGACACCACTTATGAGATAACTAGGCCAGGAGACAATGAGGTAGGGTGGCCAGTTTCATTCCCCTTTATAGTAGGTACACCTACCATATTTAACAAAATTTAAAAAGAGAACGGACGATAGTGAGGAGGATAGTGATAGAAAAATGATGAAGGGAATGTGCAGGAACAACAACAACAGTAACAAAAACATGAAAGTGTAAATGAGGCGAAACCTGGTATACTCTATTTTTTTTCATGGAGTGCAGTTTCATAGAAAGGACTTTGCCGACAGACCTTCTACTGCCCACTACTAATAGGTTGTCATAAATAAATGTCTTCCTTACTGTGACGGAAATCTTGTCTCCTCCTGTCAGTAACCAATCACAACTCTCGTTCAGAAGAATTGACAGGTGCCCGTCAAATCCACGTGGAGGCAGAGTTGCCGCATCTTTTCCGAATTCCAAGAATCCCGTCAGTCTCACTGCATAATTTCGAAGGTCATCAGGATTGTGACAACTGTGCAATGTTGGGACTAGGGGACAGGATGGAATTGTCAGAGGTGTTTGTGTAGGAAGTCATAAATCTGTAAGTGGGTGTTCAAAGGAGCCACCGAACTGCACTCCTTGAAATAAAATAAGGTATACGTGAGCTGTGCGGGAGTGGAAATACGATCGAGGTAATGTATTAATTTCTTACTGAGTGAAGTTTGTACATTAAATATTACATTTTCTTTGGCAGTGCGTAAAATGAATAAGTGTCTAAAGTGATTACTTACTTTTTTTACGCACTAGTGTTTTAAAGGCTCACTTTAGGCACTGATAACAGTGGGTAAAATCCAACTTAACGCACTATCGTAGAAAAAATAAGTACTTTGTACACTTACTTATGCAAACATGATTAAATTAGCACTATTTAACTTCAAAACGTATCGATGGGTCACGCGTATTGATAGCCTATTGTGATGGCAGGAAAGAAGCAACTTTTTACCGCCCCTTAACGTATATTTTTGAACTTCCATCAATTCCCTGAATCCCTCAGTCAATAGGAACCAGATACGTTACTCTCTTTTCTGGCACTACCAGAAAGTGGAAGCAACGTTGTCATATAGATATATTCCCTAATTTATCTTCCCCGCTTATCTGCCTGCCTTCCACCCGCCCGCCCTTTAGTTGAAGGAGTGAGAGGAAGGAGGAATGCGATTTGGTTGCAACGTCGCGCTTTGGCTCTGTACATTCCACGTGTTTTTCTCGAGACGTCAGAAGTTGCATGTTTCTCTATAACCATAATAGCTGACTTAGGATCTTGGCGAAAAGGAAATGTCAAGAACCCCTGTTTAAAATACTTCATTATTTTGTAGTTTCCATTGATCTGTTGTAATTTGTAATTTTTTGTTGTCCTGTCAAACTCAATATCACAGTCTATATGAGTACAGTGACTCACATATTTGCATATAAATACGTGTTCTTTGACTTTATCCTTCCTTAAATATACGTCGTATTTAGGAATACGAAATCTCAGACAGGGTTTAATGATGATGATGATGATGATGATAATAATAATAATAATAATAATAATAATAATAAATACTGATTATGGTGCAGTAAGGGTTATTGTTTCGGTGTTGTGTTCGGAAGGTCCGGGCTTCAAATGTTTACGCTTGAATTTCATATTTTTCGGAGGCTGGTACGTATTTACAATGTCTGCTTTGACGGGAAAAATATTTGAATGCACTAATGTAGTAGATTCAGTTACCCGAATAGCCGAATCTAACACGTGCAAAGTACTTTTCACTCGTAATTTAATTTCGCTTTTAGACTTACGTTTGTTGCCATGAGAGAATTATTTATCGACCTGCGGACTCGAAATAATTATCATTACAATGAACATTCGTTAATTTAAATTAAATGACGGGAACATTGTAAGCATTTGTAATATTACTGCACTTGATGTATTAATTTAGGGACTTCTTCTGCACTGTTTTATATAAGATTCTCAAGAATCGAGTTGGTGACACTGCAGATCTAAGCTTCTATTGCAGCGCAGGTTTTGAGAAGGACTTAATTTTTATAATGGTACCATCTGCGGATTTTATTAAGTGTTTGACAAAACGGTTGGCTGGCTATGCAATTAAAATATAGGCGCCATATGAAAAATATCAAGTTGCTGCATAATGAAATTTTGTTTATCCTGTACCTGTAATTGAATTTTACGAATTCATGCTTGTAAATCTTCAAGGATATCCGGCTCTTTGATTGACATTAATTGGAGGCGTAATTATCTAAGAGAAGAATTGTATAACAATCGTGAGGCCAATATTGACAGAAGCAAGGCCAGGCATTATTGCTAACAACCGAGTTGAGTAGCTTCAGAAGAACAGGAGACGAAACAGGACCAGCGGATCGGAAATGAGAGCACTAGAAAAGCATGTGAAGACCAATAGAAAATCAAGTACACAGCGAAGATGTGAGTGGAAAGACCACATCCGCCGCATGGATTCCAACAGGATTGTTTGGATTGAAAGGAATAACATAGTAGTGCTTAAAAGCCAACCATTATACTAGTGAGCATTGCAGGAAAGTTTGTTGATTGAATTATACAGGGAGTTTCAGAAGATAAGGTAAAAGAAGTAAGAGGTGAAAAAGGGGCTTGAATGAATGAATAAATGAATAAATAAATAAATAAATACCGTATTTATTCGCGTCATTGTCTCCCTGTATTTTCTCCCCTTAGATCCATTATTCATCTGTCGTAAAAAATCTTGGCTTCTTTTTTGATAATAATCTAAGTTGGAATTTTCAAGTTAAAGAAACGATAAAAAAATCTGCTCCTCCATTCACTGTTTAAGTCGCTTGAGAAACTTCTTGCCCCAGCAACTAAAACTTACCCTAGTACAGACCCTAGTAATGCCGCACTTCGATTATTGTGACGTTTTGTTAAGTGACCTAAGTTCTGAACTGTCAGTCAAGTTGCAGCGAGCTCAGAACATATGCGTCAGATACGTGTGCAACATCCGACGATATGATCACATATCACCGTCCTTCGAAAGTCTTTCGTGGCTCCGACTTAAAGAACGCAGAACTTTACACTCTTTGTCTTTACTCTTTCGAATTCTGCACATCTTAACACCAAATTACCTTTCGTCTCGTTTCTCTTATCTATACCCTAACCACGACCTAATACCAGATCACTTATCTGTGGCACGGTCAGTATACCTCTTCATAGAATATCTTGTTATTCATCATCTTTTACAGTATCCACCTTGCGTCAGTGGAATTCCTTGTCACAAAGTATTAGGGGCTGCAAGACAATAAACACCTTTAAAAACAGCTTAAAAGATAACCTTATTAGCATTTCACTCCAATCATACTGATTTCAACTATAACTGACTACATTGTTACTTCTTTCTTTATACATCATCCTTATAGTGCTGTATTTTCAAAATTGTCTCATAATAATCTTTTCTCTTATCTAATATTATTTGAAATATATTAACATTCTATGTATTTTAGTTTAATTCTGCTACACAGTTTATTTCAGTGTTTAATTAATAATTCATAGTATTTTGTTGTTTAATTCATAAATAACTCTTGTATACATGTAACTCTCATCTAAATCAAATTGTTGAATTCTTTGTAAGTTCATGCATATGTATATACACTTTTTGCTGGTTGAGTGGAAGAGAAGGTCTTACGGCCTTAACTCTGCCAGCTAAAATAAATCATTAATTATCATTATTATTATTATTATTATTATTATTATTATTATTATTAAGGCATATTTTCAGAATTTTATTTTTACTAACATAATCTCCTCTTAAATCACAGCTTTGGAAACCCTTTGACCAATCAGTCAGGATTGAAAGGATTGCACAAATACGCTTGGAAAACTCACGGTCAAAATTCACCCCCTCCCATCAACCGGTTCTCGTGTCTCGCACTTTGAGAGAAATAAAGAAACAAGTAGTAGGTGTAGCATCCGTCATTTGCCAGTGCCCTCTTTTCACGCATGTTAGGTATATAGTGGTAGTGGTAAAGTGAAAATGGGTAGAAAGTACAGACCGATTTAGTCCAGACAGCTCAGCGACGCGAAAGAGGGGAAGTAATAGGTGGAGTGGGGAGAGTTCCGGAGTAGAGATAAGGGCGAGCGGTCGGTAAAGGAATGCAGTACAGCTTAATTGTACCGGAAACATACCGCTCTACCGAACGCATGACATCCGATCGCTCCTAAGGCAAGCGAGTGAATAACCCAAACACCCCTTGGCGTAACTAAATGGACTCGCCTGACCCAGGCGCACATCTCCGGCGACTGTCAGGACTAAATAATCGTACTGTATAATACTTACACAGCACAATTAAACCAATATTATTTCGTACTTAAGTTTTCTGCTGTTATATATCACCACTTCACTTCCGATATTTTTTGTAGTTATCGCGTTATTTCCCCCCTTCCCTCAAATTTTCGGTTACGAATTTTATTTAAAAAAGAAGAAGGAAAATTACGCGAGTAAATGCAGTAAATAAATACATAGCAAATATATGAGTCCCATAGATTCAAAATCCTCTATAACCACTTTCACAAATTGAAGGATTTTGACAGTAACTGGTTCCAAATAGAGAGAATTTTCAATCTAACAGTGACTTTTAACAAACCTTTTGCTTTAAATTTAGTGGCTTTTTGAATCAAACTAATAAATCATTAGAATTCATTCTTAGCAAGAAATATATGGGCATAACTCAATTATGAACAAAGTGGTCTTTAGGGGGTTTTGAATCTAGAGGATTCATATATAAACTTTTCTTGTATTCGCTATAGTACAGTAAATAAAGTGCTTCATATGAAAGGTAATCATATACATATCTGTAAAACTGACAAAGAAGCATACAACACAGATCCATTATTTCAAATAATTGAAAATGTTTTGCTTTTAGTGGAATAAGTCTTCAAAATGAATCCTTTCTCACGAAATCATAACTGAGGCCGCCGCTGAACTGTATTTTGCAAGTTGTCACTACACAATCTGCGGTGTCGTAGACTGATAGCTCGTTACGTTTAAGTAAATAAATAAATATGATTTGATTTATTTACTTACCGCACGAGTGTTGTAAGTTTAACTTACAAGGCCTACCAACAACATCGGTAAGGTTGTTAAAAAAACGATCGGGCAAAAATAACTATTAGAGTTGTCTTTTCTAATAAGCAATTACAAAATGTAGGCCTAATCATAATGCTAATATTGGGAAGGCATAATATCATATTGTAAAACTAATAATGTATAATAATTAATTGAAAATAATTCATAACTTTCACAAAACAAAATGTGAAGAATAATCATGGAAAATAGTTTAATGCTATCTTTGGCCTTTCACTAGTGCTGAAAGCTCTTCAATATGCATACATTATTGTATTTTCGTTATTCGTAAAAACATAGTTCTGAACAGTTTATACTTTTAAATTAAGTGTTTCAATCATTTTTGGAAGTTACGATGACCCATCCCGAAAGCCACAGTGATGCCATAGGTTAAGAATCTTTATCTATCGATGGTGTTTGGGTAAAGGAAGATAAGTCATAAAATTAGTTTTGAAATAAATTAAAATTAAACTTCGGAATCTTATTGCAAATAAGTGTTCTACACAAAAAAACACATCAGATACTAGTAGATATTACTTTGTTTTTTGCACACCGACGTGTAGAATTTAACTTGTGTATTCACTTGGAGAACAAAACTTCAGTTGCACAAAAAATGATTTAACCTCCTTTACTCTAACATCATCGACATTATCCAGAAACATGCAAGAATTAAAGTAGGCTACAGCATGTTGGCAAGACCAATGCTGTCATATGGCGGAGAAGACTGGACGAAAGTGCAACAGAAAAAGAATCATGGCCAGTGAGATGAAATGTTTAATGAGTGCTGTATATAAAAAATTAGCCAAATGAACTGAAAACTCCTGGGTTGACAATCAAAAGGTTGCAGAAATTTGGGAGACTCAAATCCAGTGGGATACCGTAAAGAGGTCAATGGTTTAGATATGTGCAGTGATGGTAATGATGATTATGATGCCGACGAAGATGATGATGATGATGATGATGATAATGATAATAGTCCCAGCGTAGCTCGTGAGGAAGGGGTATTCGTCTGCAATTCGGAGCTGCGCTCGGGCGTGGGTTCGATTCCCGCTTGGGCTGATAACCTGTTTGGTTTCATTCCAAGGTTGTCCCCAACTATAAGGCAAATGTCAGGTAATCTGTGGCGAATCCTCGGCCTCATCTCGCCAAATATCATCTCGGTATCACCAATTTATTCGACGCTAAAGAACCTAGTAGTTGATGCAGCGTCGTTAAATAAACAACTAGAAAGTAATAATGATAATAAAAAATAATTTTGCATAAATTAACTTCAAAATGGTGATCAAGAACAAGAATTCGCCTAATAGGACAAAGGAAAAGACCATGCACAAACACAATGCAAAATACGAGTAAATATTGTTTGAAGGCATGTCTAGAATATCCTTCTGAAGGTTTCAGGGCTGTTGAAAACCTGTAGTATTCTATTCAGAATGTCAACATCACCTTTTTGCACTAAAACAATACTTGTTCTGTATTTCTTAAAACGAGAAAGTGACAGATATATTCTTTACGTAGCTAATTGAATTCGGCAATGCAACTATCTCAAGACTTTCTCCATACGATCTAATTGCATGCCCACAAAGAAGTGGTGCTTAAAACTGACTTGATTTACCAAAATATGACACTGTTCCAACCAGTGTGACTATAATCTTAAATAATTTACTGAAGTTGATATTTCTATGTGCATTGTGTAGCTCTAAAATTGACGTACTCTGGGACTGCAGACACATCCTCCGTTAGAGCACCATTTGTGAACATCGACTTTTCAAGCAGGAGATCCCATTTGAAAGCCCGGAGATCTCAAGTGGAATTTATGATGCGTAAAGGCATTGCTCTACTGCCTGATTTAGAATTCGCACGTTTACCTTCTTTATTTTTCTTCCGATAAACATGGTCATCGTCTTCTTCCCATTTATCTTCATCCCATACTGCTCACAGCTGTCATTTAGCTCCAGTAGCATATCCCTTAGCATCGTATCCTCTTCAGCTAATAACGCCATATCATCTGCAAATCTTATGCACTTTATTGTTCTTCCTCTGACACATATCGTCAAGTGAGATGTACTGCCTCATAATAGATGTACATATATGAGCCAGAATCTCAGTCAGAGGATAAACTTAGGTTATGGAAATTTAACCTGTTTTTATACCATTTTTGGGGGTTTTTCGTCACTTGAATCACTTAATAGTAAATTTTCCTTTCTTATCATATTAATTCTTTCTAAATTATTTTGAATCCAAATCAAAACATACTAAATAAAATGAATTTATCTTTTGGCAAAGAGACTTGGTTCTCTTTGAAAAAATCCCATTCACTTTTCAGCATATGACTTTGCACTTTTCAAAATTAGTGTAATGGTGGAATAGAAATAATAATAATAATATATATAGTTGAAAATGTTTCTCCATTTTCCTTTTCACTTTTGACTTTTCGAACCAATTTTGAAAAGTGATCGTGAAACAGAAACTTCAGTAAAAAATGCTAACTGCAAAGTGAAAAGTTGAAACGTTCAATGGCGGAATAATAAATTAGGTCCCTGGTATTTTTATTTTATTTTTATTTATTTTTATTTTTTTATTTATTTATTTATTTTTTATTTTTTATTTATTTATTTATTTATTTATTTATTCTTTTTAAAGATGACTCTCTCTTTTTTTCTCTAACCCGTTATTATAAAACATAATTTTTATGATTTTATACAGTTGTTTGAACTTTAATAATCGCTCCTTAAGAACTGCAAAGAAATGACATCACATTTATTTTGCCTTTGAGCCACAGAATTCCTCAATACTTTGCCACCATGAGAGACTTAAAATCTTACTTAATTTAAATTTTGTACAGCAGAATACTTTTGCAGTTTTTAAAATTAGTGTAATTGTAGAATAGAAGTAATAATAATATATCTTAGTTGAAAATGTTCCTCTGCTTTTCCTTTTCACTTTTGACTTTGCCCTCAACCAATTTTGAAAAGTAATCCAGTCTCTAAACAGAAACTGCAGTGAAAAGTGCTAACTGCAAAGTGAAAAGTTGAAAAGTTCAATGGCTGAATAATAAATTAGGTCCCTGATATTTTTAATTTTTATTTATTTATTTTTTTTTTTTTTTTAAAGATGAGCTCTGTGTATCTTTTTCCATCTCTCTAACCCATTATTATGAAAATAATTCATATGATTTTCTCAAAATTGTTTGAACTTTAATAATCGTCCAAGTTTCAAGAACTGCAAGAAATGACGTCACATTTATTTTTGCCTTTTTGACAGCAGACTGGATGATCAATACTTTGCCACCAATAATAACTTTTCTTATTAATTTAAATTTTCCAGCAGAATACTTTTGCACTTTTCAAAATTAGTGTAATGGTAGAATAGAAGTAATAATAATATATATGTTGAAAATGTTCCTCTACTTTTCCTTTTCACTTTTGACTTGCGAACCAATTTTGAAAAGTGATCGTGAAACAGAAACTGCAGTGAAAAGTGCTAACTGCAAAGTGAAAAGTTGATAGTTCAATGGCGGAATAATAAATTAGGTCCCTGGTATTTTTATTTTATTTATTTATTTATTTATTTTTTTTTAAAGATGACGTTTGTATCTCTCCGTTTTTCTCTCTAATCCGTTATTATCTTTTTCTCTCTAATCCGTTATTATAAATCATAATTCTTATACTGCACAAGAAATGACATCACATTTATTTTTGCCTTTGAGCCACAGAATTCCTCAATACTTTGTCATCATGAGAGACTTAAATCTTACTTAATTTAAATTTTGTCCGTGTAACAGTTGACCATACTTAATTTTTTGCGCTCTTCGAAGGCGTTCTTGAGCTCTAACCGCCTGCACTTGTCACTCGCTCACTGCGCGGAGTGACTGGAGTTGGCACAACCCGGAGCTGTACAGCAGTTGTCCCAGCAAGCACAAGATCCGCCTCGAGGTCTTGCTGCCGTGAGAGAGTGCTTGCTTGTTCTTTTTATATGTATATTATTTTTTATCTACTTTCGATTTGACCTCGATTGAAAAGATCCCCAGCAGCCGCCCTTCTACCTGTCTCTCTCTTTCTCTCCATGTCTATCCGCCTCTTTACGTCTTTCCCTCTCTCTCCTCTCTCTCTCTCTCTCTCTGTCCTCAGCGCTTATAACTCAATCTGAATACGATGCCGTTACAAAGGCGGTTGGAATTTCAGACTTATTCCCTACCTCAAGCTTTTCTTCAACCTAAGCGCATATTTGAAATGTTTTAGTTAGTGAAAGGCAGTAGTTTATTAGATAATAGTTAGTCAGTTAAAAGATACTTGGGATTCTTTGTCGCAGCTCATATATTACAGTGTTAGATGCCGAAAATTCCTCGTGATTTTTTTACAGCTTGTACATCTTAGCAGACTGAAGCCAATTAATTTTATGACAATACATGTATTCATCCTTCTGTGAGAAAAAAATAAATCGTCACATACGTTACCTCGAGAAATTGTTAAACTTAAAATTTGACAGCGTTGTTTCTCGTATAGACTTCATTATTTGGTGTAAGAATGATTAGTGTTAACATTGCAAAAGTTTAGTCATGGATTTTAATCCCGTTTAGTACCCTATATTGTTCTGTATTGTCTTAGATGATGGGTAGGCATCATACTGTGACTTTATTTTGTACCCATGTAATATAAGTTAAATAAGCTTAAAGTAAACCTCGTTGAAAGTATTAAACACCATAAAATGCGAAATGGCTGTGTATAATACGGTCGTTTTCTTATTAACATTCGTGGAATACAACGCAACCTTAGATACACCAAGGTTCTACTAGTTGCATAAGCAACAGGCGATGATATTTATCAATTCTATTAAAATGACGATATAATAATCATATTCTATCACATACGGCTTCGTGGTCTAGTAGTCACCATTCATGACTACAAATAATGAAATTCTGGGTTCGATTCTCGCCCTGAACATGGAAATTTGTCATTAAAGACACTATTTAATACTTCCACTCGTAAAAATATAGAAGCTAAGTGAATGTACATTGCAGATCACGAAAGTAAAGGGTTTTTTAGGCGGTAGCACTTCACTAAGTGATTAAGTAAAGGTTTTTAGAATGCATCTTAAGTTTGAAGTGTGGGAACCGTACAATAGAAAACTATCAACAAGCAGGAAGACAAATGAAAATATTGCGTATCATTATCGTAATAGTGACAGAACAACACTTAAGTTATTGTTTTCAAAATGTAAGTAAATCAATTGGATCATAAATTCAAAATTGTAATAAAGTTAATTTGAACATTAAATCGAAATATTACATAGCTGAATTGAAAATGAAATGAAACGCAGTCTAAAAATGAAAATTACATAATCGAACACTTTTGTAACTACTTACTTACAAATGACTTTGAAGGAACCCGGAGGTTCATTGCCGTCCTCACATAAGTCCGCCATCAGCCCCTATCCTGTGCAAGATTAATCCAGTCTCTATCATCATATCCACCTCCCTCAAATCCACTACCCAAAGCATAATTTTTAGCATTTTAAATCTTGACTGTTAATCTCCGATTTCTGATTAAATAAAATTGAAGATTCGTTCATACAATTTAAGCTGTAATATGTATTTTACTATAGAAACTCTTAAATACAGTCAGATAACCTGCATTTTTATGAATTCCAGAAACATTGTAGTCCATAAAAATCTATTTCTAATAAAGGTTCACTAATTATTATTGATATAAAAAGATCGGTGATTTCTTAGAATAGAATAGAATGTTTTATTTTCGCTGGCATAGTTAAGGCCATAATGTCTTCTCTTCCACTCAGCCAGCCTTAATCAATACAATAGTTACATACATATTTAAATTATGAATATTTACAATACACTTAAAAGATTCTCCAACAATATTCTTCAGTTAAGTTTTAACGACTAGTACATGTTTATTTAAATTGAGATAAACCTATAACATAAAGTAATAACTTAATTTATGAGCTAATTTAATTCAATTCAGTCTATATGCAATATGTAAAGAATTATAATTAAGTTGAGATAGCTACCCAGTAGTTGGTTAAAATGCTGAGAATTAATTTAATATTAAAAGTAACACAAAATCTTTCCACACGTTTAGAACTTCTAGCTAAATATCTATTTGATGTCTTACACACACGCCCAAATTACCATTCACACTACTTATAACACTCATAGTGAGATTACAGGCTTATCTGGGTAGCTTACAAAGGCATTTTGTTGGTTATTATATGATTCTGTAACCCTATACATGCTTTCAGATTTCTTTTCTGACCAATACTACCAATTCTACGACCATTTCTACCATATAATACTGTATTTTCGTATTCTACCAGAACTACCGGACCGGTATTTCACAAGGTCGCAAGTCTAGACACAGCTAAATTACAGTTTCACGGACAACGACCAAAGTTTAAGAGCCATCATTAATTACAGCGTTTCTCTTCAGAAACAACCTGTAAGATCTCAGAAACAGACTTTTGTGCTAGAACTTAGCTCTCCAAATTTTCGGAACTACATTGACATTCTATTTTCAAGGAAAATTATTACGACCTGAGGAATCACTTATTCTGTTTGGCCTTTATACTTGTCCACTCCAAACTGGATTCAATTCTTCAGGTTGTACTAATTTGCCCTCAAAATGGAATCTGTAATGCAGTTTCGGAACGTTGGAGCTGTTAAGTTTCAACACACGGTGGAATACCCAAAAGCCTGCTTTTGAACACAAAATTATAAAAATCTAATATCTCATATTATGTGTTTTCTTTTCCGCTTCGGCTTTTTATCTGATGTATCAGCACTACTGTCATGTTAATAGAGGTCAATGGAGAAAGTAATTAAATTTCTGCAGGAATACACCCCAAAAATCTGCCCCAAACACCGTGTCTGTTCACCAACAATTTCTCTTGACGTCATCGGCCTTTGAACTCTACGTGACTTAGGCCCGATTGTATAAACCATTTAATCTTAGATCAGAGATTAAATTGATCCTCGTTCTAGCTGAACTTGGAATTTTGTGTTATATAAAGTCTAATCTGAGATTAATTTGTCTTAAACTAAAGTCAACTTTGACTAAAGAAATTTCTCCGATTAAGTTAGGTGATCCAAGTTCAGTTATTTCTTTTCTGTTTGAAATATACGAGTGGGAAACTGTGCAAAAAGAATAACCATTATTATTAATATTAATACATATGGTATATATATATATATATATATATATATATATATATATTTTTTTTTCAATTTCTTGCCTTAATATACAAACATTCTTATATTTTATAAGGCTTTATCGTGTTCAGCAATATCAAATAATTACATTATATTTATAACAACCATTATTATTAATGGATATGATAGGTACATTCATAAATTTTTAATTAACTGTATTACTAAACGAAAATTGTCATTTTATAAAGCTTTGTTATGTTTAGCAGTATCAAACACCATAACATGATAACAATTTGGAGAACAGTCAACTTTCTTATTGTACGCCATTATTTACAATGCACAAAACAAACCAGTATCTCCAACAGAGTGTTCGGAAAGTCGCCAAAAATAGTTGGAAAGTCTCTACATTTGTCATTATCAACAAAGAAAGATTAAATTTTGTCACTATGGGGTTCTAGAAACGTCGCTAAATCCATATTTAAGCAATATAAAAGTTAAAAGAAGTTGTCGTTGAAAAAAAGTTAAAGTCGCTAAATTGGCAGCACTGGACAAACCTGTACAAAATGGCCCGCGCATGACATACTTCACCTGTTTATGTGATGTTGCCAAATCATTTTCACGTGAACTTAGATTGCATTTGAACCAAGGTAATTTGATCGCAGAAAAGTTTTATACAATAGAAGAAGTGTCTGAACTCGGTTCACTTTCCGATCTTCGATTAAAGTTGATCTTTAGTCAGGGAGTTTTATACAACTGGGCCTTAGTCTTTGACCTTAGCCATTAGACTAATAGTTGCCTTTAAATAAAAATTATTACCGATTAATCGTAATCCCACCACTTAGGAATTGTAATTTTATTTGTAATTGTAATTGTAAATGTAATATTAATTGTAATTTTATTCTTCATATTATAGTTGGAATCTCCTGGTAGAGGGGCAGAGAAGGCCTGACGGCCTTATCTCTACCAGGTTAAATAAATAAATACTACTACTAATACTACTAGGAAGTAAGCGATTTTTCTGAAGTACAGTAGGCCTAAATGTCGATGCAGGATTGTGTTTACGTGCCAAAAATGTAGTGAAAAATCACTCAATTCAGCCATTTACTGAATGGGCTGAAGTCAGCAAAAAGGCACTGAAAGCGCTCAGAAGTTGCAACACGATGTTTCTCTCTTGCCTATCGTAATTTCAGCGATGACCCAGACATAATCCTCGATCCCACAGCTGATTTAGCCTTTGACCTTCCGCGCCTTACAATACGAGGTCAGCAGGATTGCTTCGCCAAGAACATTCATACATTCACTTCATTGATATTTTATAAAAAGTTTGTAATTTGTTTATAATAATTCTCATGTAGGCAAAGATTCATAGATAACATGTAGGTGCAGCTTTTATGCTTCGTGATGACTACGGTTCTATGTTTAATTTCCACCTCGAGTATGATGTTCATCCGATGTCAGTATAGTTCACGGCTAAGTCTTAGATGGAGCTTTGGCGTTTTGCCGACTCCTTGTAACGGAAGTCTCTTAATACATCAATCTAGTTGTAACATCTCAATATTGGTTTTAAGGCAAAAAAAAAAAAGTGACAAACCTTAGTAACGGTAAAAACGTCATAGCAAAAAGAATGTGTTAAAAGTAATGTACAAGGCAAGAAAATAAATTCTTATGTAGTATTAATACTTCCAATATTCTTGTATGGAATTACATATTGTACAATAAAATTAAAACAAGTTGTAAAAATATGATAGGACTAATAAAATGAGGTGAAAGCGGTAAAAAATAACAAATAAGTTGAGAGAGGAGTTACCAAGGATTGAAAGTAGATGATGATGATGATGATGATAGGCCTATATGAAAGTACATAAAGTTCAAGAAATAAAGCAGGAATGAAAGAAACATAAAAAGGAAATGGAAGAGCGAAAAAATTTAAAGAAAGAAGAAAGAAAAGATCAAATAAATGAAAGACAGAAAGAAAAAATAAGAAAATGCATAATAGTCTAAAGAAAGAATAAACTAAAATTTAATGTGAGAGGACAAATAAAATTAAGAAATAAAGTAAAAATGATAGAAACTAAGAAAACAAGTGAATAAAGAAATACATTTCGGGAATAAAGAAGAATGTTAAGAAAGGAAACAAAAAATTAATATTGGATGAAAGAAGGCGAGAAATGAATTAAGATTGAAAGAAAGTATGAATTCAGGAATTAAAATTAAATATTATTAAATTAAGAAACTACTGTAAACGTGAAAGGGGAAGTTAGCGAAAGAGACAAAGAAGATAGAGGGAAGTAAGGACGAAAAATATTACAACAAAAGAGAGAAAAGAGAAAAGTTAAGAGCTAAAGAAATAACAGTAAAAGAGAGATGAAAAAGAAGGGAAGATGTTGAGAGCGGTATAAATAACAGCAAAAGAAAGAAAGAATGAAGGAGTTAAGAACAAAATAAATAAGAGCGGAAGAGATAAAAATATGTAAGAATAAGTTACGAGCGAAAAAAGATAGTCAGAGAGAGAAGAAAAAAACAAAAATAAGTTAGGAGCGAAATGAAATAACAACAAAAAGAGAAAAAGTAGCTAAGAGCAGAAAAAATAGCGAACAAAAGAAAAAAGAAAGGAAATAGTTAAAAACAATATAAAAATAAAAAGAGAAAAGTAGATAAGAGCTAATGAAATAACATCGAAAAAGAAAAAAAGAATGAATTAAGTACAAAGAGAGAGAAAAAATTAAAAGTTAAGTGCGAAAGAAATAATCGCGAAAAAGAGAAAGAAAAAAGTTAAGACTAAAAATTAACAGCAAAGGAGAGAAAATAACGAAGTTAAGAGAAAAGAAAACGATGTGAGATAAAAAAATAAGACAGCTAAGGGCGAAAAAAAAAAAAAGATAAGAGCGGAAGAAATAATAACAAAGAGAAAAAAGAAAGATGATATTCGACAAAGACAATAACAGCGAAAGAGAGAAAAAATGAAAAAGTTAAGAACAAAAGAAGTAACAACAGAGGAAAAAAGAAAATGGATAAGAGCGAAAGAAAGGAAACATAAAGAATATAAGGCAAAAAAGCGAAAAAGATAAAAATGAAAAACGTTAAGAGCGAAAGAGATAACAGGGAAAAAGAGAATAAATAGAGAAATAAAATAAAAAGTAACAGCGACAGAGAGAAAAAGGAAGACGTTAAGAGCGAAATAATTTACAGCGAAAGAGGTCAGAAGAAATAAATGAAGAAAGAAAAGTAATAAATGAATAAATGTAGAGAAAATAATAAAAAAGAATGATGAAGATAATAGGTGAGCCGTGGTCTTTGGTAACCATTATGCTGTTACATAATGATCATAACGTTCGCTATTACATCTTTAGTCACGGCACGCTCATATTTCCTCCTTATGTTTTGTGTAAAAGGAATTAGACTGTGTCTGTCTCTCGTCACGTGGTGTTTACTGGTTGCAACCCGCATCATTATTCCTCCTCGGCTAAAAGTTTAAAATTTCCATCCCCTTCGCCCAAACTACACTAAAAATTTGTATTAATCCTTCAAAATGTCTCCACTTTTTTAAGTATATGGCCGAAGTAAGTTTATCTTCCTGTTACGTAATTCAATTAATTATTTGACATACATTTTAAAACAGAATGGCTATTCAAAGAAGATAGCATAGAGCAATGATGAAATGCATTTAATATTAGTATAGAGTATTTAAATACTCGAAGAAAATGTGTTCAATACCATATGTCTTCCAGGATTAGTTATTATTATTATTATTATTATTATTATTATTATTATTATTATTATTATTATTATTATTATTACTATACTTACTTTTAAGGAACCCGAAAGTTCATTGCTGTCCTCACATAAGCCCGCCATCGGTCCCTATCCTGTGCAAGATTAATCCAGTCTCTATCATCATACCCCACCTCCCTCAAATCCATTTTAATATTATCCTCCCATCTACGTCTCGGCCTCCCTAAAGGTCTTTTTCCCTTCGGTCTCCCAACTAACACTCTATATGCATTTCTGGATTCGCCCATACGTGCTACATGCCCTGACCATCTCAAACGTCTGGATTTTAAGTTCCTAATTATGTCAGGTGAAGAATGCAATGCGTCTAGTTCTGTGTTGTGTAACTTTCTCCATTCTCCTGTAACTTCATCCCGCTTAGCCCCAAATATTTTCCTAAGCACCTTATTCTCAAACACCCTGAACTCTATGTTCCTCTCTCAGAGTGAGAGTCCAAGTTTCACAACCATGCAGAAGAACCGGTAATATAATTGTTTTATAAATTCTAACTTTCAGATTTTTGGACAGCAGACTGGATGATAAGAGCTTCTCAACCGAATAATAACACGCATTTCCCATATTTATTCTGCGTTTAATTTCCTCCCGAGTGTCATTTATATTTGTTACTGTTGCTCCAAGATATTTGAATTTTTCCACCTCTTCGAGGGATAAATCTCCAATTTTTATATTTCCATTTCGTACAATATTCTGGTCACGAGACATAATCATATACTTTGTCTTTTAGGGATTTCCTTTCAAACCGATCGCTTTACTTGCTTCAAGTAAAATTATTATTATTATTATTATTATTATTATTATTATTATTATTATTATCATCATCATCATCATCATCATCATCACTATTTTGTTTTGGCTACTATATATCTTGTTGCGTGTGGCCGTGCCTACTAGTGTCGATTCGTGAAAAATATCCTTCTTTCTCTACACCACATAGACTTGTAAGTCGGTAAGATAGGTGACTTCTAAATAGGTGAAGAAGATGAAGAAGAAATGTCAGTGACATAGGCTCCATGCAAAATTCGTCACCTATTTCTCGCCCGCGTTTAATTTCGACGCTGAATAACTTGTGGAGTTGAAAGCGTTGTTGAATGAATCACTACAACTATTTTTTGCTGTTCATTGCTGTTACTTGAAACGTGTATTCCCTACAACTTCTAATTTAGTTTTCATTCATTCTCTACATTTGTAAGACAAAAAACCTTTCTTTATTCGGCTGCACATCCGCTCGGAATGCGTGAGGCAGCAGATGCGGCTCCAGCAGGTGTCTGCGATGTAGGAAGCAGACTTGATCATTAACACTCCGGAACACCTTGGAGATCAATGACAGCGTTTTTCTTCCAGCCACTGATCTTGATTATTCTCTGCCTTGCTGGCAATTACGACTTTGACATACTTCCTAACAGAAAGCGACCAAATACTGTTACTTTTATTACAGGGCTGAGGAAAGTGGTGTCAGTGAGGATAACGACATGTGCAAGTCTGTAGTTACACGCCAGAAAGCGGACAGCTGTTACATCTGTTTGGTATTGGTAACGAAATAAAATTGAACATTTGATTTGGAAAACGAAGGAATAAAATATCTGGTAACATCCGTTGATAAGCTCCTTTTAAACTAAGTTATCGGCTTTGTATTATTGTTATTATTATTATTATTATTATTATTATTATTATTATTATTATTATTATTTTATATTTATTATCAATACCATTATCATTATGTTTGATATATTTTTATTGAATTTGGTATTCCCAAGAAACTAGTTCGATTAATTAAAATGTGTCTCAGTGAAACGTACAGCATAGTCCGTATAGGTTAGTTTCTGTCAGATGCGTTTCCAATTCACTGTGGGCTAAAGCAAGGAGATGCACTATCACCTTCACTTTTTAACTTTGCTCTAGATTATGCCATTAGAAAAGTCCAGGATAACAGAGAGGGTTTGGAATTGAACGGGTTACATCAGCTGCTTGTCTATGCGGATGACGTGAATATGTTAGGAGAAAATCCACAAAAGATTAGGGAAAACACGGGAATTTTACTTGAAGCAAGTAAAGAGATAGGTTTGGAAGTGAATCCCGAAAAGACAAAGTATATGATTATGTCTCGTGACGAGAATATTGTACGAAATGGAAATATAAATATTGGAAATTTATCCTTTGAAGAGGTGGAAAAATTCAAATACCTGGGAGCAACAGTAACAAATATAAATGATACTCGGGAGGAAATTAAACACAGAATAAATATGGGAAATGCGTGTTATTATTCGGTTGAGAAGCTTTTATCATCCAGTCTGCTGTCAAAAATCTGAAAGTTAGAATTTATAAAACAGTTATATTACCGGTTGTTCGTTATGGTTGTGAAACTTGGACTCTCACTTTGAGAGAGGAACATAGGTTAAAGGTGTTTGAGAATAAGGTGCTTAGGAAAATATTTGGGGCTAAGAGGGATGAAGTTACAGGAGAATGGAGAAAGTTACACAACACAGAACTACACGCATTGTATTCTTCACCAGACATAATTAGGAACATTAAATCCAGACGAATGAGATGGGAAGGGCATGTAGCACGTATGGGCGAATCCAGAAATGCATATAGAGTGTTAGTTGGGAGGCCGGAGGGAAAATACCTTTGGGGAGGCCGAGACGTAGATGGGAGGATAATATTAAAATGGATTTGAGGGAGGTGGGAAATGATGATAGAGACTGGATTGGTCTTGCTCAGGATAGGGACCTATGGCGGGCTTATGTGAGGGCGGCAATGAACCTCGGGGTTCCTTAAAAGCCAGTAAGTAAGTAACCATTATCATTATTATTTTCGTACCGGTAGTTTTTATGTAAGATATGGCGAAGAAATAAGCATATAAGCCGTGAACTAAATAGTCTAATCAAAATTGAAGGAAAGTAATGAGAAAACATCTATACTTCGTTCCATAATATCTGACAGGAGTAGTAAACATTGCCAGCAGAGGAGGAGAGAAGTATAATTGCTATTCGACCAATAATAGAGTTCTTATTCCATGCTTGTCTTGAAGTTGGACGGGAGTAGAACGTTTCATACCGCCCAACTTCAAGTCAAGCGTGCCATTGGTTGAATAGCAGTCTCCTTCTCTGCCGATAATGTTTACTTCTCCTGTCAGACGTTATGGAACGACATATATGTCAGAAGCACCTATGCCTATACAAATTCGGAATTAGAAACTAATAGAAAAGACATCAGTAGGTAAAAAAATAATAAGTCACAAAATCTAAGAAAACGTAACTGCCACGTAATGAAGATTTTAAATAATGTCGTTATCACTAGACTTCGAAGTTCGGGTCCCGATGGAGGAGATACAGTTTAGCTGATAGCGGAAATGGGGAAGAGGCTAGGGCTTGTTTACTTTTACTTGTTCCGGTCTGGTTGGAGGTTCGTACGTACTAGAACTGAAGCTGGGACAGTGTGGACTACTTGAAGTCATTGTGATGTCGAAAATGAAATTCAACTGGAACAAATTTTGAAATATACATTATTAAATTCCCTCCAAAAAAACTTTCAAGTAGAAATAAGTAATTTTATTTGAAATGGTAAAATGCGTTACAAATGCTGGAAAAATAAATACAGCCTCAATTATGGAGTACAAATTATGACATGATTTTGAAGTACCGGTATCTGAATTTAAAAATTATAATGTATAAATTCAAATTAGAAATAGGAGATACTTAGAATATGTAATTTAAATTAGCAGGCCTATTAATATATATAATTAGTAGTAATATACTATATTTTACATAGTGTATATTTAAAATAAGTTATATTGTTGATTTGTGATACTTCATTCCAATTCATTTGATTCTCAGTTTACTCTATTTTGTTATGTAATTTTTCGTTCTGCAAAGGAATTGTTCAATGTTACATTTGTTCGGATCAAATTTCTTCACATTTAAAAGGACAAAACTAAAATTACTTCAATAATTTATTACCATAGAACACTCCTCTCTTAAATTGACTGAGGATATTGCGAATTCAATCAATGGCTTTCATAAAATACGCTATGAGATGTTTCATACAAAACAATTTTTACCTCGAAAAGGAAGCAAAAAATTGTGAAGAAGTATTTTTTGTTTGAAATATCTCAAAGAACAACTCCCTGATATTAATTACATTAGTTACGGTTCACTCTGTATAAGTATGAACTGAGACATGTACTTACTTCGCCCGTAAATATTTTTTTGCGTTTATCGTTAGTAACAGCAAAACATGACTTTGTATATAGAAGTGGTCACTAGAGCTAGGATTTATATACAGTAAAAGTTAAGAATGACGCCGAGTATAGTTGAGTCGATGTGATGCCGGTTAATAAGGTTTTAAGCCTGGTTGACAAGACTCGAAATGCAAGAAAAGTCACAATGACTATACAATGCAGATTTTAAACCCCCGCTGTTGCTTTGTAAAAGGATTAAAGGACAGTACTGAATGACAAGAATGGCAAGTATAAGGAGTGGGGGGGGAGGAGGCAAGGCTTGCATGTTTATGAACTATACCGACTAAAAATATTAGCTTTTACTACATATGAATCCTAGCCCTAGTGATCACAGAAAGAGTGAGTGAGTGAGTGAGTGAGTGAGTGAGTGAGTGAGTGAGTGAGTGAGTGAGTGAGTGAGTGAGTGAATTATCATGTATACAAATTTATCACTCAGTAGTTTCCACTTACCCCCATGCTAAGTATTAAGGTCTGTTCAATGATTAAAAATCTCACTGAGACCTTTGCCGTAGTAGGCCTACGTAAAGTAGACTATCTGAACCGCCTTAGTGACTGACGAAGGTCATAGCACACAAAACATCACTCACTGTGTGTGCACTGTATTTCCTGCTTTCAAATCTAACGCAGTGACCGTGTGAACGCTTTTAAATTAGTGGCTATAATTGCGACATGAAGCCTGAAAAAAATATTGTTTTATTACGAGCAATAAGAGCTAACAAGTGTACATTTCATACTTCTTTCCTTCGAGACATCTGCGACCCACTATACGGATAGTAGTATGTTGCGATCTCAGACGAATTTCCTTAACTTAAAGTAGCTTAATTTCAAATCTTGAACTTTTAAGTTAAGAATAATACCATATAGAATGTCCACCTTTGTGGAATAACGGTTAGCATACCTGACTGTGAAACCAGCGGACCCGGGTTCAAATCCTGATTAGGACAAGTTACCTGGTTGAAGTTTTTCCGAGCTTTTCCCTCACTCCATTCAGAGCAAATGCTAGCCACCGACGTAGCTCAGTCGTCTAAGGTGCTTGCCTGACGAACCAGAGTTGCGTTTGGCGCGAGTTCGATTCCCGCTTGGGCTGATTACCTGGTTGGGTTTTTCCGAGGTTTTCCCCAACCGTAAGACTAATGTCAGATAATCTACGGCGAATCCTCGGCCTCATCTCGCCAAATACTATCTTACTATCACCAATCCCATCGACGCTAAATAATTTAGTAATTGATATAGAGTCGTGAAAAACCAACTTAAAAAAAAAGAAAGAGCAAATGCTGGCTAAGTTTCAGCGTTGAACTCTGGATTTATTTCGGTGACATTATCAACTTTATCTCATTCAGATGCTAGATAACCACAGCAGTAGTGATAAAGCGTCGTAAAATAACCAATTAATCTACATTGCTTGCTCATTTCAGATTTGCGTTATCATCGTCATCGTCATCATCATCATCATCATCATCATCATCACCACCACCACCATAATAATTAACAACTTATTAATGGCTATAGTAATACTTTTCGTCTTTAACTTGAATGTTTGAATATATCGCCCCTATTCGATATCACAAGTAAAATGAGAGGTATATTTTATTCATAACGTTACGCAACAAACCGGATCGGTGTTTATTTTCTTCTGAAATAATTTTGTAACTGCAAAGTCCATCTTCTTACACATCGGTATTCACAAAATTACAGGGACATCATTTTATTTTTACTGACATTTTTAATATTAATCTGGCTATACCTTTCTATTAACGATTGAAACAGGAAACACCGTTTGCTACCCCTTCCACGACTGGAGTTCGATGATACTGGCGTAAAATACAAATCACTTTACTAGGTATAGGAGGGAAGAAAAGTAGTTCATCCATTTATGTAAACTAGGAAATGTCGCAATTTTGAGTTTGATAATTTTCATTAGGTTTTTGTTTTATCAAAATACAGTACTGTATTAACAATAAGTGTTTTTACTCACGAATTGAGCTATCCATTTGGATGTATTAATTATGCAGTGTATATTGTACTGTTACAGCACATTAGCGTACAATATAGAGAATGAAGTTAAATTGAAAAATAATCATAATATGCATATTTAAACACATTTTTGAAAATGGTGGCCGTTCATTTCGATACAGGCTTCAGTTCTTTTGTGCATATTATCACACTATAGATTATTGTACCTAATTCCAATTACCATTTTCGTCCTTCGTACGAGTAACTCATGTTGAAATAATTCTGTACCTACTCTATAAAAGAATATCTTACGTACTGTAAATTCAATCTTCACTTCTGCCCGATCCGAAAAGATAAAATTACTCAGAAATGCTATCTACTGTCCGTTCAAGTGGTTTTGTCGCAGGGTCGTAGAAAGGGGGGGGGGTAATCACGTGACAGTTAATTACTTAACGAGGCCCTTTTATTTAAGTAATTTTAAACAGTTGTATAATATTACGTAGACGTCCAATTCCTAACAGAAAATAATGTTTTCAGAAAAGAGCTAAGACAGCCCAGCTACTAGACTTTACAGAGGAGCGAACAGAAGCATGTGGGGGAAACCGGGATGCGACGTAGGCAAACGGACGACAGTACCTGTGCGAAAATATGATTCAATATTGAAAGCTCATTCGTCACTGGAAAACGAGAACATATTTCTGGAGCGTACTATACTCACTAACTCAGTACTGCTTACGCGCCCTCGGCTCTGTGAACGGTTGGAAGTTTACTAGTAGAAGGGGTGGGAGTGAAGTACATTAAAAAACTCAGGTACAATAAAAATTGAAGTAAAAATAAAATGATGTCCCTGTATAATTTAGTTCAGTGTGACCAATATTTGCTTGAAATATAGTCAGGTCTCTCGAAACATTGCGATTGTCTCTTGAATGAGAAAGTTCTTTCATAACAAGCAATATATTTAGCTTTCCATCCTACAGGATACAAAATATTTTTATTGCGTTAATGAGTTGTTTAATGCGTGTGTTAAAATATAGAAACGTGACACGGACAATGGATATTAAATGCTTCAGAAATTGCATGGTATTCTCCCATTAAAGCACAATACAATATGTTACATGTTACTTCCGTTACAACCGCGAAACCCAGAATTCTTCTGAATGACATAATCCACGTGCAGTGATTATGAAATGAGAATGTGGAATTTTCTTATTATATGTAATAAACGCTTTCCCGTTATATCATATTAGGCCTATATCTTCTTAATATTTGTTCATGCGTTAGCATAAAAAGACTTATCTTACAATGGTCGATTTTTTTTCTTCAAACCTTTATTTTAGTAATAATTTCACAAAAAACTTCTTAAAAATCCGTTTTATACTTAAGGATATTGTTGTTGTTATTATTATTATTATTATTATTATTATTATTATTATTATTATTATTATTATGTTCGTAATGACATTTGAACCTTCCACTTTCATAATATGGTTTCATTTCGTATTTGACATCCCTTCAAACTGTGTCACATGACTTTTATATATTGTAATAGAGAAAAAATAAATTGCAAAAAATTACAAAATCCTCCCTGTGGCTATACAGACGAACCCCGTTTAATCAAAAATCTTCACTGTTCTATGGTACCTTCCCTTATAATCAAATGTGGCTAAACATACTTTGCGTGAGTGAGTTGAGAGAAATGTCTTTTTAATTCTGTTTCCTCGACTTTAAAATTGTAAGCAGTTTCTTTAATAAAGTTCACACCTGTGGAGTAACGGTTAGAGCGTCTGGCCGCGAAACCAGGTGGCCCGGGTTCGATTCCCGGTCAGGGCAAGTTACTTTGTTGAGGTTTTTTCGGGGTTTTCCCTTGACCCAATATGAGCAAATGCTGGGTAACTTTCGGTGCTGGACCCCGGACTCATTTCACCGACATTATCACCTTCATCTCATTCTGACGCTAAATAACCTGAGATGTTGATAAAGCGTCGTAAAATAACCTATTAAAATAAAAAATCTTTAATAAAAAAGCTCCTTGCACAACAGTTAGTGTTACATTGGTCTGAAACTTCTCATAGAGGTCAATTAAATATTGATAAATGAAATTTAATTAGCATTTATATGAAATATACAGTATTAAGTTCCTTTGGGGCATATTCATATTATTCATATTGCACTTAGATTAAAATATTCTGTCATGGTAAATTCATGAAATTTAAAAATTTATTGTGGCTCTCTTTTTAGACTGAGCACAAAAAGTGAATTAAATGTTATTCCCATGACTGTTATTTTTAAAACTTTTGGCCAAATATGAACTAAAATTTTTAAAAAGTTTGTCGCAAGAAACCTTTTTAGTGATGTTAATATAAAATATATTTAAAAATAATAATTTAAAAATTATTATTCATAATGACACTAAATTTTAGGCAGATGATAGTCTTATAAACATGTTTATGTAGTTTAAAATTCATAAATTTTGGATGAAAACTGTGTAAGTTTTAAAAATCACATAAGCGTCCACTTAAAATAATTTAATTAGCTTCTAAAGTACCGGTAATTAACATTTTGCAGGTTAAGTTTACCTACACACATTATACGCCTATTATTGTAGCTTTGAAATGTATAAATTGGCGTGATGACATAGTTTTTACAGTAAAAAACATATGCGAAAAGTGGGCGTGCCCTGTTGTGGCAGCTGTCGTCAGCAGGTTAGCCGTGAAATGCCGAAGAAAACAAAGCACCACACCCACATTCAGGATAACGGTGTCTGTGGTTTAACCGGGCACGGATATATTAAGAATTTCTCAATATTTATCTTTCATCTAATCCTGTCATTAATAAATGTACTGTAAATAACATTTATTTCAGTACGTTTAATTTTAAACACCACATCAGAATTTAACAGCGGTATAGCTGGGTTAACGTACAGCCGAATTTTAGTAGGTACTGCTTTCCTTCAATGTTATATTAAAAGAATTGATTTCAAAGAATCTATAGGCACAGAATTCCTTGGTTTGAAATTGGATAATCATTTGAACTGGAAGACATATATAGAATGGTTTACCTACTCCTAAATAAAATAAAATTAAATTAAATTAAATTAAATTAAATTAAATTAAGATTCTTATCCTCTATTGATGATATAATGATGAATCGTTAAAACACACAAATTTGTATCTCTGCATGTTACTTTACTCGGGTATTTTATACAGATACTGTCTGATAAGCAGGAAAAGGAAGTTCATGCCCTAAAAACGTGAAGACTATGTATGCATTTATGCTGTAAAAATAGATAAATGTGCTAGAAAATATGCATTATCAGTCTGAGATTATTTTAACAGAATAATAAGGTATAGGTAACTTACGTTTAGTCTATGGATTTTGAAGTGCTTGCCTCATTGCTGAATGCTACATTTATGCTGTTTCAGTTCACAACTAAGCAGAAACGTATGTTTTCTGTTGTCATTCTTCGGTCAGCATAGCTTTGTAGCGTGAAAAACTTCGTTCTACGTCACAAGAAGTAAGAGGGGCTTGCACTAAAGCTGTGAGCTGTTCTATAGAAAATTTTGTTGGTCTTTGGGGTGTTTTTCTTTCGAGAATATCTTGAATCTCTTTAAGTTAACAGTAGCCAGGGTTTTTGGAAAGAATATTTGCTGTTTTCTCATTCACTTTATCTCCTACATTTCCTGGAACTGGTGTTAAACTGGATATTGTTCTATCGAAATCTGCTAAAGATTGCAGTAAAGGAATACCAATTGCTAACTTCAGAGGGCGTCATCGTTATGTTCAAAATTCATAAACATAAATTAGTCGTGTTTACGAGGTTACACACTTTTAAAAATGAGGGAAAGACAAATAAATATAAGTACATAATATGCAGTTTCCCTGCATAAATATTAAAATAAGATGCTTTTATAAATAAAGGCCAAATATGCACTTTTATGCACAATAAAAGTAATATCATTGTATTCAGAAATTTGTGATTCATGCAGATAATCTTTCAGCATATTCACACAACGATAGAGAACAAAATGCAAATGCATGAACTTCATTTCCCTTCTGATAAGTCATATCTGTTTGGAGCAGAATTTTAGTTGCAATGTGTTGTGACAATAAATTAATCTAATTTCCAAAGTAAAGGTCATTAGATTCTCTGGTCTTGAGTCTCCTTTCATGTAGGTTTGTTTAAAAAATTATGGTTTATTTAACGACGCTCGCAACTGCAGAGGTTATATCAGTGTTGCCGGCGTGCAGGAATTTTGTCCCGCAGGAGTTCTTTTACATGCCGGTAAATCTACTGACATGAGCCTGTCGCATTTAAGCACGTTTAAATGCCATCGACCTGGGCCGAGATCGAACCCGCAACTTCGAGTATAGAAGGCCAGTGCTATACCGACTACGCTACCCAGGCAGACTGTAGGTTTGTTATCCCGGGACGAGGAGAGTTTCGGAATTTTGATGCGAAGAATTCGGTGATACCCGTTTCAACGGCTTTCATTTTTGGAACTTTTTTTTCCATGCAGGAAGTGAGCCGTGTATCAAAAGAGATGGTAGTCTGGAGGCGAAAGATGGCGGCTGTGGTAGCAGTTCGATTCCTTCCAATTCCTGGATTTTTTCCGTGATTGTTCGAGCAGTATGGGGTCTTGCATTGTCCTGTTGTAAAAGAATTCTATTCCGATTAACTAATGCAGGTATCTCTCTCTCAAAGCTACATCAACTCGTTCTAGCTGTTGAGAATAAGAATCCGCATTGAATACACGTTCGTTTGAAACAAAGTCCCAATGAATAACGCCTTCAAAATTCCACCAGACACACAATATTATTCGTGGGCCGAACTGTTATTATTTAATGACGAATTTGGCAGGCTAATGGGGATCGAACCACTGGTCTGAGGTGTCACGTTTGCGTTAATATACCGGAAGAGGGTTACAGAGGTTTTTTTTTCATATTTATTTCGAAAGAATTATAGGTATCAAGAAATTCAGAACCAGCTCTACCGACCTAAATGCTGTATATGAACAGTAACAGCTGTACCCGGATGTAAATTCACTCAGGAAAGTTACACGTTTCACTAGAGCCAGGGAAATGTAATAGAAATAATGCGTAATTTACATTCCATTCAAACAGACTTTCGTATTTCACGAGTTCCACGCTTAGAACTCGATGTAACATATCCGTCTGTAACATCTTCATGATGTTATTTAACGTCGTCGGTATGTGGAACACAATTTTACATTCAGAGCGATGGCCTAGTTATTATTATGTAACTGCTAGACTGAATTCATCATAGTGTCCGTTCTTACCAGGTAGTAAGCGTCATCTATACAGGGTGATTCACGAGAAGTTACCGTCACTTACGAAGCATATTCCCGAAGATATTTTGACCTAAAAAGTCATATAAGTGTGTCTCAATATTTTCGTAGTTACAGTAATTTGAAGTTGTTAAAAAATACCTTCTTTGTTTAGTTTTAAGGGTAAAAGAATATTACAATTATATAATGAACTATTCAGGACTATAATTTCTTTTATGCTCGACCATGCCGAAATGTAGTAATTATACACCTGGTAGCAGCCCTTTAATGGACCTCATTAAAGTTCAGGTGTTCCACCAATCAGAAAACACCATTGTAGCAATATCAAAGCGCAATTTTTATTCTCGGATATTTAATCGAAAGACAAAGCGAAACGTCACGGAGGCTGGAAATCCAATACTGTCGCAGAAGGTTATTTCTGTTACTATAATAATTAGCTTTAATTGTAAATAATATTCAAATAAATTCAATTCGCCATCTCGTTTTTCAATGTCTAAATCAATTTCAAGTTTATATCAAGATTAATGTTTATTTTACTCTCTAGATTATATCAAGGTCAATGACATTTCTTTCTCGGAAAAAATCAATACATTCGCTTCTGCGCACATCTCACAATTTACGAGATATTGCACAAGGTCAGTTCCGCTCCCCAGTCAGATAAGAATAATATGAATAATTTCAAGTTAGAAATATGGTCGAGCATAAAAAGTCGATGAAACTTGCCTATAATGGTAATTAAGACGCTCGTATGAAAATTATGAAACGAGCGCAAGCGCTCGTTTCATAAACAAACATACTCGCGTCTTAATTACTAACATTATAGGCTCGTTGCATAATGTACTATAATTGCGTAGTATTCTGAAGCAAAAAATGTGTTGTAAATTCCATAGTTGCTTCGTATAGATTTTTTTTTCAATTTTTAACTACAAAATTACATTTTTCTTACACATTTATTAGGACTATTTTGTGAATAAAATAAAAATGTATATATATATATAAAATTCGTTCACAAAATGTTAATAATTGTATATTTATGAATACTTAACTTATTCAGACGTTATGAAATCGAAATAGATGAATAACGATTACTGCAATAAAGAAATTGAATGTTATTCAGTAATAATAATAATTAATAATAATTTATTTTAGCTGGCAGAGTTAAGGCCGAAGGCCTTCTCTTCCACTCAACCAGCAAACAGTGTATATACATATGCATGAACTTACAAAGAATCCAACAATTTGATTTAGATGAGAGTTACATGTATACAAAAGTTATTTACAAATTAAACAACAAAATACTATGAACTATTAATTAAACACTGAAATAAACTGTGTAGCAGAATTAAACTAAAATTAGAATGTTAATATTTTCAAATAATATTAGATAATAGAAAGAGATTATTACGAGACAATTAAAATACAGCACAATCAGGATGATGTCTAAAGAAAAAGTAACAATGTAGTCAATAGTTTAAATCAGTATGATTGGAGTGAAATGCTAATAAGGTTATCTTTTAGCTGTTCTTAAAGGTGTTTATTGTCTTGCAGCCCCTAATACTTTGTGACAAGGAAAATGGATATTGTAAAAGATGATGAATAACAAGATGTTCTATAAGAGTATATTTATGAATAAGTGATCTGGTATTTACGTCGTGGTTAGAGTTAGATAAGAGAAACGAGACGAAAGGTAATTTGGTGTTGAAGTGTGCAGAATTCGAAAGAGTAAAGACAAAAAGTGTAAAGTTCTTTCTTTAAGTCGGAGCCACGAGAGACTTGCGAAGGACGGTGATTGCGACAAAAGCGAAATACAGGTTTAAAAATAATAATTATTACATGTACTGCGGTTTTCTCTTGTTATTATAACAGAAATACGTTTTCATTATCTGCTGAAATCATAACTTAATTTAAATATTTTATAGTATAATTACAAATAACCTAATTAATACATTATTTAAATTAACAATTGTTATGAAGGAGTGTCATTTTCTTTAGGTACAATGGACATGGAATTAGAAGATGAAGATGTAGATGTGGAAGTAGGATTTCGCACTTTATTTAGTACAATAGATTCATGCTCATCGATTTACGTGGAAACAGTTGGCGACACTGACTAAACAAAAGAACGACCATGCGATAAATTGACAATGATAAATAGAGCTGCAAAAATTATCGCTATGTATGACTGTGATTGATTGGAATTCAAAATTTCAATACACTTCATTGGCTGAAAATGGAATGACGTGATATGAACGAAATAGTCACAATAATTGTTACAAATCACGTCAGTCTTGTAAACTCTCTAAGACTCTACATTAGGATGCAAAATTGAACTGTAAATAATTAGGGCTAAGTTGTTAGAAGTCGTGTGATCTGTAACAATTGTTGTGATATGTGTGTAAGAATAATGTAAGTTTTTGTTAAAAATTGGGGGAAGAAACTATATAAAGCAACTAAGGAATTAAGAACATATTTTTAGATTCAGAATACTAGTCAATTAAAGAAATTATACTTATGGATAGTTCATTCTCTATTGATAACATTCTTTTACTGTTAAAACCAGAGAAAAAAATGTATTTTTTAACAACTTAAAATTAGTGTAATTCTGAAAATATTGATAATAGGACACATGTTTATATGATAGTTTTTGCTCACGATGTCTCCAGAAATAAACTCCGTAATTGGCGGTAAATCCTCGTGAATGACCCTGTATAGAGTATGATAACGAATACTTCAATGAATCGTGAAATTTCGTAGAAGTAGTTTAACAAAGATGAGTTTCGGTAAAAATATGCGTAAGAAGTTTTTTAATATTATTTTGCTTCCATATTTTTTGTCTGTTGCGCTGAAACTTTAATGAAACAGTTTTCAAATCACATAATCTATGACAGAATCATAATCGCGTTGTCATAAATCATCATCACCACTATGATAATCATTATATCGTGTGTTCACTTCAAAACTTCCCAACTTGAATAATTTCAGATGTGCAAGGAACAGGATTTGAAGGGAAAATGTCGGCCTGGTTGACTCAGTTGGTATAGTGCTAGCCTTCTATGGCCCGAGGTTGCGGGTTCGATACCGGGCCAGGTCGATGGCATTTAAGTGTGCTTAAATGCGACAGGCTCATGACTGTAGATTTACTAACATGTAAAATACTCCTGCAGGACAAAATTCCGGCACACTGGCGACGCTGCTATAACCTCGGCAGTTGCGAGCGTCGTTAAATAAAACATAACATTTAACATTTTAAGTAAAAAAAAAGTCGATTTATTTTTCGAGAGGGGATTTCAAAACCACTCCAGACTGAATTTTCTGTTCCACTTCTTCACCTCTTCCCAATCCCACTTTTGAATTTAAAATTGTACTCCCTATCTTCAGACACATAATTTTAAAGGGTTTAAACCCTATGCGTCCATCCGTTTTCAAATAAAGGCAGAAACGTATAATTTAATGAATTACAGTTTAGTTGATATTACCATTATTATGAAGATACTGTGTTATTACTGTGTTACCACAGTCTAGTATATACAGTCACGAAGCTTGAGTTTATGAAGGTACCAGGAACAATAGACCGTGCAGGTACTATTTCGCATTATCTGTAATGAAGCGATAGTAGCGATCCTAGTAGTTAGCAACTGTCTATTGATGCATATTTACTACATACTGAGCTTCGTGACTGTATATACTAGACTGTGGTGTTATTACGAAACATATCTGTTATCTACCTAATATAACTGGAGTTTCTATTGTCGTGGAATTGTCAGGCTTTTTCTCTGCTAAAGGGGGCGACGGGTGAGATTTTGGTCATTTTCAGTCAAAAACCTCACTTTTGTTTTCTTGTAAAAATGAATCTGCAATCTCTTATTTATATATCGAGCAAGTTTCAATGCTGTCCGGCGCTCGAAAGCATAAAAATTATGCAATATGCAAATGTCTGCATCCTTGAACTTCAATTCCATGTAGATTTTACAAGCTGTTTTCTCACACTTTTTTTCAGCATATTTCGTCAGGTTCAGAGTGTAAAGGCTCTTAGGATTTTGATGCTAGGAACATGAAATTTTTACTGCATATTCTATAAAATATGGTTAAGAAATAAGAATATCAGATTTTTGATATGTTAATTACTTTTTAAATTTAAAAATTATTTGTATAACAATAGATACTAAGAATTAAAAAAAAATAACTTTTGACAAAATAATAATTTTTTTCTTTATTCTAAGTTTATATTTCCAAAATATGGATACTTAGTGATTTTCAAAGATACTGTGATTATTTTTTCTAGTTTATTGTACACGCTTTAATATCTTAGGTCATATCTCGTGTGTAGAATCTTTGGGTATTTATCTGTGGGCCATGAATTATTGTGTTTTGGTTTCTATTGTTATTTATTATACAGTATATCATCATATTTCGTCAGGTTCAAAGTGTAAATGCTCTTACAATTTTGATGCTAGGAACATGAAATTTTTACTGCATATTCTATAAACTATGGTTAAGAAATAAGAATATCAGATTTTTGATATGTTAATTACTTTTAAATTAAAAAAATTATTTGTATAACGATAGGTACCAAGAATTAAAAAAATAACTTTTGACAAAATAATAATTTTTTTCTTTATTCTAGGTTTATATTTCTAAAATATGGATGCTTAGTGATTTTCAGAGATACTGTGATTTTTTTCTAGTTTATTGTACACGCTTTAATATCTTACGTCATATCTCGTGTGTAGAATCTTTGGGTATTTATCTATAGGCCGTGAATTATTGTTTAGGTTTCTATTGTTATTTATTAAAATGTTATGTATTCTTTTTGATCAGAAACATATGGACTATTTTATTGTTATTAAATTTTTTTTTTTCTATATCAGAAACATATGGACCGATTTTTTTATTATTATTATTTTTTTTTATTTTTTAGACGGATGGGATTTATCATTCCCTTTGAAATGTTGAATTTCAAATTTGGGGGTATGGAGTGAAGGGGTGCAACAGAAAATTTAATAAACAGTGGTTTTATTTTTATTTATTTATTTATTTATTTATTTATTTATTTATTTGTCTGTCTGTCTGTCTGTCTGTTTATTTGTTTATTTATTTATTTATTTATTTATTTATTTATTTATTTAACCTGGTAGATATAAGGCCATCAGGCCTTCTCTTCCCCTCTACCAGGGCATTACAACTACAATATTAAGAATACAATTACAATTATAATTACAATTAATATTAAATTATATTAAATTTGAACTTCCTCCTCAAAAACTAAACTACATCGTAGTTAACAACGTCGAACAACCACATTCCTGTAAAAAACACCGAAGAAAATACATCAGATTTGTTCCAGCAAGGAATCCAGAACACGTTCCGAACTAATACCTAACATCATTCGACGCATGCGTTCTCAGAACTATTTCGGGACTTTACGTTGTTGGAACACTTCTTGAACTGTTCTTTCACGGCCTTCGCAGTTTCTTCTCATATTAAGATTATAATCATCTTCCAAACTTAATTCGTCATAAGTTATGTCACTATCACCTTCCAAATCACTCATGATCGACAATTTTTTTATTTAACCTGCTCAGTATTGAAGCATTTTAACCTCAACCCCAGATTAAGCCATCTGCGCATGCGTCAGCAGTTCAAAATTCCCAGTTCCTGGTCTTAATCCAGAACCAATTTCACTCATTCCGAAGCACGTTGGAACAGGAAACCGGGAGTTCAGAATCGGTTCAGAATCAATTCAAGTCTTGTTGGAACGCACATTGAGATATTGCGCATGAGTCAGAATCGATTCTGAACCGTGTTGGAATGAACGTATTATTTTTAGTTATTGTATTATAGGGGAGATGCTTGGCAAGAAAGGAAAACGAGAACCGAGAAGAAAATATATCGAAGACATGCTTAGTAGAATGAAGTGCAGCAACCGTAAAAAAAACAGCAGAGGAAAGAGAAACAGTTGAAGCGACAGGAAGAAGCCTTTTGAATTGATTGATAGATGTCAGTACAGATGCAAACAGAAATATTATGAATCTAGTTATTTATTTTATTACAAAACAGTACAATCATACGGATAGTCAATTCTTTCAAAATTCTACTTTTAAACAATCACCTTTCTGAATATATCTGTAAAAAGAATATTATTTTAACGTGAACCGTTTATGCGTTTGACATTCGAGAAATCTGGTCACACTTTCTGTTAATACGGTGACGTCATTAATTACAGCAAGTCTTGGATGGCTGAAATCATGATGTTTAAAACAAAACAGTTTCGAATCCAGCCAGCCGTGTCTAAACGTAAAGGAGAAACAAATGAATGTGACATCATAATGGATTCATTATTCGTACACAAATGGGAGTGATTAATAATTTCGAGGAGTAGGCCTATAAAGATAGAAATAGTTAATTTAACATAGTCTAATAATCCTGAAGTGCTTAACCGTGTTATTAATTTCCAAATGAATCTAGTTCTCTGTAATGACATATTGTTTATGATAATTTCGAACTCATTGGCGTCATATTGAATTGTTTTCTCATGACTAGGCCTCATATAATGAAAGGAACGATTATGGAATAATTAACGAGAAGGCTGTGACTTATTAAATTTAAATGCGGGGAGTATAAAGACAGAAATGAAAAGAAATATCAAAATTGTATTTCAACTCCAAAACATCATTAGTTCACATCCCAAGTATGCAATCACGAATAGCATAAACGATTCATGCAGTTATTAAAGGGATTTGATTAATCATCTATCGCCGTTTAAAATACGTTATTAACTTCTTTCTCATATGAACTAATTAGAATTTGAATTATGGCGAGAATAGAAGAAAGATTACACTAATGCTGGGTTTCTCTGGACAGTCTCATTTACCCGGTCATCACTCCACACTTGCCCATAATAACAACGTGTCACCTGGAAAATAAATGCGCCGTAACATGTTCTGAGGACATCAAACATCTGGACGTTGTGATATGTGAAGTAATGTTCTATAGAACAGGTATGCATTAAGGATCTTTGGACTTGCTACTGCAAGATGAGACAGTTAACGTACAAAATGTGTGTAAAACTATAGTCCCGTCGCTCTAATTTCCGGCAGCCAATCGCGTTACAGGTCGGCTACATTTAAACGTATGCGTCTTGTGATTCGCTGAGGAAGACGTTATTCATTTCTTAAGGCTCGATAAATACTTAATATAATCGCTCGCCATTTTGGCTCTTTCGTTGGCGTTCGCAGAAAGCACACGAAGACGTTATTTGCCGCTCAATTATTTGCTGAATTACAATTCGTTTGATTTATTATCATAGGAGCTACGACATGATAATGTTTAACGGTGTGGCAAATATATTCCTCGTATGGTAGCTCGGCAACGAAGGAACAAAAATGGCGAACGATACTACCTACCTAGACTTTATAGAGCCTTCACTTCCTAAGACGTAAGCAAAGAGGAGGATTCACGCCGGGAATAACAGCGTCGCGACTATAATCATAGTTTAAAATCCATTTGAGACTTCAGTGACATATCTAGTCACTGCCCGTAAAAAATATCTGTATATTAGTTATTACTATGAACTGTATTAAAAATAATTATTGTTTAGTTTTTTCTTAAATTTCTATAATTTTTATTCTTAATTTTAATTTTTATCTGGAGTCTGAAAGTTTACAAATCTTTAAATTAATAAAAATTAACTTCGGAATATGTATGGTAAGACTTTCCTGTGTTAAATTTCAGTGTTAAAAGTTGTGTAATCAAGATGTATAAAAATTAACGTTTAAGTAAACAGTGCTTTGTGAAATATTGGCATGACTACAAAATAAACTAATATTATTACATTTTGTATGCGTCCTTGCCAGATAAATTGACTCGAAAATATTATATAAAAACAAAATCCGTCCAATACTCCAAAATAAAATATTATAAATTTATATATAGCGGAACAAAGAGTTCGCGTACCAAAAAAAAATCTTAGAATAGCTGGGGTTCAAAACAAGTTTTATTCTATTGATATATAATGTAGAAATCGATTTGCTCAGTATTAAAACATGATAAGAAAGTAAAAGTAATGAATACGCAAATGTCTGGGTTAGAGAGATGCCACAGTGCCTACAGAACTCGATTGAGTAATAGCGAAGTGCAGTCTTTTGCAAAACCAGTCTGCGCGTAGTCACAGGAATTCTGTGACGACAGCAACCTTAAGAAGCGCCTTTTACAATTATTAGAAATGCCTAAACCGTTTCACACACCTTTGTAAATTACTGTTGAACAGAGATCAACACAGACTCAAAATCTCGTAACTGTTTTCCGTCCCAATAGTGGACAAAAAAAAGTAGATTACACATTCTTCGTTTCACATGCACTTACTGACAGCACAGCAAGTTGTCATGTTGTTTTACTATTGCCTATTAACTATAAATAAATAATAAATAGTTCAAACTCACGTGATGACGTATAGCTGCATTGTTGTTGTTCCTAATAATAAAATTTCACAACTTATTACAAATGAAGCTGAACACGCTGTTAAAGACTAGGTAAAGGTTAGAACTGGAAGGGCGCCGGGCGTTGAGCGACTGTTTTATACACACGTGACGTCACAATTAGCCTCCCTACCTTAACTGGAACCCCCCACCCCCTGACCCCTTTCTTCCTCCTACTCCACGCTTAAGTCGTAAAGAGAAATCTGTTTTTGTGTCAGGTAAGATTCTCAATCAGATTTTAAGGTTGGATGTGCGATTCTGTCGGCAAGGCAGTTGGCTGAAGTACTGTAAAGCCGCGTCCAGACTTGCAACCGAACTGCGTTCCTATCTGGACAGGCCTACTTCGTAACTTCGGCGCGTAACCTGAGCGTTATACTGGTGACAGTCTATAGTCGCTAATCGCGATTAGCTCCGATCGCGATTACCGAAAATGTGGTGACACACTAGGTCACGCTTGGTTCCGTCTGGTCAACAGCTGAATTACCATAGACGAAACAATTTTCTCTATGTACATACGCACAGGGACATCATTTTTATTTTTACTAACATTTCTAATATTAACCTGGCTATACCTTTGGATCAACGATTTAGAAACCGAAACACCGTTTGCAATCTCCTTCCACGAATGGAGTTCGATGATATTGGCGTAATATACAAACAAATCACTTTACTAGGTATAGGAGGGAAGAAAAGTAGTTCATCCATTTACGTAAACCAGGAAATATCGCGCTTTTGAGTTTGATAATTTTCATTAGGTTTTTGTTTAATCAAAATACAGTACAGTATCAACAATGAGTGTTTTTACTCACGAACTGAGCTGTACATGCGGACGTATTCATTATCTACTTATATTATACTGTCTACAGCACATTAGCGTACAATATAGAGAATGAAGTTAAATTGAAAAATAATCATAATATGGATATTTAAACACATTTTTGAAAATGGTGGCCGTTCATTCCGATACAGGCTTCAGTTCTAATGTGCATATTATCCCACTATAGACTATTGTACGTAATTTCAATTACCAGGTTCGTACTTCATATAAGTAACTCATGTTGAAATAATTCTATACCTACTCTATAAAAGAGTATCTTACATACTGTAAATTCAATCTTCACTTCTGCCCGATCCGAAAAGATAAAATTACTTAGGCATGCTATCTACAGTCCGTCCAAGTGGTTATGTTGCAGGGTCGTAGAAAGGGAGGAAATCAAGTGACAGTTAATTACTCAACGAGGCCCTTTTATTTAAGTTATTTTAAACAATTGTATGGGTATAAAATTACGTAGACGTCCAATTCCTAAAAGAAATTAATGTTCTCAGAAAAGAGCTAAGACAGCCCAGCCACTAGCCTTTACAGAGAGGCGAATAGAAGCAGGTGGGGGAAACCGGAATGCGACGTAGGCAAATGGACGACAGTACCTGTGCGAAAATGATTCAATATTGAAAGCTCTTTCGTCACTGGAAAACGCGAGCACATTTTTGGAACGTACTGTTTACTATGACCGTAAGACTACTATGACTGTATATGCGGTCTTGATTCTGTGTGGAGGACGGTTGAACTTCATTAGTAGAAGGGTGGGAGTGAAGTACATTCAAAAACTCAGGTACAATAAAAATTGAAGTAAAAATAAAATGATGTCCCTATATATGTTTGTTTCCCTCCTGGACAACACCTGAAGTTCATACTTTCTTTTGATGTTCCTTCATTGTTTTTTTTTCCTTTTGTTTTGTTGTTTCTTGCAGCTTGATATGGTAATTTATTTGTTAAAATTGTTACATTCTTTACAATGTAAACTGATACAATTTATATCATTACTATTTATATTATTTTGAAAAGAGATTTTATAACCTATAAAATTTACATCATCATGCCAAAAATTTATATTATTTTATAATAAAACATATTTTTAAAATGAACCCTAACCTCAACGATAGCGTCGTTATGGAGACTGAAATTGAAAATCTGAAAAACAAACCAGTTCCAGTTTATAATCCATTATTTATTGAAATGAAACATCTTTTAGCAGCCTTCTATTCTCTCTATATATATGAAATATGAATAATTCATCTGTCATTCGTTAATATATTTCTTTTTACTCTTCTCACATCTGTATTAAATTTCTCCACTACGTCTAATAGTAGCCAAATTCATTTTCGTTTCTATTTCATATAATACAATGGAAGGGGTAACAAAATTCCACAGTAGAAGCTATAGCGACATAATATAAATCAAGGTGATTCGAAACCAAAGATGACTAAAATGTTACTTTCGTCCACTAGGCCGTGCCTCAGCGCGATTATCTAGTTCGCGATCATTACGGTGACACGCTACAAACCCGATCGCGATTAGGTCGATAATCGCGATTAGTGACTGTAGTCTGTCACCAGTATTACGGACCGAGACGCGCTGCGTTCCACCACTTGTCGGTTTTTCTGCGGGAAATCAAAGGATCCAGCGCGATAAGTTGCAATAAGTGTGGAAGTGCATGGAAGCTGGATGCTAACACCCATTCGTCCCGCATGTGTGGCTACAGTGCTAGTGCGCTGGCCTTCCATTCGGTCTGGTTCGGTCTGCGTGGAATATATGATGGAAAAACAGACGTTGCATAGGGGTTTTTCTCGGGGTACTCTGTTTCTCTCTTTCATTCCAGCACTTCACTTCTTCATTTCATCTCTCGGAACAATTGGCTAAAGCGGACCGCTCAGCAGCGCCGACTGAACTCGCCACTAGTGACCTGGCCGTACCGAAATAAATAAAACAAAAGACAATCGAAATTTCGCTAGTAAAATTCGCGACTACATTCTTTAAGAATAATTTAAATGCATGGTTTACGGAGTATAACGGCGGTCTTTTGAATGCACTAGAAGAAAATACAGATTTAGTAAGATATTATATCAGATTATTACAGCGAAATGAAGGAGAAATATGATGTGATTTAGGGAATATCACTGAAATCGAAGAAATCAAATTTCGGGACAATCGTCGTCAAGCGCTAGCTAGGCTACGTAATTATTACCGCATTGGCGTTGTATTTTTGGTTCAGAAAAAATAGCTCGTCTTTGCGAAAGAAACGTTCAGCTGCCATAATTATTGCTTTGATAACATTGCTTATCAATTTTACGAAAAAATTATCATCGGAGCCATAGGCGACTAGAAACATCACTAGCATCCACCGTTGTGGAGTAACGGTTAGCTTGCGTGACCGTGAAACGAGCGGGCATGGGTTCAAATCCTGGTTGGGATTGGGACAAGTTACCTGGTTGAGATTTTTCCGAGAGTTTACGTCAACCCATTGAGAGTAATTGCTTGGTAATTTTCGGCACTGGATCCTGGACTCATTCCACTGGCATTATCACCTTCATATCATTCAGACGGTAGATAACCATAGATGTTGATAAAACGTGTAAAATAACCCACTACAAAAAAATCACCTGCGAAGCGAAAAGCACATTCGACCATATTGAAACAGTTTTTCTTGGAAGAGATAAATGCGGTAAATTCCCGTTGCATTCCGCACACCACTGTCTTTTTCGAATCTTAATAGATCTCAGGGGGTCTAAGCGTGGAGATGAAGAGAGTAGATATGACTAATTGGGCGCTCCGGATTTCACCGAAATTCACCGCAAGGGTTAAATATTAGTTCTATCAGGATTTTTGACCCGATCAAATGCCGGGAAATCCCAATTAGCCTTTGCCCCCCCGCATCCTGGACGAGCTTCTACAAATCATCAGGAAATCTTGGAGAGGGATTGGGCCAATTTTTCCGCAAATGTTTCGATACTTGTGAACCGTAGTTCAGTCGGAAGAACGTCGGAATTTAGATGTTAACGTCTCAGGTTCAATTCCTCGTCACTCCTTTCCATTTTATTGTGTTTCAAGATAGTATAATGTAATAATATAAAAAGAGAAAACTGACACCAGTATTGTACAACTGTATTGTTCCAAACCTAGTATTAAATTTATGTTCTTTATGTCACTAAAAAGTAACAGAACATAAATGATAACTTGAATATTATTTATATCGCCAAAGAACGATAACAAAATATAAATAACATGAATATTACTTATACAGGATCACTAAAATACGATAACAGAATATAAATGATAAATGTCGGTTTGTTTAATTAATATGAGATATTACATAATATATAATTAATTATTTAAATAAAATAACCTACTTTACAAAGAAAAGTAGTTTAAATACTTATATAAAATACAGAGTATTTATATCCCGAAAGAACAACTGAATATAAATAACCTGAATATTATTTATACCGCTAAAGAACGATAGCAAAACATAAATAACTTGAATATTATTTATATCGATAAATAACGATAACAGAATATAAATGGTAACTTGAATACTTTGTATAACGTTAAAGAACGAATAAAAATTAGAATGAAAATTTCAACAAGGCTCGAACTAACAACCTTCGAATCATTACGCGACAACTCTACCGCTGGTCTACGAGAAGCAGATATGAAATAATTCCATAGCTCCGGATCTATTTCTGCAAGCACACGCATCGTGTAACATCGCCGTGACCCGAAGTGGACTTCGAAAATATTCGCTGTTCACTACTGCGGCCACTTTTTCTTTGACATCTGTACACAGCAATCAGTCGCATGTAGTTACGTGGCAATATGATAAACGTTTAGACTTTGTTGTTTTTCTGTAAGATATAAGCAACTCTATTGGTACTCGCGTATTATTGTCGACTTCTGAAATCGATTGCACACAGGAATCAGTCGTATGTAATAAACATTTAGAACTTGATATGTTTAAGTAAGATATAAATTAACCGCTTCTATCGGTTTTCTCGTATTAATGGTCGGCTGCTGAAATCGATTGTACACAGGAATCAACCTATGTAGTTATTTGATAATATAAAAAAATATATAATTTGATACGTTTAAGTAAGATATTGACCAGTTCTATTGGTTTTCCCGTGCTATGGTCGACTGCTAAAATCGATTCTACGCATGAATCAGTCGAATGTAGCTACGTTGAAATATGACAAACATTTACAAATTGATAAGTTTAATTAAGATGTAAGTGAACCAGTTCTATCGGTTCTCTCGACTTAGTGGTCGGCTGCTGAATTCGATTGTACACAGCAATCAGTAGTACGTAGTTACGTGGTATAATATGATGAACCCTTAGAATATGATAAGTTTGTGTAAGATACAAGCAGTTCTATGGGTTCTCTCGTGTTATGGTCGACTGCGGAAATCGATTGTACACAGCAATTAGTCGCATGTACTTACGTGGTAGTAAACATTTTTTTTTATGTTTAATATTGGTCGACCAGCAAACTTGCTATACAGACCACTGTTAAATGATGGAATATCACATGCAGAATATCATGCTGAGGTTGGCTCTAAAGGCTCCTCTAATTAATTTAAATTAATTAATTAAACATTTTTGTGAATTATGTGAACAAAAATATGATGATTTTCTGTGTTAAATTTATGAAGAGTCGTCAGTATCACTAAGAAGGATGTCTTGAGGGAGTTTCCTTTTAAGTCGAGATGGCTGACAAGATCTTGCTCCAATGTTATATGTCACAGCTCCAGGAACACCAGGAAGTTTGTTGAAGAAAGATTTTGACATTGAATGGATGTACTGTTCTAGTGGAAGAATTCCCAATTCTTGATGCAGTTGTTGATTTCTTACAAACCAGGGGGCATTTGTTGCAGTACGCAGGAACTTGTTCTGGAGAACTTGTAGGCGATGCATGTGTGTCTTATTTGCAGTCCCCCACACTGGCGCTGCATAAGTTAAAAGAGGTCGTACAAGCGAGGTGTAGAGTAGCATTGAACAGTCCAATCCAATTTGTGAACGTCTATTAACCAAAGGGTATAATTTTCGAATTCTAGAAGAGGTTAGTGTAACAATGCGAGTTATATGGGCATTCCATGTAAGTTTCGTGTCTAATAGTATTCCCAAATATTTGACAGCTTCTTGACTAGAGAGCCATGTAACTTGTTCATTTAGAAGAACCAAAGGAGGTGGATTATGAATAGGCCTTAAAAGAAGATTTTAGCTTCTGTCTTGGTAATGTTGAGTAGTAATCTCCAGTCAGAGAACCATTTAGACAGCTCCTGTAAGGATGTCTGAAGAGTGCTGATTGCAGTATTTAGGTTACTATGAGAATAAAAGAGAACTGTATCGTCAGCATACATAGCTATGTGTGACGGTTGTAAACATGGAATGTCATATGTGAAGATATTGAAGAGAAGTGGTGACAGTATAGATCCTTGTGGTACTCCGGCTAAAACTGGACGAAGCGTTGATTTAATGCCATCTATACGTACTGAGAACTGACGCTCAGATAAAAAAACTTTTCACGGTGCGTGTGAGATAGTCAGGAAAACCAATTCTATATAATTTTAGCATTAGACCATCATGCCAAACAGTATCAAATGCTTGGGCAATATCCAGAAACACAGTGGCAGTATACTGTTTTTCTTCAAAGCCTTTTATAATGGATTCAGTGACTCTTTGCAGTTGGTGTGTTGTAGAATGTTTTGGACGAAAGCCAAACTGAAAATCTGGTATTATCTTGTTTTGGAACGTAAATTTACAAATGCGATGATGAATAACCTTCTCAAACAATTTCGATAGCGTGGGCAGTAAGCTAATAGGTCGGTAACTTGATGGCACGTGCTTAGGTTTGTTAGGCTTATGAAAAACAATGATTTCAGCAAGCTTCCAGGCTCGAGGAAAGTACCCAATTAAAAGGGCAGCATTGAAAATTATCGTCAAGTAAGTAAGAGCTTTGTTGGTGAGCTTCTTTAGTACAATGTTGGGTATAAGACCATGGCCTGGAGGTTTTTTATTTGGAAGCCTTTGAATGAAGTGAGACAATTCTTGTGGAGTAGTATAGGAAATTTTCTCTGGCACAGTCGGTTTATTAATATTTTCTATAAGTTCTTTTTCTAACTCAGAGGTAATCTGTTCATTTTTATTCTCGTTTGGGGTGAATACATGTTGATAATGAGATGCAAGCAAGTTACATTTCGACTCTGTGTCTGTGGCTATTTGAGAGTCTAACTGAAGTGTCGGGATGACTGTTGGCTCGCGTAGAATACGCTAATAGCGTACCACATAGTATTATCAGCTTCAGATAGAGATGATAAGTATGAGATGATTCAGCTTCTTCCACTGTCATTGTTGCCTCTCTCGTTGCCATTGTCTATGAATACGATGCTTTTCCTTAATTAATTTGAGTATGGAAGATGGTAAGTAGTAGCGCGTTAATGGCCGCTTGGAGCACATTGTAGAATAAATTACACATGAGCATATTGTGTCCGTAAAATGTTGAACATCATTGTCAATATCTGTTGCTGTTAGTGGATTATATTCTGTGACTAGCATTGAGTCTAGAGTCAACTGAAATTTATCCCAATCAACAAAACCATTAATAAGGCGTTGCACTTTAGGTGTTACATTAGGAGACAATTGGAAAGTAATCAAAACTGGACAATGATCTGAATCAAGTGCTGTTAATGATGCAATATAAGTTGGTAAATGCATATTATTTTGAATTCCGATGTCAAGAATATCGGGAAGATTGGCGGGATTATATGGATAGTGTGTTGGTTCAGTTGGTGCGAGAATATGGAGACCAAGGTTGTTAATGCAGTTGTAAAGACGATGTCCATTTGGGTTCGTTACTCTGCATCCCCATGATGTGTGTTTACAGTTTAGATCGCCCACAAGAAGTGTTGAACCGTCTGAGGGAAATAAAAGAGCAAGGTATGCAGTATTTAGCAGATATTTTGGGGACTTATAAGCACAAAATAAAACAAAATCATGGTTATTTTGACACTTAATTTTGATTCCGACTGTTTCTATATCAGACGTATAAGGAAGAAGGACATGATGATGTGTAATATTTCGCTTAATTAAAATGGCAACACCACCAGATGCAGTTGAAGCATTCCTATCATATCTATATATTTTATATCCTGAAACAGTGAAGACTTCGTTTGGAAGAAGGTGAGTTTCTGTGATGCAGGCTATCATAATATTATGTGTTGACAAAAAGGCAATCAGAGAAGATCGTTTCATTCTAATACCATCAGCATTCCAATTGATTATAGTGAGTTGATGAATAGAAATGTTATTATTTGCTGCCATTCTGGAAGTAAGATGACAGAGAAGAGATAAAGTAATGGAGTCAATAAAGTGATAATGTGCGGAATAACCTTAGAGAGTAGATCGGTTAAGAGAGATGAAGTGGAAGATTCTGGAGCAGGTTGACTTATAGGGCGACGGTGACTCTGCTCAAAGGATCCTTTCACTGCATTTGCATACGTCTTTGATCGAGAATTTGCTTGAAATTTTGACATAGATGGTTGAGACATTGAAAGATTTACTTGATGTTGAGAATCTTCTGTGCGTTGAAGTAATGGTTGCGAAGATTCTGGAACATGAGTCCGTTTTTCTTGTCTTAACTGAACACCACGTGAGAGTTTTTCCTTCAATTGTAAATAGTGTTCACAGCCTCTGTAGTTATCTGGATGTTGTTGTTGACAGTTCACGCACTTAGGCGGTATTGTTTTAGGATTTGGGCATTGAGAGAAATGATGAGCCTCTAGACATCGTACGCAGCGTGGTTCGAGTGGTAGTAAACATTAAGAATTTGATACGTTTAAGTAAGATATAAGTTAACCGGCTCTATCGGTTCTCCCGTGTTAATGGTCGGCTGCTGAAATCGATTGTAAAAAGGAATTAGTCGTATGTAGTTACGTGGTAAAATGATAAAAATTTACTATTTGATACGTTTAAGTAGGATATAAGTTAACCGGCTCTATCGGTTCTCCCGTGTTAATGGTCGGCTGCTGAAATCGATTGTAAAAAGGAATTAGTCGTATGTAGTTACGTGGTAAAATGATAAAAATTTACTATTTGATACGTTTAAGTAGGATATAAGTTAACCGGCTCTATCGGTTCTCCCGTGTTAATGGTCGGCTGCTGAAATCGATTGTAAAAAGGAATTAGTCGTATGTAGTTACGTGGTAAAATGATAAAAATTTACTATTTGATACGTTTAAGTAGGATATAAGTTAACCGGCTCTATCGGTTCTCCCGTGTTAATGGTCGGCTGCTGAAATCGATTGTAAAAAGGAATTAGTCGTATGTAGTTACGTGGTAAAATGGTACAAATTTACTATTTGATACGTTTAAGTAAGATATAAGTTAACCGGCTCTATCGGTTCTCCCGTGTTAATGGTCGGCTGCTGAAATCGATTGTAAAAAGGAATTAGTCGTATGTAGTTACGTGGTAAAATGATAAAAATTTACTATTTGATACGTTTAAGTAAGATATAAGTTAACCGGTTATAAGTTAAAAAAATTCGCTTGGTTCTACGCACCAAGCACTCTGACCACTGAGCTACGCCGAATTCAATCCACAGCACCGAATCGAACCTTCCTCCTTCAATGTTTCCCTTTGTAGCCTGACTCCAAGTTAGGCATATATGTTGACGTGTATCCAATGTCAACTGCCATTATACTAGGAGCGGACTTGTTGGCCGGGAATCCGCAGTTATTATGCACTGCTAGCTAAGAGAATATTATAGATATATTAATTTGTCCTACAGAATTTATCTGTAATATTCACACTTAATATTTTAGGATAAAAATTCGCTCCGGCGCCGGGGATCGAACCCGGGTCCTTGGTTCTCTGGTTCTACGTACCGAGTGCTCTGACCACTGAATTACGCCGATGCTACTAGGAAAACTACTGTATTATACACTGTCATTTCATATTCTGTTATAGTCTACGGCAGCGTTACAATTCTATACTTAGTATTTAAATAGAGTCCTTCCTTCTCTTCGAAATCTTGAACTCTTCTAATCCTTCGTACCTGTCGTCTCGCTTCACTTACCTTTCTTCCCACCACAATCTGAACACACGCTCTCGCCATGAAACAATACTAACAATACCATCCCATCGCACGTCCACATACTCATCCTCTTTCACAATAGCCCTGCCAAGACTCTGGAATTCGTTACCTGCTAGCATCAGGGACTGTCGAAATAAAATTGAATTCAAACGCAAACTTACTAGGCACTTGATCAGTAATTGAGACTCGTTCAGACATGGTTTCTTGTAAATAGTTCTCTTAATCTATCACAAAATATTTCAATATCCGGTAATTTCATCACTATAGAATTTTGTTATTCTAGGCTTAATTTGTAATTCAGTAAATACAAATATATTCTTTGTTCTTTACTTCTATGATAAAATGTCTAGCTTTCAGTAATCAGGTAATCTTGTCGTACTTTAATTTTTATTGTAATTGTAAATTTAATATTAATTGTAATTTTATTGTTCATATTTTAGTTGTAATCCCCTGGTAGAGAGGCAGAGAAGGCCTGACGGCCTTATCTCTACCAGGTTAAATAAATAAATAAATACTACTACTACTACTACTACTAGTAGTAGTAGTAGTAGTAGTAGTAGTAGTAGTGCAAGTAGTTGGGCTTTATTCCATTCCTTTCATATACTCGTACACTTAAAAGTACGTCTTTCTTTATAACTTAAAAGCGGAATGTTAAATGAAGAATTACCTTACCTTAGCTCAACCCCTCATGACCTCTGCTACTTAATTATTCCAAAATAATAAGCTTAGAGATGTTTACAGAAGTAACTAATCATGAAGGCCTTATTTCGTAACTTTCTCCGCTCCCCGGTGTGTCCCCTCACACTTTCATCTACGTTCCGGTCCCACATTAACTCAGTGAGCGTCCAGTGATCAAAACATATAAATCGTAACTTTGCCCCACGAATAAGAGCGACAATCAAACTTCGTACGGCACAGCAATGGAGTGACGTGTTAATTGCTCTTCCTCTAAAAAATCGCGAATTGTGTAACCTGGGTGGAACTGAGTTTATTTCACCAATTTAGCAAAGCTGTTAATGTGCATTGCTCACACTTTCACATCGCGATTGACGGAGAATTCGATTTCCTTAATGCTTTTGTGCCGTGATGGCGTGAATTTTTAAACGGAACTTGACATTGTTCATGTAACCGGCTTCCCTTCCTCTAACGAAAACGCGTAAAACTGGAAGATCGTAACACATGATATTTCGGGTTGCGCAAACTTGCAACATTCGCCAGTTTATTTTCGTGTTATTTTCCGGACATTTAAAATCCGGCGACCTACTGTTGTTACTCTGTAGACAGGATTGTAAAGTTTTATAATTACTACTGTTTCTTCTTGTCCTACCATCCACCAGTGGCGTAGCATGAAATTTTGAGCAGGGGAAGCTAACTCAAGTTGTCTTTCATGCAATATGAGAAAACGTATTACAAAAATACAGTCTTAAAATAAATAGTAGTCAATTTCAAGTCAGCAGTCGAAGATTGGTTGGAACATCGTAAGTAACACCAATAAGGCATGACCTCAAATGAGACGTAATAAAATACGATTTCACGGTTTACACATATCTCTTAACAAATAGACATATATACGTATAACATTAGCTCACACCCTGTCATACTTAGAGAAATCACAATATTGGTATCATTACGTAAGTATGCGTCTGTCGTTTGGTTGTGTCCTTCATTGACAGCAAGGGAGTCGGTCATTTGTTTTTTAAATCACACTTGTGTTCGTAAGTCAGTTTTGATAATACAATTGTCCTAAAAAAATTCAAGTAAATTAGTGTCAGGAACTGTTATTTCACTCATTATTTATTATATCAGCCACAATGCACACTAACACTTCAACTGAAAACAACTGACGAAAAGGGATAACTCGGAAACCACTTATTTTAAATGTTAAAGCTAGCTTCTTTGCGAGCCTTGCGATTAGGGTAGCTTAGTTAGAAAGGGATGGAAAATCTGCGGGGTGGATTACACAGAAGAAACCGGTCTGCTTGGAAGCTGGTATGTCCGGGCTTCTTGTTTACTGCTGCATCACAAATCATCCTGAGCTGCCGCATCACTATATTTAACGCGTAAATATAAATTCTATTAAAATTAATAAATAATGTTGTCCATAAACTGCAGGTTTATTATGAAATTATTATTAACTGGGGAAGCTAAGCTTTTTAGCTTACATTGACGCTACGCCACTGCTATCCACTTCGCTTATGATAGGCTCTGCTACAGGTATGCTCAAAATTGTAAAAGCCCCGATTACACGGATGATGCTGCACTGCATAACACACACAGGGTACGGACTGGGCTCCGCAACTACATTGCAGCACCGCCGCCCGTGGCATAGTTCTTACACTCTTTCAAATACGGATAATAAACTGAATTTGAAAAAAGAAAGAGTATACTCTGCAATATTCAGTTATTACGCTATTTATTATATTTAATATAGTTATGATATAATAATATCATAGATAATATCATTTTCATATTTCACCATATAGTCTACATTGCGGTCTATTCAACATCTGCGTTCTTTTCTGCAAGTAATCGGGAATCTATTTCCAACGAATTTACTGCAATGCGCTAAAGATGCTCATCTGTTATGTTTGGATTTAGCAACCTTCATCCTCGAAAATAATTGTTCGCACACATATGTCGAGGCGAAGGTAGTGGCAACGAATAAGCTCATCTTGGGATATTTCGTTTTGTTCATTTTTTAAATAATCCTATGCTTATCAAGTCATATTCTCTGCATTTAGTTCTGAATTCTACGTTACTTAGTAAATCAATTAACTCGTCCTGGAACTGCACTCTGACGGATTGTACTAAATTTACTATGAAAGGATTAACAAAAAGACCAATATCACTATCCATACGTCTAAAATCACTAAATCTATGTTCTGTGAATTCACATTTGAGCTGTTGCAGTACAGAGATATAATTAACTATATTTTGTTCAGGCACCATACATCTCTTTACAAGTTCACCATTCGTGAAGGGTTTTAGTGCCTTAGCTAATTCCCAACATACTACATAGGCTAACTTGCTCCAAAACATAGACTCTGAATTGTTCGACTCTCTTCAATGTTCGGCCTTTCATGAAGTGCTTTCAATTCTTGAAGCTGTAGTGCACGTTGCACCCCTGAAAAATTATTTTATCAAAATATATATTTTTGCTGGTATAAAATCACCACAATAACAATAATAATAGTAATAATAATAGGTCTAATAATAATAATAACAACTTTGGTATATGAATACATATTACAGAAAACAGCTTCTCTGTCACTTCGGCATGTTCTGGGTAGGAGAGCCTATAATGTAGTTTTATGTTGCTCAGTCGTATTCCTGACAGTACCTTACAACATAGTAAACACTTTACGTTTTCACCGAACGTACAACAAAAATAGTCTTCCTCCCACACTGTAAGGAATGATCGTTTGCTTACAGAAGGTTTTGACTGTGTCGTTGTCCCGCACCGTTCTTGCGTTTACTAAGTACTTGAACTGCCTTCTGCAGCCATCCGTCGAGCTTCGAACGAGGAACAGCACGCTCTGCATTCGAAGGTTGTGATTACAGAACGTAATCGGGAGTCAGAGAATGAGCATACCTGCTCTACTACGTCAAGATAAGGGTAATTAAGAATTTAAAGCGCTGGAATTAAAAATTGGTGTCATTTACATGGCATATGCTTTTTTCTCAATATATATTAAGATAGATAGATGGATTTATTGAGTAAACCTGGGGCTAACACACAGCATTGTGAAGGAAATAGCCATTAGTGCCCTCAACGGATCGGTTCAGATATTGGGAAATCATTTGTATGGGAGTGATAATGAAAATTTCAAGTTATCTTAACCGATGGCTGTTAATTGGTTTAGATATCAATCCCAATAAATCCGTATTATTATTTTTCTCGCGCTATATCTAATGATATTTTTTCCCCCTTTCCTAATTGTAAATGAGCACAAACGCTACTTAGGTGTAAATTTTTCTGATATTTTGTATACCGGTATTCGATTCCCTAACCGTTTCAAATGTATATCATTTTACCGTTTAGGTGTGTTTCCAAATTATATGTAATACGCTTTGTCAAATCTGGCAACCTTCTCATAAGGGAAGCTAAATTTATTATTATATATACATACAGATGTTATATTATCATAATTTTCTCTAAAATCCAATGCACGGGTCTTCTGACCGTACGTGCTTTGTACCTAAAACAAGGTCTGCTTTGTAGGTTTCACTCCCCTCACCTATGATTATATCCAACCACTCTCTAAAAGAACACACACATTAAAATGAAAATGGCACAACAAAACACACTTTATATAATATATCCTAACCTAAAACAGACATAAAAGTGTATAATTGGGTAGATACCGTTATCCCTTCATTAGTTCGTATCACAAACTTCAACAGCTGAAGTTCTAATCTGTCTCGCCTTCAGTAATATACATATTAGACATTAAATAATAGAACTCATACTTTACGTTACATTCTGCTAAATAAATTGTGTTCACTAATTGTATAATGCACAGGTTTTTAAAAAATAAAGGAAAGACTTTAGGAATGTATTTCTAAGATATAAAGAAGAGAAATCGGTTTTATTAACTTGGGATCTTATAAATTATTAATGTTTGTGTTAATCGACTTTCCATCAAGGTCTTAGTGTACAGTAAATCAAGCATTATTTGCTGCAATTAAATCCATGTCTTATGCACGAATGTGTTAAAATGTAGCCTATACCTAACTATAATATGTAACTAAATGTCTAAGTTGATTTTAAATTGATTTTCTTAACTCTTTCATATGATTTTCTGTCTTCACTCCGTTAAGACTTTTGCCGGTAGGTGGAGTGGTAGAGGTGGACCAATTGCACATGCAAGCCATTGCTGTCAAATGGCGGAAAAAATCCTGCAAAATGGGAATTTTAGGTACTTTGCGGGATGGCGGCAGTTTTGTTACAAAAAATGGGTGAATTTTCTAAAATTTAAAGGAACAGAGCTAAAAGTTTTTGAGCGAACAGCTTTCACATCTTGCTTTCAGGTGCTGGTTATAAACAGTATAAATGAATTACTGAACATATCAGTGCAGCATAAATTAAAATAAAATACTGGTACTTAAAAGTTACTGCAATGTTGAACATTGTGGAAATGGATGTTTCTGGGGCGATTGCTGTAAGTTGGTAAGCACGCCTATTTTTATTTGCACTGGAATATAGTACGTACATTAAATCGATTTTTTTATTTGCTGCAAAGATATGTCGTATTGGCAAAAGACTATAAAGATTTTCTTACTTTACAACAATATTTTTAAAGTACACAGAATTAAATACCATATTATAATAATTATTATGATAATACCACAGTCTAGTATATAGTCATGAAGCTCAATACGTAGTAAATATGCATCCATAGGTAGTTGCTAACCACTAGGATCGCTAATATCGTCTCATTACAGACAATGCGAAATAGTACCTGCACAGTCTATTGTTCCTAGCACCCTCACAACTCAAGCTTCGTGACTGTATTATACTGTATTATTATAGTACTAGAATGTGATAATACTTCTCTTGGAATAAGCACTGTCTATCGCACTTGCTATAATAAATTACTAAATTGACGTTTTCTGTTATTACAACCTGTTTGGAATATATTTAATTTTGGTAAAAGGGAGGGATTTGTATGCCTAAACGGGAGTTTTCTAGCAGTCTGGAGGAAAACTGGGCTTCAGAATTCCGACAGCAATGACGCTCGTCTAATTGAATCTATTGTATCATCATGCTCAGAAACGGCCGGAAAATATAAACGGATCACTTGCGCTCCAAGTTTACTGTTTGAGACAGAACATGCCCCACTTATGCTGATAAGTGTGCAAAGTGTGTTACATATCACATAAAATAAGTGATAAGATATAAATATGCCCTTTCTTAAACTTACAGCACCTTTTTTGTTTTTTATTGTCTCTTTTGCCTGCCTACTTTGTATTAAAAATGCCTAAATATTCGGGGTCTTGTAATGATGATAGACATCTAACTTACATGATATTTTAGGAATATTTCAGAAATCAAAACTTTAAATAAATTGTAAGTTCAAGTCTCCTGAGTCTTTAATCATTCTAATATTTAAGTATTGTCTTGATTATACAAAAGTCAGATCCAAAACCTACATCAACACATAGACAAAATACACCCAAAGCTACACTACGCTTTAGAAATTGAAAACAACAAATCCATAAATTTTCTAGACATCGCAATAACAAAATTAGACAACAAACACACATTCAAAGTATACAGAAAACCCAGAACAACAACAACACACATACGCAACACATCCAACCACCCCACACAACACAAACAAGCTGCATTCCGAACAATGGTACACAGACTACTCAACATACCAATGAACCAACAGGATTACAACGAAGAGCTAAACACAATCAAATACACAGCACAAGAAAACGGATACAACCCTAACATAATACGTAAGACAAAACAAAACCACAGAAAACAGAAGAATACAACACAAACACAAGAACACAAAAAATACATCACACTAACATACGAAAACAAAAACACACACAAAATTGCAACCTCATTCAAGAAAAGTTAAACTACAACATCGCATAAAGAACAAATAACACTCTACAAAAACATCTCAACACACAAACAAACAAATACAACCACACAGGCGTATACAAACTCAAATGTAACACCTGCAACAACTTCTACATAGGACAGACAGGCAGATCATTTCAAACACGTTACAAAGAACACATCACAGCCATAAAAAATTAAAAAACACCTCCACATAATATGCAGAACACATCACAAATGTCAACCACATCTACAGAGACATCAACACAGACATGGAAATACTGCACATCCAACCAGAAACTCAACACACTAGAACAATATGAAATATAGAGACACACGAAAACACACCCCAACGATATTCTCAACACACAAGTCAATTTCAAAACACATACACTCTTTGACTCTACACTACGAACGCACCCACACAGGAAACAAGAGGCGCCAAGACCAACAATGACTAGTTCCAAAGATGACCGAAAATAGGTCGAAACATGTTAACAAGGTACGTTAAAATTTAACACAAGAACGTTCTTATCATACATATTCCGAAGTAATATTTAAGGTTTCTTGTATTACTACATGAAATGGCTTCACTGTTAACTGCAGAAAAATTAGAAAATAAATAACATATATGATGTTCGTACAAAATCCCTGTCATAGCGCAGTGAGAATGTTGAACGCAACTTCACTCTTCGTTGCATTTTGCCTGCGGTCATTCGCTTGCATCAGAGTGTTCAAATACTGTAAAAGGCAACCACCATTCAGTGGGGTTTAATAGAAAGTGCATATCTGACTTGTTTATTATCTTATTATTGTACTTGTATAAGCAAATTATTTTATTTCAATACTGCAAAAATATTTAGAGCTTTTCACAGAAACACAGCAACACTAATACCGAGAAGATGTTTTCGTCATGTCGTCTCTTCGTTCGTTTATGTACAGCGATTTCTACTGAACTATTGGTCAAATTTTCTTCATACTCAATATCTAAAAGTCAATTTATTATGGAATGATGTACATGAAATATAATAATTTTAATACTAGTCTGTCTGTTTACAGCAATTTCTTCTGAACTATTGGACGGATTTTGTTCGTATTCAGTATCTACGAGTTAATTTATCAGGGAATGATGTACAGTAGTGGCAAAAAAACCGGACCGACCCTTGTAGCTGATTTCAGAGTATTATTCACTCCAGAGCACGATGGACTGGTAACTAAGATTTTCGTGGTTCTAATCCTGCCTGGGAAGGAAACTTCTTTTAATAATAATAATAATTATTATTATTATTATTATTATTATTATTTATTTAATCTGACAGGATTAAGAATATAAGGCCTTCTCTTCCATACTACCAGATAGCACATATAAATACAAAAAAGAAATACAAACACTGACGAAAATAATACAAATTAAGTTAAAGCCCTATAGAGGGTCAACAGAGTCAAATGAACACAATAGAGCTCTCACCGAGCTAATACAAGAAAAAGAAAGAAAACAGAGATAGCAATGATGATAGTAATAACTGATAATAATAATAATAATAATAATAATAATAATAATAATAAATGCATTACATATTAATTGTCAATTTTACAACAGCATAGTTACAATATTTACTATATGTCATGGGTTAAAGCGAAGTTGCGCAACCTGACAGATGTTCAACAAGCAATTCCGTGAACTAGAATGTGATTTTTTAATTTAAATTTGAATTTTGATATTGTCCGACAGTCTCTGACGTGGTTAGGAGAGAATTCCAGAGGCGTGGAATAGATATGCTGAAAGATGATGAGTTGTTCCTTATTTAAATTTATTCCCAATACTTTTCGATTGCTGGTAAAATTCATGTTCTGTGAATAATAAGTTAATTAAGTAGTAAAATATCGCTGCAATGGAAAAGTATTGGAAATAAATTTGAATAAGGAACAAAAAAAGTTTCCTTCCCAGGCAGAATTCGAAGCACGAAATTCTTAGTTCCAGTCTATCGTGCTCTGGAGTGAACAAGGCTCTGAAATCAGCTACAAGGGTCGGTCCGGTTTTTTTGCCACTACTGTACATTAAATATAATAATTTCAGTAGTGTACAGAGATTTCTACTATTAAACGAGAGATGCAAGACTGTGGTACACTTGTAGCAGATGTCACAAACCGGAACACGTAACTCATCCCTTCCTCTCACCCCACGCGTCATTGGACATGGTAAGGGGAAAAGAGATGTGTATTCAGTGTGCTTGCGAAAAGTCACGGATACGTCATTGAAGGCCGGAGGATTGTGGAGACGGGGGAACGAACTCTTTCTCCATGCTTCCACCGCTCTCTTCCTCAGTTTTGCATTCTGTATTAGAGGGATTTTGTTCATATTCAATGTCTACGAGTAAATTTATCAAGGAATGATGTACATGAAATAGAATAATTTCAGTACTATTCTCTCTATGTACAGCCATTTCTACTAAACTATTGGACGGATTTTTCCATATCCAGTATTCAGGGAGTGATCTGTTGAATAAAATTTGCAGTCTGAGGCATAAAACAAGTTGTTAATATTTTATTTGTTCATCATTTGATTCAGAAGTTTATTTTTCAATCAGTATGAGTGAAATAAAATTTTCAAGATAACTCTTTACGTCTGGTCTGTACAAAGAATATTCTTTGTCATTTAATAGCTTCTTGTATAACGTGAAATATATTGTCTATTTCAGTGAACATGAAGTAAGTTTATGACTTTGTCTTCCATTCTGTATGCACTTGACTTATAACCTATGAACCATGAACGGCTCCATTTCTAGCTCTCCTTACCTAAATACAGAGTAATAAACGTGCTTCTTCCTCAATCCTTCAACTGCAACTGACGTAATGTTCATTGCACTTTACAGTTTTGCCAACCTGTGCATTATTTATGAAATGACTCTCCTATTACTTGAACTCGTTAAATCGTATACCTTTATGTTGCATTACATTATATTGCATTACATTGCATTCTACTACACTACACTGCATGACACAAAACTATATTTCATTGCTTAAGTTTACATTGCATTACATTACATTACATTACATTACATTACATTACATTACATTACTTGAACTCATTATACTGCATAACTTTACATTCAATTGCATTATATTATATTGCTTGACATTACATTATAAATCATTACATAGCATTACGTTACATTACATTGAATTTCATTACATTACTTGAACTCATTAAATTGTATATCTTTATGTTGCATTATATAATAATAATAATAATAATAATAATAAATAATAATAATAATGGCTTTATTTAACCTGGCAGAGTTAAGGCCGTATGGCCTTCTCTTACACTCAACCAGGATTAAAACTTGCTTACATAGTTGAACATACAACTGGATCGAAATTAAATAATTACATACTGATACGATTTAGGTACATAATGAGTTCAAAAGAGGTAGTTACATAAAAATTTACCTCATAAAATAAAAATAAGCATAGTGGAATACATATGAATGTTGTTAGAATCAAATACGAATCACACAAAAACAGTAGCCGATAATTCAATAAAAAATGTACACAGTAAAAATAAAAATAAAAAACACATTGGAATACATATTAATATTAGATTATAAATAAGTAGGATTCACATAATTAAACCGGAAACCGACAATTGAATAAAATGTACACAATAAAAAAATAGACTAATAGTAATAATAAAAAACAACACAGTAGGTTACATATTGGTGTTAAGTGATAAATAAACATGATTTACATGATTACACAATAAAAATAAGAAACAAAAAAAAACAAAAATAAGTACAGTGGAATACAGTGCATTAAATATTTGCAATGTGTTAGGTCTGCCAACTCATCATAAGATATTTTTCTAATTTACGTTTAAAAGAAATTAAAGCTCGGCAGTCCTTGACTTCAGTGTGCAGAGAATTCCAGTGACGAGAAGTAGCAACAGTGAAAGATGAAGAATAAAGAGATGATGTGTGGGGTGGTATTTCTAGCGTGTTATCATATTGTGACCGAGTATTTAAGTTATGATAACGAGAAAGATTGTGGAATCGGACAAATAAGTAAGAGGGAGCAGAGGTGTGCAAAATTCGGTATAAGAGAGAAAGGGAATGTAACTTATATTACATTTTGTTGTATTTCATTGCATTATATTTCATTACATTCCACTACACTATACTGCATGATACAAAACTATATTATATTCCATAAATTTACATTTCATTATATTGCATTCCACTACACTACACTGCATGACACGAAATTATATTAAATGCATAAGTTTACATTGCATTGCATTATATTGTATTGTTTTACACTTCATTATATTGCATTCCACTACACTACACTACACTGCATGACACAAAACTGCATTATATTGCATAAATTTTCATTGCATTTCATTATATTACATTCCATTGTATTGTATTGTATTGTATTTCATTATATTGCATTATATTGCATTCCACTACACTATATTGCATGACACGAAACTACATTATGGGGGGTGATTTACGTGGATTCACCACCGCCGAAAACGGCGAAGACCCAACCATCATCGGGCAAGGTGATGCTGAGTGTTTTTTGGGACATCCAAGGTGTGGTGCTGAGAGATTATGCTCAGTAGGGGCAAACCATCACAGGAGCATACTATCGAAATCTCCTGACGAGATTACGGGAGGCTATCAAGACGAAGCGTCGCGGGAAGCTGTCCAATGGGGTCCTTTTGCTTCATGACAACGCCCCAGCTCATTCTGCACAGGACACAGTCACACATGCTGCTTATTTAGACTATCAAATTTTGCCACACCCCCCGTATTCTCCTGATATGGCACCCAGTGACTTCTTCCTCTTTCCTCGGATGAAGAAAGCATTGCGTGGCAGACATTTCCAGAATGACGACGAGGTGATTTTTGAGGTGGAACGTTTCCTGAACAGCCAAAATGCAGACTTCTACAACCAAGGCCTCCGTCAAGTCATCCATCGTTGGGAAAAAATGTGTCGCATTGAAGGGTGAATATGTAGAAAAGGACTAACATCATCACCAAGTTTCATGGTCGCAGCTTCATTTTTTCGAGGTGATAATTAAAACTTTATGACTACCCCTCGTATATTGTATTGTATTACATTGCATGACATTACATTGCACAGTATTAGTTATTAATATTACTGTACTGTGTTGGTTGGATGTAAAATGTTTGCTGAAAATATAGATGATTGTAACATGATTTCCTTTTAATAAATGAAAGAAATGGCTGTAAGGAGATATTTGCAAGTGAAGCCAAGACGAGCCCATTGGAGAAAGGTTAAAGGTGCGTGCTTCTTGAGACAAGCACATGTGTACTTCAGCCCAAGGCGGATCCTGTTAACTTGTTGAAATACACTAATTAGTATTCTTTGCGGGTACAGAACAGTACTAGTGTCATCCACTGGAGGATTGGCAAGTGGCGTTTGAGAAATATTTCTCTTAAGAGCATTATTGTAGTAGAATCAGATACAGTTTTCCTAATCCTGCCGAATGTCATCCGAGGTTGCTTGAGAAAAGAAGTGCAGTTCTTAACAAACCTGTTTCTCTTAGACCACAATTATTGAGGTCATAGGCGCCGGGAAGAAGAGGCACTGGGGAAAAATCAGCCTATTGTTAATCTTTAAATTGATCCTGCGATCCTTAATTAGCAGGCAGAAGTGTTGTACATGGTTTGATCAGAACATCATTTTTGTTGTGGAAGAGGAGCCCGAAGGGTAGCATTACTGCTCCTAGTGGATTTATTTTACCTTCCCCCTCCTTTCATAGAAAATATGTTGTAGTCAGAACGGTCGAACTTTTGTAAATAACGTGACTCAATCATACTGGATGGAGCAAAAATTGCTTTATACCTTACATTACATTTATGTTTTATGATAGTTACTTAAATGATTTCACTTCTTTTTCTCTTCACATTGTTTTCCTTCTGCATTAACACATAGTTGGAGTCTTTATGAACACACACGAAGACACAGCTTAGTATTCTTGTCCAAAAAGATGAAGTCGTCCTCAGCGTAACCCTTCAGCTGTTCAAGAGTTCTGGTTTCCTTCACACACGAGTCTTCCACGGTACACCACAGGTAGAATGATATCACTCTAAGATTAAAATCTTAATCCAAGTATACACGAACATCTGTAGCATAATGGAGAGGAGCTTCATCGTGCTGGAAGTGGAGTTGACCAAGAAGGAACGGATATCTTGCTTGCTACGTCCTATACTATGTTATTAAGATATCTCTAAGTTTCATGTACCGTACACTGGATCCCCCTATTAAAATTCTATAGGATCTAAAATTCCTAAATGAACCATAAAGTCCTATAAATGCCTAAGAATTATGTTTGTGTCTAAAAAGTGCCTTTTTAGTGTTTTGCGTATATTTAAAATTAAAATAAAGGTAAATATGGCCCCTAAACATGCCATGAAGGCACTTGAGGGCATGGAGATAGAGTCCCATATTATCCACATCTGAGTTCGTAGTGTTATAGTCGAGTATCATGATATATTTTATTGCTTTACAATTTTCTGCCCCTTCTTTGAAGTGCATTGTGCTCAGCAATGTTACCGTATTACACTTTTCGGACAATAAAAATCTCTATTAGCATCTTCTTGGAATGCAAAGAGAGAGGAAGGTCAAGTTCTTCCCTTTGTCGAAACAAATAATTATGTTTGTAGTTCTGGGCGATTTTTTCGTATTATTTTCTTTCTAAGTCTCTTATTAGTTATCCACACTTATAAAGAAATTATCAGTTATGATCTTCCTTCCATTTGTAATTTTTCTTCCATGTCCAAAACCACTCCTTTTCCCTGATTTACTTCTCTGTGTCTGTTCTCATTTCCTCCTTTATACATTTGTATATATGTGACGTAGTAAGTATGCTGTCACATGCAGCCCAGAACTTTATACCACATTTCCACAGTTTTGAGGGCATCTACTGCAGGAAGGAACATCTGTCTCAGAAAGTCACCAGTTGTTCGTCAATTGCAGCGTTCTCTTATGACCAAAGCTCGGAACTTGGGGACTTGTGTGTCGTGTGCATGAGTAAGGTTACAGGTACAACGTACACAAAGCTCACGGTGCAAGTGCTCAGGGACAGTCGTGTGTACTAAGAAAGTGGTCACATCGAATGACAAGATGGACGAGGAAACTGTGTCATGTCGAATCCAATGACATTGAGAGAATTACAGGTAAACGGTCTGTTTGAGGAATTAGAAAAATACATATTATTCGAATGGGTATTATAGAAGTTTGAAAATACATTTTTTTAAGTTTTATGTACAGAATTTCATGGAGGAATTCGGAGGAGATACGTTATTTTCTTCGAACAGAAAGTTTATATTTTGTGAGTTGTGCCACACACAAACTAGAGGCATTCATTGAAAGATAGTTCAGTCCCTTAAATTGTGCAGTCCCTTGAATTTGTGGAAAATTTGTCCATAGCCATTGGATCAAGTAGTAGTGACACACAAATTGAAAACTATTTTCGAGAAAAATTGAGGATACACTTATTTTTCTCAGACATGAGATCAGCTAGCAATTGCTCAAAATCGAACGGAAAACAATGACAGTGAAAATATTCAGTATTTTAAGTTTGCTCCCAGTGGAAATAAATTTTTCTCGTTTGAAATTAGGTTTAACTAACAGGCGAAGAAGTTATGGGTTCGAAAATCTTCGAATGTACGTAGTCATACATAGTAATAAAATGTACGGAGGAGAACAGTAAAGTTAATATAATTCTCATGTTTATTTTTATTATATATTATATGCTAAAAATTACGTGTTTCAACCTACCGTAATACTATCAATACGTTGCTCCATCAGACCTGACAGTACCTCCGTGCTGGAAGCAGGAGTGAGTTGATATTGGAGTCCGGTCGCTTAACCACGTGCAAAGACACAAGTCCCCAAGTTCCGAGCTTTGCTTATGACACATGTGGATAATCTAACGTGTTTACCTATGTCTCTTACACATCGCCTATAGGAGACAGTTTATCAGGACTACGATTCTATGTTTTATAAAATAGCTATTCGAAATGATTTTATTGCTTACAGTAACTAAATAATAAGAAAAAGCGCTAATTTTATGCAGAGTCATTTGATATCCGAATGTTACTAATCGTAATAATTAATAGGCCTAAATATATATTTCTAAAATGATAGACATCAGCTCAAAGAATTTGAGTGACCACAAGGGTCCTGACTACAATAAACATGTACAATATAATGTGATGTGATACATTAAAGAAAAATGGAAGTTAATTTTTGAACGCAAATATAAGTAGATTAATTGAAATAGAGATGATGATGTAATATTTGAAGAGAATCCTTGATAATATTTATTAGAATAGACATACATCTTGATTACACAACTTTTAACACTATATCACTTCGGAATATGTATTATTTAGCTTTCGCGTGTTAAATATAATAGTACCTGCTTAACTAGTTTCAGTCTGTTATGGGTCACCTTCAAAACTGGTTGGTGCTGATCTTGGGGCCTTTTGTTTGCGTTTCCTGTGGGGATATGTTTGTGTAGTTTAATGTGGAGTCAAAGAGTGTGTGTTCTGAAATTGAGTTGTGTGTTGAGAATTTCATTTGGATGTGTTTTTTGTGTGTCTATATATTTCGTATTGTTCTAGTGTGTTTAGTTTCTGGATTTTTGGTTGAATATGTAGAATTTCCATGAATGTGTTTATGTCGCTGTAAGTGTGGTTAGCATTTGTGATGTGTTCTGCATATGTGGAAGTGTTTTGTAGTTTTGTTATGGCTATGATGTGTTCTTTGTAACGTATTTGAAATGATCTGCCTGTCTGTCCTATGCAGAAGTTGTTGCAGATGTTGCTTTTGAGTTTGTATACGCCTGTGTGGTTGTATTTGTTTGTTTGTGTTGTTTGTGTGTTGAGATGCTTTTGTAGAGTGATATTTGTTCTGTATGCGAAGTTGTAATTTAATTCCTTGAATAAGGTTGCAGTCTTGTGTGTCTTTTTGTTTTCGTATGTTAGTGTGATGTATTTTTTATGTTCTTGTGTTTGTGTTGTATTCTTATGTTTTTTTGTGATTATGTTTTGCCTTTCTTGTGTTGTTTATTATGTTAGAGTTGTATCCGTTTTCTTATGCTGTGAATTTGATTGTATTTAGCTCTTCTTTGTAGTCTTGTTGGCTCATTGGTGTGTTGAGTAGTCTGTGTACCATTGTTCGGAATGAATAATTTTTCATGTATTCAAAATAAAATAAAAAGTGAGACATTGCTAGATAGATCACGCTCAAAGGAAGAAAGTCAATTTATTTCAAAATTTTAAATTAAGTAACAAAAAAGATACACGACGAAATGAAAACATAAAAATTGGAGATTTATCCTTCGAAGAGGTGGAAAAATTCAAATGTCTTGGAGCAACGGTAACAAATATATAAATGACACTCGGGAGGAAATTAAACACAGAATAAATATAGGAAATGCCTGTTATTATTCGGTTGAGAAGCTTTTGTCATCTAGTCTGCTGTCAAAAAATCTTAAAGTTAGAATTTATAAAACAGTTATATTACCTGTTGTTCTGTACGGTTGTGAAACTTGGACTCTCACTTTCAGAGAGGAACAGATGTTAAGGGTATTTGGGAATAAGGTGCTTAGGAAAATATTTGGGGCTAAGAGGGATGAAGTTAGAGGAGAATAGAGAAAGTTACACAACGCAGAACTGCACGCATTGTATTCTTCACCTGACATAATTAGGAACATTAAATCCAGACGTTTGAGATGAGCGGGTATGTAGCACGTATGGGCGAATCCAGAAATGCATATAGAGTGTTAGTTTGGAGATCGGAGCGAAAAGACCTTTGGGGAAGACCAGACGTAGATGGGAGAATAATATTAAAATGGATTTGAGGGAGATGAGATATGAGGATAGAGACTGGATTAATCCTGCACAGGATAGGGACCGATGCATGGCGGGCTTATGTGAGGGCGGCAATGAACCTGCGGGTTCCTTAACAACCATTTGTATTTATTTATTTATTTATTTATTTATTTATTTATTTATTTATTTATTTATTTTTACTTCTTTATTTATTTTTATTTATTTATTTATTTATTTATTTATTTATTTATTTATTTATTTATTTATTTATTTATTTATTTATTTATTTATTTATTTATTTATTTATTTATTTATTTATTTATAAGTAAAAAGATACACGACTTTGAATGTGCACTTGGGGTCTTATACGACCCCATGGTAGGAGGGTTAAATTTGTACTTCCCCTATCACGTCTAACATAAGACTGCAGGTCAGGGAAAGGTAAGGTTTGAATGCGTGCTGTTGCTGGAACAAAATTGAAGCATAACACGTAACAGAACGGGATAACATCCTATTCTAGACCAAGAAGCTGGTTTTGACTACCTAGCACATCATATTGATTTCGAACAAAAGTTCATACTTTAACAGAAATTTGAGCCCAGGATTTCGGCTTTCACGTTGAGTAAAGAAGGTATTTTATCCCTTATTTACACCACGGTCGGCAGGATTTTTTAATTAGTGAAGTTAATATTCTCACCAAGGTAACAACTGTAAAGAATATTGTAGCATTTCTCAGTCGAACGTTTGAAAGTGTAGAATTCGCAAATTCGTGAGTGTAAACACTTCAAGATTGGTTATATACATTATGTGGAGTAACATGACTACCAGTTTACTTTGAATTACTTTTTAACATAGTTACAATTGCTAATATTGCGTTAATGCAGTTCTATTTCAGGTTAAGGTTGACAACTATTGCGAATTGAAAGCACCAAAAGGGAAATTCCGTACCGCAAAGAACGCATTGGAATGTGTGTTTAATTCTGAAAGAAATGCAGATCCGGCTGGTTCGTATTGTTCTGTGCTACGAAAAAGAAGATGGAGAAACAATCGCATCTGCTTTTAGAACGTTCTTCTATAAGTTTCTTCCCATTTTCTGTAAACCACTTTCGAAATCAACTTCTGCATAATATTTATGTTGTCATTCAGTGACTCAGCTGAACGTGGATAACTCGACAACAACATTTCAGCACACAAATAAAACTAAACTTCGTCAGTTTCATGCAGTAAAAGTTCATAAATATTGTAAACTTCAGTAAAGCCATCAGTTCCGGGAAAAGCCTACAGATAGGAAAGTACTGCGGGTAATGTCTCATGTGCATGTTTTAAATCACGGCTACCATTACAATTCATATGATTATAACGTACCGAAGTACAGGGACATCACTTTATTTTTACCAACATTTTTAACATTAACCTGGCTATACTCGGAAACACTGTTTCCCCCTTCCATTACAGGAGTTTGATGTTACTAGTGCAATATGTAAACAAATCATTTTACTAGGTATAGGAGGAGAGAAAAGTAGTGTATCCATTTATATTTTAGGGAAATACGATATTACGATTTTCAGTTTGATCATCACTTTTACGGAATTTATCAAAATACAGTAGAGTAGTAACATTTTTTTTCAAAAACTCAACTTTTCAGGCGGCTATGTTCGTTATGTAATGTCTATTTTATTTAGCATATTAATTATTGATGTTATCATACAATATAGAGAGTGCATTTAAATTGAGGAGGTCATAAGTAAAGGGCTGTAAGTGCACTTAAGTTACTTTTGAGAAAATGGGGTTTAAATATTTAAGCTTTCGTAAAATCGGTGAAATTTTTTATTTAAATTTTAATGTGTGATGCGGTTAAAATATCCCTTTGTCACTAAAATTTCAGGTACTTTTGCTTACACTGGATGCACTTAACTCATGTTATTACAAATGTCACTAGCATTCCTTTGCTTCTAGCCACCTCAATTCAAAAAAAGCTAATCTGAATTTTTAAACAAGTTGCTGAAAATGGTTGCCGTTCATTACAATGCAGGCTTCAATTCAGTACGCATATTATTAAAAACATTTTGAAACATATTCTCTGAAATTGAATTTATCGTTTCTTGAATATAATTTTTAGTACGATATTATTAATATAGGTTCTTTCTTCTATAGAAAACGCAATCATATTTATGAAACACACTATACACCGCAGTGTTTACTTCACTGCTTGAAGACTTCGAATGCAACAGCGGCCGTAAGTTTGTGTGTCTGACGGGAGCAAGGACATTAGTGAAGGGGTGAGAGTGAAGTACATTCAGAAATGCAGGTACAATAAAAATGCAAGTAAAAATAAAATGATATCCCTGTACATATATTCCCATGCAGGAATTCTGCGTTATCATATGATCAAGGATGGGTGGAGCGGAGAAAAATTCTCTCCGGCACCGGGACTCGAACCCGGGTTTTCAGCTCTACGTGCTGACGCTTTATCCACTAAGCCACGCCGGATTTCAGTTCCGATGCCAGATTGAATCCCCTCAGTTTAAGTTCCACCTCTTAGTTTCCCTTTAGTAAGTTGGACATTGTGCCACTGTCACACATCTGCGACACAGTGCATGAGGATTGGCCACTAAAGGGAAACGAAGAGGTGGAACTTAAACTGAGAAGATTCAATCCGGCATCGGAACTGGAATCCGGTGTGGCTTAGTGGATAAAGCGTCAGCACGTAGAGATGAAAACCTGGGTTCGAGTCCCGGGTGCCGGAGAGAATTTTTCTCCACTCCACCCATCTTCATCATTAGAATTCATGTCGTAATATTTCAAATAAAAAACCGAGGAGTTGATGAAATTAAAGTACTTTAAAGTGACTTTTAACATTAAAACGGCTTCAGTACAATAGACTAATTAATCAGTTAGACGGTCGATTAATATTCAAGAGACATTTAAATATAATATATACTCGCATACGATCAGTTAATAAGACAGATTGGTAGTGAAAAAGCAAATCCAGCAGTCGATCAGATGCCCAGCCTGTCCGTCGTCTGTTAGGTAGATAGTCAGTCACTTGAACACCACTCATTAATTCATTCATTCATTGAAACAGTAAACTTTCCAATTAATTGAACATTTCTTCTTACAGTCAGTAATTTATTTAGACAGTTGTTCACACAGTTAGGGGAGACTGTTGTACCTTTAGCATGGTGTACCTTCGAACATTTTTTGTTTTTTATTTTTTGCTACTACCTAGAGGACTCAAACTGAAGTAGATTGTAGGGAAAGCCACTAAGTAGATCTGGTCGTAGGTTTGGTTTGATTTATTGCAAAAATGTGAGTTCTGTGAACGAAAGAATCTTTTTTAGTACCAAAAGTAAACATTTTGTTCATTCATAAGTATATGTTATCTAACATAAAACCCGATTGTATTTGTTACCATCAATTAAGTAAGGTGTGTTCCCTATCATCTGGTGAGTAATAACATATTTTAATTTTCAAGATTTATTCGAATCTCTAGTTTTGGTAGCCATATTTGCTTAAACGTGCAACCTCTTGTACCTTTGAACCCAGAACACCTTGTACTATGGAACATGTTCCAGGGTACATAATACTATTGGTTTTTGTCTTTCTTTTATTTTAAGATCATGTCACGAAGTAAGTCTGGAATTAAGAGGTCCTCCCAATTGATCCGCATGCCTTGAAGAAAGCTGTTGAAGCAATTCTTGTTCCTCCAGAAAATAAAATCTAAATCAGGGAAGCCTGCTATGGTTTATGATTGCAAATACATTTTAAATATGATTGTCAGTTCTTACAGCTATAGTCCCACCTAAATGCCATGTGTTCCAACTTACAAGAGGGTATGTTCTAAGGTACATGAACCTGTTGTACCTTTGAACATATTCCATTTTATTTTTTCCATCCTTAATAGATGTGTAGAATAGGAAAATATATACACGAAGTTGTAAAGGAATCTTCAATAATTACTTAAAGTATTTTATGCTCGACCATGCCGAAATGTAGTAATTATACACCTGGTAGCAGACCTTTAATGCATGTCATTAAAGTACACCTACTCAATAAAGGTCAGGTCTTACAGCCAATGACGACTCAGGTTACAACTGTTCAGCCAATGACAGGTCAGCTTTCTACCGTTATAAAACCGCAAGTATCGATTATTCTCGGATATGCAATCGAAAGAGAATTAGCAAAAAGTCACGGAGGCTGGAAATCCAATACTGTCGCAGAAGGTTATGTTCTGTTACTATAATAATTAGCGTTAATTGTAAATAATATTCAAATAAATACAATTTGTCATCTCGTTTTTCAATGTCTAATTTTATTTCAATATTATCTCTGTAGGTTCTTATGGCCTAGCAAGGTCCTCGGAAAAAATCAATACTTTCGCGTCTGCGCACATCTCACAACATACGTGACATTGGTCAAGGTCAGATACAAAGAAAATTAATAATATCAAGTTAGAAATATGGTCGAGCATAAAAAGTCGTATGAAACTCGCCTATAATGGTAATTAAGAAGCTCGTATGAAAATTATGAAACTCGCTTGCGCTCGTTTCATAAATATCCATACTCACTTCTTAATTACCTTCATTATAGGCTCGTTGCATAATGTACTATTTAATTTAAAAAAATATCATTTCCTAAAATTTAAAAAAAAAACTCTGAAAGGTGTTTAAAGGTACAACAGTCTCCCCTACTCATTTAATATCAGTCAGCTAATAGATAGTGCTTCAGTGATTCTATCAGTCAGTCAGTCATTCAGTCAATAGAAACATCACGTTTTTACAGATTATCTACAGTATTACATTGATTGCTGAGTTGTAGTTTCAGATCATTTTTATATGAAAGTCCTATTGTGCATGAATAGGCCTTTTAACGTAATTACATTCTTCTTAAAAAGTAGTTAGTTACACGGAAAATCTTAATTTATTATATTCACAAAATACTCTTTTTAAATAAGAACTCAGCATTCTTAAGACAAGTCGGCCTCGATAGCATACTTGGTACAGCGCTGGCCTTCTATGCTCGAGGTTGCGGGTTCGATCCCGGTCGAGGTTCACGGCATTTAAGTGTGTTTAAGTGCGGCAAGCTCATGTCCGTAGATTTACCGGCATGTAAAAGAACTCCTGCGGGACAAAATTCCAGCAGACCGGCTACGCTGATATAACCTCTGCAGTGCGAGCATCATTAAAAAAAAACATAATTTATTTTTCTTAAGATAATAAACAACCAGCAATAACACTTTCGTAAAGATATCTATAATACTTTGAGATGATTAATTTAACATTGGTAATATAGGGCCTCCGATCTCACCTTAAAGATAAACAGTAAAGAAAACAGTAACCGAACATTAAGTACATAAAACAATCCTTAAGTAATCATCCGAATATAAGATCATTCTGGCACAACTTACAGCAGATTTACAAGTCATAAAACTATCATCCATTTACCTCGCCCTAGACCCGTGGTAGCCCCGACTGAAGTGTTTACACATTGTTAAATGTTCAAACAGATACAGTCTGAAAGAAGGAACAGGTGCCACAACTTGGGTGCAATCTGATGTAGCACTTTTATTACAACCACAGAGAGTATTGCACATATTTTTCGTGTTCGCCTCGAGGATGAAGACGTGATGCGAGCTCTGAGCACTTTGCAGCAAAACAGACTTAAAGGGAATTGTACTAAGCCTCATCCACGTCTTTGCATTTGTGTAAGCTTTCAAGTTACATGAATCTCGCTGTAGTTATAAATTAGCTGACAGAATCCTACGCAAGCGGTGGAAATTTCGTCCTCAAGTAGAGCCTTTGAGGTTTTTATAATGATTAGTCAAGAAATTATCAAGTGTGGTAATGGTCGAGTTAAAAAAATAGTCTAAATCATTTATACTGTCTGCATGTAGAAACTCGAACTCGGGTCTCTAACGGGATATTTCTGTAAGGATACGTGCGTTACGTCTTTTCCCTTTTCCATCATATTGTATTCAGTCCTTAGTAACACATCTCCTTCCTGATAAAATATTATTTCCCTCGAACAAACACAGCGCCCTCTAGAAACATTTGAATGTTCTACGCAGAACTGTTGTTCCTGATCTAAAATGTTTGATGCTCTGTATTCCAAATTCAAAATTTTATATTTAAATTCTTGTTCCAGAGGTCACCTCAATTCTTTGTTTTCAGAAAAGTTACTTATTTATAATTATTCTGCTCGAAGTTAATCACGAGTAAATTTCTAAGGTATCATTACAGAGCTTATTAAAGAGTTTTTTACGGCTGCGGAAGTTTTATCTAAAGAAATTACTTACTTACTTACTTAGGCCTACTTACTTACTGGCTTTTAAGGAACTCGGAGGTTCATTGCCACTCTCACATAAGCCCGCCAGTGTTCCCTATCCTGAGCAAGATTAATCCAGTCTCTACCATCATATCCCACCTCCCTCAAATCCATTTTAATATTATCTTCCCACCTACGTCTCGGCCTCCCCAAAGTTCTTTTTCCTCCGGCCTCCCAACTAACACTCTATATGCATTTCTGGATTCGCCCATACGTGCTATATGACCTGCCCATCTCAAACGTCTAGATTTAATGTTCCTAATTATGTCAGGTGAAGAATACAATGCGTGCAGCTCTGCGTTGTGTAACTTTCTCCATTCTCCTGTAACTTCATCCCTCTTAGCCCCAAATATTTTCCTAAGAACCTTATTCTCAAACAACCTTAATCTCTGTTCCTCTCTCAAAGTGAGAGTCCAAGTTTCACAACCATACAGAACAACCGGTAATATAACTGTTTTATAAATTCTAACTTTCAGATTTTTTGACAGAAGACTAGATGACAAAAGCTTCTCAACCGAATAATAACAGGCATTTCCCATATATATTCTGCGTTTAATTTCCTCCCTAGTGTCATTTATATTTATTACTGTTGCTCCAAGATATTTGAATTTTTCCACCTCTTCGAAAGATAAATCTCCAATTTTTATAGTTCCATTTCGTACAATATTCTGGTCACGAGACATAATCATATACTTAGTCTTATCTAAAGAAATTAGTTTTTTAATTTCATAGCAACAAAAAATGGAATATTTTGATTGACATTAAAATATTAAATAACAAAATAATTATTAGTTTCTTTAAGCTGTAAAAGTTTTAATGAAATCTTTAAAAATAAGATACAGTAGAGCATCGATTATCCGAAACAATTGGGGACGGGGGGTGTTCGGATAATTGATTTTTCCGATAACTGATCATTTACGAAAACAAATTGTGCCGGTGATATAGGAGCAGTATGAAACAAAGAAACACTGATATTAAACACAAAACTGTACATAGAGTATATATTTTCTATCACAAATAACACAGAGAACTGACTAGCCTAGTTTGACAAGTTCATAATGGCCATTAAAGTAGGCCTACAGTTTAGAAAAAGAAGTCCAAACTTATTTATTTATTTATTTATTTATTTATGTACTTATTTACTTTTTTATTTATTTATTTATTTACTTATTTATTTATTTATTTACTTACTTATTTACTTTTTTATTTATTTATTTATTTACTTATTTACTTGTTTATTTATTTATTTATTTAGTTATCTATTTATTTATCTATTTATCTATTTATTTACTTACTTACTTACTTATTTATTTATTTATTTACTTATTTACTTATTCACTCATTTACTCATTTACTATTTACTTCTTTATTTATTTATTTTATTTATTTATTTATTTATTTATTTACTTATCTATCTATCTATTTATTTATTTTTTATTTACTTATTTACATACTTATTTACTTCATTTATTTATTTATTCACTCACTCATTTATTTATTTATTTATTTATTTATTTACAGCTGAGACTTTTTTTGCCGCTAAATCTCGCAAGCAGCGCTAGCGAAACGTCTACATGAAGTGCGCGCAAATTCAAATTTTCCGGCTGGAACACTTTCGGTTAACCGATGTTTCGGTTGATCGGTATTCGGATAATCGATGGTCTACTGTAGTTATAAATTAAAACAATCCACTGCATAAAAGGAGACGCGGTATATGCCACCATCCCTACTGTCTGCCACTGCTGGAACCTCTCTGTATAAACACTTGGTGAGTGGGTGGACTTCTACTAGCGCGTGACGCAACACATCGCACACGACTTTCAATCTTAAACTCAACATTTACAATTGTTTCTTTAATAATTTCCACATTTTTCGAGTTTACGTCATGGAATTTTAAGTAATAAGATAAGAATATATGTCTCACCATAAAGGAAAACATAGTGAGAAGAATTTTCGATTAATTTAATTTTTTAATTGGGAGAATGAAGTTAAAGTGAAATTAATAATGACAGGCAGAGTAATTATCTCATGCCTCCATGTTAATTATTACACCAATGCTCTTGATTAGAACCAGATACCCAGCTTTGGAGTCGTTAGCCCTGTGGACTATCAGTATATTTATTTCCACTGTTAAAATATTTACTTGTAACTACAATATTTATAATATCCTTTTTTATTTTATTGTGGGCAGAAGGAAGAACTTGGAAGGAAAGGGCGCTAGACGCAATAATTAGGAAAGATAAACTAAGAATAGCGTAGATTTAAAAATACCGATATTTGTTTATTTCATAGTCAGTTTAATACAAACTCTAATCGAAAATATTTAATAACTTAACAAAAACTTGAAATATGTATATTAATTTTTGCAATGACACAGTTTTTGCGTTGATTGATACCACAAAATACACGATTTTCAGAATATTTTTAACAATAACCTACATGTTTATCACCGAATGTTTCACCCAGCACTGCAGTTAAACCAATGATGATATTGATTTAATATAACAATCTACTATGTTCACATTATAATATTGAAAATATTCGGAACTTGTGTTTTCAAAACTTTAAATTTTATATGGAATAACCTGATACTCCGCTCGCATCTGCCTCTTAGCGGAAGAGCGTCGATGCAACCCGCAACATATAATTGCCTCTTAGCGGCAGCGGACCGATGCAACCAACGATATATCGATGATGTTTAGGTAAAAGGACTTATGCCACAAAAGAAAGAACAAAAATTAAAATTTAACACATTATTGTTGTTGTTGTTATTATTATTATTATTATTATTATTATTATTATTAACCTAATATGAACGAATGTGAAATAATTTTCAAAAACAAAATTTTCATATTTCATAAGTAAATTTTAACTAAATATACGCCTACTAATTACATTAAAAAAGTAAAATTTAAAAGAATAAGGCTTAAGCCCTTTCACCCTTTTACCTAAATACCTTCGATATCATTATTGGAAAAATAAATTTAGTTTAAATATCAACGTATAGGCCTATGTATTACTGTTTATGTAGATAATGTTGCATTTATTTTCGTACACTGGTTACGATATGCCATTAAAAGTTTAAGTTCTTTGTTTTATGATTATGCTAAGATGTTTCTTATGAAGCGGTGACCTACTGTTATTTGAGATCACACAATTACCAATCACTTAGACGTTCCACGTAACAGTATAGGAATTGTAAGAAACCCCTGCCATTTTTATATTTCGATTTATGTTGGTAAAAATTCTTTTACAAGATAGCGCCGCGATTAAAATTTCGTGCTGCAAGCCAGGACTATTTCCTTGAGGACAAAGACTACCAAAATCTCTGGTTACACATATACCATATTTACTCGCGTAATTCTCCCGCCCCCCCCTTTTTTTTTTTTTTTTTTCAAAATTTAGTAGTGAAAATTTGAGGGGGTAGGAAAATTATGTGATGACTATAAAAATAACAGGAGTAAACTGATCATAAATAACATCAAACAAATAGTGTACTGTTGGAAATTTAATGTAATAACCTTAAATCATTTTAGTACTAAATACCTATAATCAGTGATAATTAATTAAGGAATTATTAAAGTTTGGCAATTTTTTTTTCGTCCTGTATGCTCTGTCTTGGTTACATTGCCGGGACTTTGTGACCTGCTTCGAACTCATCCCTGCCAACTTTCTCCCCATAGTTGAGTTTAACGACACTGACGCTGTAACAGAATATCACTGTAGCCTACACACAATGATACCTAACCGTTTTCTGACTGACTGACTGACTGACTGACTGACTGACTGACTGACTGACTGACTGACTGACTGACTGACTGACTGACTGACTGACTGACTGACTGACTGACTGACTGACTGACCGACTGACCAAAAATCAACAGATGCGCGGATGACAGAGATTGAAGGTACCGTTAAGTCTTTGTAGAAGGGGATGGATTCGACCTTGAGTTTTCCACAAATTTCGTTCTGCTGTACTTGAATACTTCATAAGGGTGTCCAAAGTTTTAACAGAAAAATTGTAGGCCTTGGTAATCCACAATGTATCAGAGAGGAAATTGTGCGAGAAAAATATATATAGTTTTTAAATTATATATGAAAAATCTAGGGAATGAAATTACGCGAAGGGGAGAAATTATACGAGTAAATACGGTTTATATCACATGAGTTATTCCCATGTTATGAAATGGCAACATAAAATGAGAACCACCGTCGAAAAGACATTTTTGGTAACCACCGCTAGATGGAAGTGCATTTGCCCCGTGCAATTCCATAAGGATTATAACGTGACTTCCTTTGCAGTCGCTAGATGGCAGCATAGTGAAATTGACAAAAGTTGTTGCCTTTGAAGTCCTTTATGCTTATCAGTCTGTTATATATGTGATCAGGGCTAAAATGCAGGACTGACATTCTTAATAAGCTTACCTCTCAGTGCTGATCTGCCCTTCAATTGAAATCCTTAACACCACGTCACCCTAAGGGAATTTTGGTGCCTCTAATGGGACAGTTTTTTTTCTACTGTCTTCGCAGTACCAACCGAGTATGATTTTCCGAAGTGACTTTCGTCTTGTTGATTTTGGTAAGTTTACTCTTAAGGTTAAAATGATTTGACATAGGTAAACACTTGAAACATAAAAGAATATTTCAAGAGCTACCGCCTTTATACATAGGCTATCCACGGTTGCATAGAACAGAGTTCTGCAATTAGAGGTTTACAATGGTACCACAAAAAATAATTCTCTGTCAAGGTCACGTTATGTAAGTGTGTGCGTATTTCTACAGTTCTCATCCGCGCATTCCTTTCCACAGAAATCACAACGCAGAGAAACCAGACTGCAACGCGAAGTCTAATTAAGACAGAAGCTACGCCACTCTTGCACGAAGCGCCTAGCCTCGTGGTCCCAGACTCACTTTCACTTTCGTTCTATCTGCTGGTAACCTACCGGGTGGCATAAAACTCCTGTCCAAACTACGACAGAAATTATGTTAAAATCTCTTAAACCAGTGACGTAAATTACATGTTTATTAACATCTGTCGCTGTAACGTTCGAGCGGGCTAGAATTCTGCCGATAAGTTTATAAATGTGTCATCATCTGTACCACCTTTAACCTTTCTGAGGTTACATCTGTGTGTGTTCCAAGGAAAAGGTCATTCAGCCCAGTCTCTTAATGTAACTAGCATTTAATAAATAACGTATGTTTCTTAGCCAGCGTGAAGACACTTCAGAGCAAAGTCTATGTTTTTATATGAGACCAGAAAATAAACATTAGATCAACTGTGTCTGTGGCTCTATCCAGGCGAATGAAGCAGACGTTACAGAGGGGCTACTCCCGTTTCCCTCCCTCATTCCACTAACACTCCCCACCTTCCCCTCATTTCATCTATCTTCTGCAGCAGTTAAAAATAGGCTGTGGTGAAGTCTTGGGGATAGTACGGGTTTCCGATGCTGAAAATGCTGATATCCTAGCCCTGAGGCTTCACAGGTACTCGTCCGAAAATGAGACCGGGCTCTATCAGGCCTGAGACAGCATGGCCCATCTGTCAGCATCGGGTTCACGAATATAGTGAAGATTAAGTAAAAGTTGTTTCTGGCCGTCTTTTCAGAGTTGCCACCAAATACCGGATATCACCAAAGAGGGTAAAGTCATTATGCCATGTAATGAAATAATAATATGTAATAATAATAATAATAATAATAATAATAATAAACTTGCGAATTCTAAATGAGGCAGTAGAGCAAGTCGACAGCTTCAAATACTTGGGGTGTACGTACTGTAAGCAGTAACATGAGCTGCTGCCAGGATATCAAAAGGAGGATAGCAATGGCCAATGAAGTTTTTAATAGGAAAAGAAGCATCTTCTGCGGACCTCTGGAAAAAGAACTAAGGAAGAGACTAGTGAAGTGCTTTGTATGGAGTGTGGTATTGTATGGGGGCAGAAACACGGACATTACGACGAAGTGAAGATAAGCGAATATAAGCATTTGAAATGTGGATATGGAGAAGAATGGAACGTGTGAAGTGAACAGACAGAATAATAAATGGACCTGTGTTGGAAAGAGTGGGTGAAGAAAGAATGATGCTGAAACTGATCAGGAAGAGGACAAGGAATTGGTTGAGTTACTGACTGAGAAGAAACTGCCTACTGAAGGATGCATTGGAAGGAATCGTGAACGGGAGAAGAGTTCGGGGTAGAAAAAGATATCAGATGTTAAGCGACATTAAGATATATGGACCATATGAGAAAACAAAGAGGAAAGCAGAAAATAGGAAAGACTGGAGAAAACTGGGTTTGCAGTGAAAGACCTGCCCTTGGGCTGAACAATGAATAAATGTATGTGTGCCTTAAAACACAGTTGAGATGGTCAATCATTTAAGACAATAAATACAATAATTAAAATATAATAAGTACAGTGTAATATAATATAATAATATATGCACATCTTTTAGACAATTATATCTTTATCCCCTTTGCTGTGGAGACCTTTGGTCTTTGGAGACATGACGCTAAAATTTTGATATCTCAAATCGACCAAATTTTGATCTCCATTACTGGTGATCGCCGTTGCACTAATTTATTTGTGGCAACTCGGAAATGCAATGAGCGTTTTAGGTACTCTTTCAGAATCCAGCCCTTTGGACGAACTTTTCCTCCTTTAAAAAAATATATTTATATACATATACATTTTCGTGTAATGTTTAGGCTAACATTATATGACATGATGTTTTTTTTATTTAAATGTTTTTATATTTGTGATGATTTAAAATTCCAATGTTTTTATTTTTTTTAGTAGGTTATTTTACGACGCTTTATCAACAGCTTAGGTTATTTAGCGTCTGAATGAGATGAAGGTGGTAATGCCGGTGAAATGAGTCCGGGTTCCAACACCGAAAGTTACCCAGCATTTGCTCATATTGGGTTGAGTGAAAACCCCGGAAAAAACCTCAACCAGGTAACTTGCCCCGATCGGGAATCGAACTCGGGCCACCTGGTTTCGCGGCTAGACGTGCTAACCGTTACTCCACAGGTGTGGACAGCAAGCAATAATGTTCATAGCAAATGAAGTGAGGTATTGTTTGTTGAGGCCAAAATGATTATTATTATTATTATTATTATTATTATTATTATTATTATTATAAAGAAAAACTCTTAAAAATAAAATTACAATCATAAAATCATAGTAATTAAATTAAGCATGAATCTGGTTTTCTTAGTGATTAGTAACTGAGGATTCGATTTCAATTGTTACGAGTGGGTATAGGTATATTATTTTAAAGCAAGGTGTCATTGAACGGGAGTGATCCGGATGTGTCACTGAGTCGCTGATACGCCAAGGTTATAGCAGGTGCCCTTCCTCTGCACCTTAATTACGTGTTTGAATGTCCTTCCGCCCTCTCTTCGGCAAGGAATGATCTACAAAACAACCGCTTTGAGAGAGACGGGACGGAGTTCTTGCCTACGACCTTCCTAGCACTGCCTTAATGACACTTCCGGCCTGACGATATTGCGGGTATCGCGTATCTAAGTCTGGAAACCTGCGGAACAAGGCCACGTGATGTACGACTCGTATACATATAAGTTTTTGCTCACAAATTCAGGAACTCTGACACATTCTGAAACTATAAATTGTGTTGCGAAAGGTCGAGGTCTTGTTCTATGTTGTCTTTTAGTCTGGTTTTGTAAATCAATATATGAGACACATTTAATAACATGACTACATTACTCATTTCACGTCTATAACATGGTTGAAGTATTAAAAACAAGAGTTGTTTTGGACCTTGTGTATAAACACCGTATGATTGATAATTTTGGGAATTAAAGAATCTCACTAAAGATTTTTATATATACAGCGTAGGAACAGGAAGCCTAGCAAGCAACCTCAAGCGGGCTTATTGTGCATCATCATTCATTTTAATAGGAATGCTGTTCAAGCCCGAAAGACTTTTTTTAACATAAAATAAAAAGAAATGGAGTAGACATTCATGGCAGATCACTGCGGTATGGCATAGTTGCGCCCCGCTGTCAATTGGGAGGCCTAGGCATGGCATAGTTGCGCCCCGAAGAAATCAGGTAACAGAATGAACATGACATAGTTGCGCCCCGAAGAAATTAGGTAGCAGAATGAACATGACATAGTTGCGCCCCGAAGAAATCAGGTAGCAGAATGAACATGACATAGTTGCGCCCCGAAGAAATCAGGTAGCAGAATGAACATGACATAGTTGCGCCCCGAAGAAATCAGGTAGCAGAATGAACATGACATAGTTGCGCCCCGAAGAAATCAGGTAGCAGAATGAACATGACACAGTTGCGCCCCGAAGAAATCAGGTAGCAGAATGAACATGACATAGTTGCGCCCCGAAGAAATCAGGTAGCAGAATGAACATGACACAGTTGCGCCCCGAAGAAATCAGGTAGCAGAATGAACATGACATAGTTGCGCCCCGAAGAAATCAGGTAACAGAATGAACATGACATAGTTGCGCCCCGAAGAAATCAGGTAGCAGAATGAACATGACACAGTTGCGCCCCGAAGAAATCAGGTAGCAGAATGAACATGACATAGTTGCGCCCCGAAGAAATCAGGTAGCAGAATGAACATGACACAGTTGCGCCCCGAAGAAATCAGGTAGCAGAATGAACATGACATAGTTGCGCCCCGAAGAAATCAGGTAGCAGAATGAACATGACATAGTTGCGCCCCGAAGAAATCAGGTAGCAGAATGAACATGACATAGTTGCGCCCCGAAGAAATCAGGTAGCAGAATGAACATGACATAGTTGCGCCCCGAAGAAATCAGGTAGCAGAATGAACATGACACAGTTGCGCCCCGAAGAAATCAGGTAGCAGAATGAACATGACATAGTTGCGCCCCGAAGAAATCAGGTAGCAGAATGAACATGACATAGTTGCGCCCCGAAGAAATCAGGTAGCAGAATGAACATGACACAGTTGCGCCCCGAAGAAATCAGGTAGCAGAATGAACATGACATAGTTGCGCCCCGAAGAAATCAGGTAGCAGAATGAACATGACACAGTTGCGCCCCGAAGAAATCAGGTAGCAGAATGAACATGACATAGTTGCGCCCCGAAGAAATCAGGTAGCAGAATGAACATGACATAGTTGCGCCCCGAAGAAATCAGGTAGCAGAATGAACATGACATAGTTGCGCCCCGAAGAAATCAGGTAGCAGAATGAACATGACATAGTTGCGCCCCGAAGAAATCAGGTAGCAGAATGAACATGACATAGTTGCGCCCCGAAGAAATCAGGTAGCAGAATGAACATGACATAGTTGCGCCCCGAAGAAATCAGGTAGCAGAATGAACATGACATAGTTGCGCCCCGAAGAAATCAGGTAGCAGAATGAACATGACATAGTTGCGCCCCGAAGAAATCAGGTAGCAGAATGAACATGACATAGTTGCGCCCCGAAGAAATCAGGTAGCAGAATGAACATGACATAGTTGCGCCCGATGGGCATAGTACACACGAAAGTGATTGTCATAAAATAAATAAATAAATTAGTTAAAAATATTATAATGGTAGCTTCATTGAAATCAGGTAGGCCTAGCATATGATCAATTTTGCTATATAAAATAACTCTTTTTTTATCGATCACACACACAATAAGTGAACTGAATTTTTTGTTTGTACACCGATATATTAACTACGGTACAGGGTTTCGAAAATTGAAACTTAGAACTATTGTGAATTATTAACTCTTTACCCTTTTCACTAAACTTAACATTCATTTTAAATTAACCTCACTGTACGTCACAGACTAATAAAATGTCAAGACTGGTAAGGCCCATATTCCAACGGCTCACTCATTTGAATATGACAGTTAATAAAGTACTGCCAACTCCATGGTGTTCATTTTTACGGTAGGCAATCGATAATCATTGCATGAACACACCTGTGGAGTAACGGTCAGCGCGTCTGGCTGCGAAACCAGGTGGCCCGGGTTTGAATCCCGGTCGGGACAAGTTACCTGGTTGAGGTTTTTTCCGGGGTTTTCCCTCAACCCAATACGAGCAAATGCTGGGTAACTTTCGGTGCTGGACCCCGGACTCATTTCACCGCCATTATCACCTTCATATCATTCAGACGCTAAATGACTTAGATGTTGATACAGCGTCGTAAAATAACAAAAAATAAAACAGTATAAAAACAGTTAATACAGTACTGCCAATTTCATGATGTTCATTTTTACGATAGGCCATCGATAATCACTGCATAAACAGTAGAAAAACAGTTAATAAAGTACTGCCAACGTCATGGTGTTCATTTTAACAGTATCGATAATGAATATTAAATCGATAAGAAATCAACAAGGTTGGTTGATTACGAGGCTCAAGTTCCCGTAATGTCTTTTTCTCTACCTATTTCATCGGAGCACAACTATGCCATGTCCCTTTTCTCTACCTGATGGGAACGGGGCGCAACTATGCCCACAAAACAGGGACCCTTTTTTATCTGCTGCATCTTAGAGCCCGGACGAGAAGTTATGGCATCGGCGCGAGGGACGCATTTTAGTTCGTTTGCTTGGACTCGCCCTCACACTCAACTGGAGGGTGTTGGGTTAGTTGGTTACTAGCATTCCGAGTGTTCAGATCGTTCTGCTACTACCGCTATTGCTAATGCTGAAAACATTGTCCTTCTGAGCGCCCTCATTATGGCATTGTCTAAGGTGTGAAATCATAGAGTAGTTCATAGTCAAGGACATGAAATAGCATACAATGTATGGAAATTCATGTCAGAAGAGGCTGTAAACGGAATACCAATTCCATTGCAAAGCGTGTGTGCAAGAGTACTGGCTGCCACTGGTATTTCAAAGCGAACCTTGGCAAGAATCAGGAAAGAAGGGAAACATATTGTGGCAGGAACAGCAGATCTTTCCCCAGTCCGGAAAAATCACAGCCGAAGAAGAAGACTGTTGCAGCTGTAGACAGTTTTGATGAGGAAGTTCTAAGAAGACTCATTTATAATTTCTACGCTACGCATAAGCAGAGGCCGACTCTGCAATCGCTTCTTCCAAGAATGGATATCAGTGTATGATTATGTGAAGAAAGTAGAGATTAATTACATTGAAATTGAGCACGTGATGGACAGTATTTTTAGAACATTTCCATAAACTTAGGGACATCTGATTCCAGCACAGATCAGTCGTCTGATTCGGACGGAGAATAAGAATGTAAAGATGGAATAGCGGGCGTAATTCCATTAGGTACCTTCGGACTCTTGAGTAGGGAAGTGGTGATACTAAGGTAAGACGAATGTTTTTAGAAAGAGATGAAACGGATATGCCTGTCGCTCTGAGCTTGAGAACCGTAACCCAAACAACCCCCCACTCCTGTACCCTGCTGGGCGGCAATTTAAAACTTCGCGCATGTTGGTGCCATAACATCTCGTCTCAGCTCTACCTGACCGTGGGGCCCGATCACTGGTTGCGACGTTCGAAGGGAGTTGATCTAGATCTAGAGACATGTGGGGGTTTACTCCTTGAAATCTAGAAACACAGCGAACCCCAGCACAGTCAACTGGTGTGGGTGAGAATGCGCTTAACGGGAGGTTAGAAACGGACGTTGAGTTAGGATTCACCCTTCCCGTCCACACCTGTGGAGTAACCGTTAGCACGTCTAGCCGCGAAACCAGGTGGCCCGGGTTCGATTCCCGGTCGGGGCAAGTTACCTGGTTGAGGTTTTTTCCGGGGTTTTCCCTCAACCCAATATGAGATCACTGGTTGCGACGTTCGAAGGGAGTTGGTCTAGATCTAGAGACATGTGGGGCTTCCTCCTTGAAACCTAGAAACACAGCGAACCTTAGCACAGTCAACTGGTGTGGGTGAGAATGCGCTTAACGGGAGGTTAGAAACAGACGTAGAATTACGATTCACCCTTCCTGTCCATACCTGTGGAGTAATGGTTATCGCGTCTAGCCGCGAAACCAGGTGGCCCGGGTTCGATTCCCGGTCGGGGCAAGCTACCTGGTTGAGGTTTTTTCCGGGGTTTTCCCTCAATCCAGTATGAAGTCACTGGTTGCGACGTTCGAAGGGAGTTGGTCTAGATCTAGAGACATGTGGGATTTCCTCCTTGAAACCTAGAAACACAGCGAACCTTAGCACAGTCAACTGCTGTGGGTGAGAATGCGCTTAACAGGAGGTTAGAAACAGACGTAGAGTTAGGATTCACCCTTCCCGTCCACACCTGTAGAGTAAAGGTTAGCGCTTCTAGCCGCGAAACCTGGTGGCCCGGGTTCGATTCCCGGTCGGGGCAAGTTACCTGGTTGAAATTTTTCCGGGGTTTTCCCTCAACCCAATATTAGCAAATGCTGGGTAACTTTCGGTGCTGGACCCCGGATTCATTTCACCGGCATTGTCACCTTTATCTCCATCAGACGCTAAATAACTTAGATGTTGATAAAGCGTCGTAAAATAACCTACTAAAATAAAAAAAAATCATCCTTCCCTTTAGGATAATACAAGGAGGGTCAAAGAAACAGGAGATTTTACTTTTGTTGTTGGTAATAGTCTATACATGAATTATGTTACTAGGCTTAGGTTCATTGTCATTGTTTAGCCCGATTTTTGCAATTTATTAAACATGGAGCATTGGACTGATGAGGAACGAGGATTTGCTGTAAAAACGTACTCGTATTATCTAAACCAATGGTCATCAGCACTCGCTGAAATGGGTTACGGGTAAGCAGTGCATCGCAATATGCACCATCGTACGGGAGAAAGCATACACGCTAGCAGCCACGGGTGCACGCTGGTGCTATAAGAAACCTGCGGGTAAGAGACGCTAGCCCGAGAGTGCACTGTGCTGATGACTACTGATGTAAATGGTCAATGCGCAGAAGCTGCTCGTACGGAATTTCTCCGTCACTTTCAGCTGCGTCATCATGATCCTGTGTCCTCTTCACATGCGATTAAAACCTGGGTTTGCTATTTAGAAGCACTGAAGAAGAAACATCCAGGTAAAGAAAAAACTGCCAATAGTCATGCGCAAACTGTTAATGCAGCTCTTTATGTGATAATGATTCAAAATTTTTAAGAGATTAATTGAGAAGAAGAAATTTTCGTACGAACAGATCAACTTGCTTTCAGGAATACGGTGCAACAGCACATACTCCAGCCATCTCTATGACGGAAATGCGAAACTTGTTTGGAAATCATATCATATCGAGAAATGGAGACATTTCCTGGCCTGCACGATCCCCCGATTTAAGTGCGTGTGATTTCCTACTGTGCGGGTATCTAAAAAGTAAGATATACGCAAACAAACCGCAAAACATTAAACAACTGAAGAAAGCAATTCGTGAAGATTATCCGGTCTATAGCCTAATAGGCCTATTACAGCCCAATGGATAGTTAATATGAGGCTAGAACTAAGTAACAATTCAGTTACTTATAAAGCTGAAACAGTCACAACTGTGATGTGGTGGTGAATAAGAAAAAGAATAAGGAAACTTCTTCTGTTAATAACGGGATGAATAAATTCTTACAGCAGAGTGCATATAGGTCAGTTTCTGTCGGATGTTTTTCCAATTCATTGCGGACTAAAGCAAGGAGATGCCTATCACCTTTACTTTTTAACTTCGCTCTAGAATATGCTAGAATTCAGTTATACGATAAACACGTCACCTTTGAAAACCAGACGAGTTGAAATTGACACCCTGGCCTTGGATCAGTTGCTTGTTTTACTAGATGACAGAATATGATGAGAAATCGTCAATATTAGACGGAGCAAGACGAATTAGATTTTAATACTTAAAAAGTTTTAAGAAATAAATGTAATCAAAATAAAAATGCAAAATATACGATTATTCTCCTTCGGTCAGTGCCAGAACATAGTGGCGTAACCTTAAAATGAAAATATAAAAGCCTGGAAATTTATCAACTTTGAAATGGTGAAATGAACATTTTGTCACTTTCCACCTGAACCATTACATAACAAAGACTAAATTTCTCAGATCTTACCCCCAACCTGTGAGGATAAATTCTTCTTTAAATACATTAGATGCCTGACATTATTCGTTGAAGACGCTTTTGCGACGTCTGAAATCTTAAAAAGCCTAAAAGTTAGACAATATAAATACAGTTACCGGTTAAAATAATAGATGTGATCCTTGGACCATCACACTTTATTCAATGCACTATTATGACTGGTGTTTGAGAATAAGGTGCTGGAAAATGGCATTAGTGAAACCTTTACCTAAAGGGATGAAGTTACAGGAGAATGGAGAAAGTTACTAACACATCTTGAGGGGCTACAGTAAACCAATTAGACCGATATCAATTCTTCCCACTTTTCAAAAGCATTAGAACATATTGTTCATGGACAACTTCTGAACTATCATATGAACACAAACTTGATGACTTCAATACTGTGATCATGGACACAGCACTTCTACCCAAAATATAAAGACATCCAAGCTATGATAACATTATTACGGTTTGAACTTTCCGATTTCATCAATTTTTCTGTTGATATCGACTTTGAAGAGTTCTTGCAAAGATGAATGTCACATTTCTTTTCAGGATTAGATAATGATCTAATTGAGTCTATAACTGCAAGATGTTTGCTGTTTCTATTCTCCCAATGAGATGCAAAAGGCGGAGTACTGTATTCTTGGTGATTAGGTCCACTACTTTTCTCATCTACATTAATGACGTATCAAAGAACTTAAATTTGCCGATATCACCTCTATACCGACGACCTAAACTTTACATCATTCCAGACCCAAACTGTGACATTCATCGATTTTCCGTTAAATTTGACCTGAGAAAAGCCACTGTCTCCACTTGGGCCCAATTTCAATTACAAACATTAAATCAAGACGTTTGAGATGGGCTCAAGACATAATTATTGGACATACGGATGAACCCCTTAATAATGCGTAATCTTTCATGTTACTTAAGATACCTGATGGGGAAAAAGACTTTGTCGTAAAAAATCGAGACTTAGATGGAGGATAATAGTGAAATGGATTTGAGGGAGGTGGATATGATGAAAACAGGAGTAATCTTGCATTCAGGATTGAGGGACCGATGGCGGGCTTATGTGCCCCAGCAATGAAAACTCCGTGTTCCCTAAAACGCCACTTGATTATTGTGACGTTTTGTTAAGATGACCTAAGTTCAAAGAACAGTCAAGTTACAGCGAGCTCAGAATATGTGCGTCAGATAAAAAACATCCGACGGTATGATCACATATTCACGTGTCTTCTGCAAGTCTCTCGTGGATAACATATAAAACGTGAACTTTTCAGGCTGCTTTACATTACAACGTTCGATCTGCACAAGTTTGAACACCAAATTACACTGTTGTCTCGTTTCTCTATCTTCACTTGGCGCCACGACGGTTTTCAATGTTAACTAGATCACTGATCTGCTGAGGACGGCAAAAGAGTCAAACTGGCTTGTTCTTCAGTAGGCTTTTAAATATCCACTCGTTGCTTCACTGGACATGCTGTCACAAATATTCAGGTTCAAGACAATTCACCTTTAAGAACAGCTTAAAAGATAATGTTCATTAGCTTTCACAAATCAAATTGCCAAACCATTTCATTTTACTTTTTCTTTAGACATCATCCTGATTGTTCTGTATTTTAATTGTCTCTTAATAATTTCTTTCTATTATCTTATTATTTGAAATATATTAACATTCTATGTATTTTAGTTTAATTCTTGGTCCCTATCTGCTACACAGTTTATTTCAGTGTTTAATTAATAGCCTCTACCATCATATTTTGTTGTTTAATTTGTATAATATTATCTTCCATCTAACTCTCGGCCTCCCCAAATTGTTTTTCTTTGCCTCCCAAGTTCATGCATATGTATATGCCTTTTTGCTGGTTGAGTGGAAGAAACGGCTACATGTCCTCCCCATCTCAAACGTCTGGATTTTATGTTCCAGGAAACAGATGTCAGGTTAAGTATGCAATGCGTTATATCAGCTCTTGTTTATGTAACTTTCTCCATTCTCCTGAAAATTCATCCCCTCTTAGCCCCAAATATTTCTCTGAAGAAAGAGATAGGTTTGGATTCTCAAAAAAATAAAAACCAAAATATATGATTATGTCTCGTGGCCAGAACATAGTTTGAAAATATAAAAACCGGAAATTTATCCTTTGAAATTGAAAGAATTAAAATACTTTCAGAACAGTAAAAATATAAATGACACTAGAAAGTAAACGACATTATTCGGTTGAGAATCCAGTCTGCTCTTAAAAAAGGCTAAAAGTTAGAATAATAAAACATTTCCCATATTTATTCTGCGTTTAATTTCCTGGACTGTCATTTAGATTTGGAACATTGGTTAAGATATTTGAGAATTTTCTAGGTCTTCCAGGGATAAATATTTTTATAGTTCCATTTACAGGAGAATATTCTGTTACAAAACACAGAACTGCATATAATTGAGGGGCTGGGTAAACTTTTCGAGGATGTGCCCTTTTTAGTAAAACGCTTTATTGTGTTCTCTCATTTCTGTCATTTTCCCTAATCGTTGTAGTTCAATTTGATCATAGAGCTACCAAAATTCTACACTTGCATAGATAACATTATTACAGGTTTGAACTTTCCACATCAATTTTCTCGAAACTGACATTTGATATTATTCCCTTTATAAAAAGATCCTTCAAGATAATGTCAAATTTTTGGAAATAAATCAATTGAGTCTTAACTGAAGATGTTGCTGTTTCTATATTCAATTACAAAGAATTACTGTATTCAGTGATAATTCCTTTACCATTTTCAAAAGAATAACTATTAAATTTCGCATGATCCATTGAATTAGATAAAGATATCAACCTTAACAAAAGCTGTTCACATTCATCGATTTGCATCTCTTATTTGACGTGTTCTTGCACCCAACCCTATCAATTACAAACATTAAATCAAGACTTTGAGATGATTGCATCCACATGTAGTTCTACGTGAACTAGAAATGCAGTATAGAATGTTAGTTAAGAGACCTGATGGGAAAAAGACTTTTGGGGAGGCCGAGACTTAGATGGGAGGATAATAGTGAAATGGATTTGAGGGAGGTGGGTTATGATGATAGAGACTGGATTAATCTTGCTCAGGATAGGGATGATGGCATCCACATAGTGAAAGCGGCAATGAACCTTCCGGGTTGAAAAGATTTGTATCCACACGTAGAATAAATTCTAAGAAAGATAGGAAGCCTAGTATTTGAGTAACAAAAATTCGACTTAGACTCGCCGAGATTCGAACGTGGATCTTCTGCACATAAATACGGACGATAACATATAAATGAATTTTCCAGGCTGCTGTTACATTACAACGTATCTGACAAGTTTGAACACCGTTACGCTGTTGTAGTGGTCTACCTTCACTTGGCGCGCTGTGCAGGTTTTCAATGTTAACTAGATCACTGAGGCTGAGGACGGCAAAAAGAGTAAACTGGCTGTTCTAGTTCCGACAGATGATTCACTTGACATGCTGAGACGAAATGTTCAAGTTCAAGACAGGTTCATTTACAAGGCGGTGGTGTAATGTTCGTTGCGGCTCACAAATCAAATTGCCAAACCATTTCATTTCGACTTTTTTATAGACTAAATCCAAAATTCTACTTACTTACTGGCTTTTAAGGAACCCGGAGGTACATTGCCGCCCTCACATAAGCCCACCATTGGTCCCTATCCTGAGCAAGATTAATCCAGTCTCTACCATCAGTTCTACCACCTCCCTCAAATCCATTATAATATTATCTTCCCACCTTCTCGGCCTCCCCAAATGTCTTTTTCCCTCCGGTCTCCCAACTTCTACACTCTATATGCATTTCTAGAATCGCCCAAAGTACTATGTCACCTTCTCAAACGTCTGATTTTATGTTCCTAATTATGTCACTAGGTAAAGATATGCAGCTCTGCGTAAACTTTCTCCATTCTCCTGTAACTTCATTCCTCTTAGCCCCAAATATTTTTCTAAGAACCTTATTCTCAAACACCCTTAATGATTGTTCCTCTCTCAAAGTGAGAGTCCAGTTCACAACCATAAAAGAACCGGTAATATAACTGTTTTATAAATTCTAACTTTCAGATTTTTGACGGAAGACTAGATGACAAAAGCTTCTACAAAGATATAATAACAAAGCATTTCCCATATTTATTCTGCGACAATTTCCTCCACACGTATTTCTATTTGTTAAGATATGCTCCAAGATATTTGAATTTTTCACCTTTCCGAAGGATAAATCGCATCCAATTTTTAGTTCTACGTAAAATATTCTGGTCACGAGATATAATCATATTTACTTATACTTTTCAGGTGATCGCATCCAACCCGTAGTTCTACTTGTTCAAAGAATATCCAGCATTTTCCCTAATCGTTTGTGGATTTTCCGAACAAAATTCATCCACACTTGTTGAAATACTTTGCTTCGCTTGCAGGCTAGGTCACTGGTCAAATCTATCACCTTCCGAGCAGATGTTCATCCAGCATATTATTTATTTCTACGTAAAGATATTTCAAGACACTAAAATATTCACCTTCCGACAAATAAATACAACCGGATCGTTTGACATCCTTCTCTCTCCATATTCATTTACAACTGACTGGTTCAGATCCTGTAAATAAGATCAAAAGTATAGTCTATAGTAAATACGCATCCACACGTAGTTCTACGTAAAGATATGCAGCATAGTAAAGCTATTCACCTTCCGACAGATGATCGCATCCACACGTAGTTCTACGTAAAGATATGCAGCATAGTAAAGCTATTCACCTTCCGACAGATGATTGCATCCACACGTAGTTCTACGTAAAGATATGCAGCATAGTAAAGCTATTCACCTTCCGACAGATGATCGCATCCACACGTAGTTCTACGTAAAGATATGCAGCATAGTAAAGCTATTCACCTTCCGACAGATGATTGCATCCACACGTAGTTCTACGTAAAGATATGCAGCATAGTAAAGCTATTCACCTTCCGACAGATGATTGCATCCACACGTAGTTCTACGTAAAGATATGCAGCATAGTAAAGCTATTCACCTTCCGACAGATGATCGCATCCACACGTAGTTCTACGTAAAGATATGCAGCATAGTAAAGCTATTCACCTTCCGACAGATGATTGCATCCACACGTAGTTCTACGTAAAGATATGCAGCATAGTAAAGCTATTCACCTTCCGACAGATGATTGCATCCACACGTAGTTCTACGTAAAGATATGCAGCATAGTAAAGCTATTCACCTTCCGACAGATGATTGCATCCACACGTAGTTCTACGTAAAGATATGCAGCATAATAAACCTGTCGATTTTCCAAAGTTTATCCAAACTGTAAAGCGAATGTCAAGTAATTCCATAGCGAATCCTCGTCCTCATCTCGACAAATAGGCATTCTATCTATCACTAATTATTCCATTGACGCTAAACAATTTGGTAGTTGATGTAGGATAGTTAAATAGCCGACTAAATATCACCAATTCCATTGACACTGTATAGTCTAGTAGTTGATGCAGCGTCATGAAATAACCTAATAAAAATATAAGAAATGAATAAGAAGTTGTGTGCAAGTAAATGACAATTAAAAAAATATATATAAACTGCAATGGCACCTGTAACATTATACAGGGTATTAAAGATGTTATTAATTTGTCCTACAGAATAATATCTGTAATATTGACAATTAATATTTGAGGACAAAAATTCGCCCCTACATTGAAACAATGAAGGAGGATGGTTCGATCCGGTCCTGTGGATTGAGTTAGGCTTAGCTCATTGGTCAGAGCGCTTGGTTTGGAGCGAATTTTTCTCCTCAAATATTTTATTTTTATTTTATTTTATTGAGTTATTTTACGACGCTGTATCAACATCTAGGTTATTTAGCGTCTGAATGAGATGAAGATGATAATGCCGGTGAAATGAGTCCGGGGTCCAGCACCGAAAGTTACCCAGCATTTGCTCGTATTGGGTCGAGGGAAAACCCCGGAAAAAACCTCAACCAGGTAACTTGTCCCGACCGGGATTTGAACCCGGGCCACCTGGTTTCGCAGGCAGACGCGCTAACCGTTACTCCACAGGTGTGGACTCCTCAAATATTAATTGTCATTATTACAAATATTATTCTGTAGGACAAATTAATAACATCTTTAATATTCTCATAGCTAGCAGTGCATATTTCTGTACAGATCACTGTGCACTTAACTGCGGAATCCCGGCCAAACATTCACTCAGTTGAGTGCGCCCCTTGTATAATGGCAGTTGACTTGAATATAAAACGTCAACGTATAAGCCTAATTTGGAGTCAGGCCACAAAGGGAAACATTGAAGGAGGATGGTTCGATCCGGTGCTGTGGATTGAATTCGGAGTAGCTCAGTGGTCAGAGCGCTTGGTATGTAGAACCAAGGACCCGGTTTCGATCCCCGGCGCCGGAGCGAATTTTTCTCCTCAAATATTAATTATACAGGGTGTTTAAAACGTAGTGGTAAAAATTTAGGGATGAGAAGTAGAAACGAAGAGAGGCAATAAAGTTCCAGTAAACAAATTAACCGTTCACGAGATGCCATTTTGTGCTGGTTGAGGCCCTCTGGATACTAAGCACTACAGTAATTCCAACAAAAACAATGACAATTTTATTTAATTTATGAATCACGAAACAGTAAAATTCATAATTTTGGGTTCACCACCACAGAAATGTGATTGAACATACACAAAAGAAACTTTTTTGCTTGAAAGACAGTAAAGTTTGTTGTTCAAAATGCTGGCCATGTACTTGAATGCATCTGTCTAATCTTCTCCGCAAAGAACCGCGAATGCACTCGAGCAATCCTGGGTAATTCTCCATTTTCTGGAAGGCATATAAATCCGACGCTGCAATACTTCAGCTGTGGTGATGCTGTTATGTAAACCAGAGTTTTTGCATAACTCCATACACAAAAATCCGTTATCTAGTTACAGTTCCTCCACCTACCCACAGTTCACCATATCGTCTGTTTAAATATGGGAAAAACGACTTAAAAAGAAATGGGATGCGGATATGCAGCGTACCAGTGGCTGCCGGTGAGGCATTCTGGTGGTGGTGCCAAAAATGAAAAAAGGTTGTTCGCAAATTACCCTAGTAAAATTGATATTCGCAGTTCACGTTTGCATCATATTAAATAAAACACATTATTAATTAAACCAGCTATTTTACCAGGTGTACAGTTAATAATGCATCTAGTAACAGTTAAAATAACATTTCCGAAACTAATAACGAAATTTACAGATACAGATAATCAAAACTTTCACAGTATTGTTAGTCAAATACAAATAACTTTTATAACTAGTAAAATTACTGCCAAAAACAAACGAGATAAACAGTGATATAAATAATAAACAAACACTTTTGCACTTTATTTAACAGGCCGATGAATCCAAGGCAGCGGCCTGAATAACACATGTTCATGTCCTGCACAGATCTCATGTATAGTTAACAGAAGCATCAATACTATAGCAACGGTGTAGCGATATTTAGTTGCCGCAAAATAAAACAAATATTACTCAACATTAACAAACAGTTTTACATAATATGAAAAAAAAAATGTTATCTTTCTAAAAAGAACCATGCGTTCAATATAGTTATGGATAATAATTTACACATTCAAATCCAAGTTATGTGCATTAGTTTTGAATTGGCAACATTACATTAACATTTGGCGCGGATCTTTAACTTGTGTTTTCGTGCAAGTCTGCGGTTGATGGTTCTTCCTAACGTCTCCAACAACCCTGCCATCTAGCGAAATTTCTGCATGACTGTGTTCTAGCGGGCGGAATATTAACTACTGAGTCAAATTGAATTCGGCTCAAAGTCTGCCTTAAGAAACGCATATAAACCTGAATCAGTAGCCTTTTGTACAGTGTTATATGGACGTAGGCAGTGTCACACTGAAGTGGCTCCAACGTTCGGAAAAACGCTGCAAGAGTGCGTCCGGATCTGTGCGCGCGCTCGTTCAAATGAAATACGAATAAAATGTGTAGAAATAAACTATTACAACTGCTTTCTAGGATATTATTTTTTGTTTCTTTCATTGGTGGTGCCATGGCACACTGGCACTACCCCAAAAACCGCCCCTGCAGCGTACGTAGGAAGTATGAATGTTGCCGCATTACAGTATTCAGGCGCTCGGTTCACTGGCGGCCCAACTAGAAAAAAAAAATGCGGACCCATGTTTACTGGAACCTTTCTGCTCCTCTTCGTTTTCATTTCTCATCCCTAAATTTGTATCACTTTTGAAACACTCTGTATAAAAACATAATTTATTGAGAAATGCGTAAGATAAAGCGTGTATGAGAAAGTGTCAGCTTCATGACATCGGATTTTTACACTTGAGATAGGTTTTAATGTTCACACTACAGTAGAGACTAAATAAAGTTCAGACAATGCATTCGATGAAAGGTTATACAGTGAAACCCGTACTACAGAATTGCATCCGTAACCAAGGTCACTCTGGGGAAACGCTAGGCATATTAAAGTACCGTAATGTTGCCCCGGGCTGAATACCTGCAACCGCAACTATATGGGGTATATGTAATCAATTCGAGGAATATGAATATTTCATGGCGAAACACTGTGACACTGTTTCCTTCAACCACAGTTGAGTCTGAAAGTCGTAAAATGCACATGTTTATTAACATCGAATTGCCTCCTGACATGAATATTAAGTTTTATTATGTCTTTGTGTCGTCCGTTAGGGATTGCTAGCTAGAATAAATAGAGAATATGACCACGGACTTGTAATTAATAACAAAAAAACCTTTGTAATGCACTTAAGATTTCCTTATACAGGGACATCATTTCATTTTTACTAACATTTTTAATATTAACCTCGCTATACCTTTGGATCAAGATTGAGAACCGCAAACACCGTTTGCTAACCCCTTCCACGACTGGAGTTCGATGATACTGACGTAAAATACAAACATATCACTTTACTAGGTATAGGAGGGAAGAAAAGTAGTTCATCCATTTACGTAAAGTAGGGAATATCACGCTTTTGACTTTGATAATTTTCATTAGGTTTTTGTTTAATCAAAATACAGTACAGTATTAACAATGAGTGTTTTTACTCAAGAACTGAGCTCTCCATGTGGACGTATTCATTATGCAGTGTATAATATACTGTCTACAGCACATTAGCGTACAATATAGAGAATGAAGTTAAATTGGAAAATAATCATAATATGGATATTTAAACACATTTTTTAAAATGGTGGCCATTCATTTCGATACAGGCTTCAGTTCTAATATATATATATATATATATATATATATATATATATATATTATCGCACTACAGACTATTGTACGTAATTCCAATTACCAGTTTCGTACTTCGTATCAGTAACTCATGTTGAAATAATTCTGTACCTACTCTATAAAAGAGACCTTACGTACTGTAAATTCAATCTTCACTTCTGCCCGATCCGAAAAGATAAAATTACTCAGACATGCTATCTACTGTCCATCCAAGTGGTTACGGAGAAAGGGAGGAAATCACGTGACAGCTAATTACTTAACGAGGCCCTTTTATTTAAGTTATTTTAAACAATTGTATGAGTATAATATTACATAGACGTCCAATTCCTAACAGAAATTAATGTTCTCAAAAAAGAGCTAAGACAGCCCAGCCACTAGCATTTACAGAGAGGCGAATAGAAGCAGGTGGGGGAAACCGGGATGCGACGTAGGCAAATGGAAAATGATGCAATATTGAAAGCTCTTTCGTCACTGGAAAACGCAAATATATTTTTGGAACGTACTGTTTACTATGACCGTAAGGGTACTATGACTGTATATGCGGTCTTGGATCTGTGTGGAGGACGGCTGAACTTCATTAGTAGAAGGGGTGGGAGTGAAGTACATTAAAAAACTCAGGTACAATAAAAATTGAAGTAAAAATAAAATTATGTCCCTGTATAACAATATTAAGGGAGGAATAATTCTGTGGCCGGGAGGAAAAAGGTCTTAAGTCAATTTTTTGTGAAAATGAGATTTGTTATATTCTGAAAGCGGAAACAATTCTCTACAATCTAGTAAAACTGTTAAAGTCAAACAAGACTGTGACATTCTCTACACTGACCTTAACATGAGACTGACAGACAGACTACAGCGTGTTCATAATGCATGTGTTCGATTTATTTGCAACGTCCGTAGATCTGACCGTATCACACCTTCACTAAATATGCTGTCCTGGGCCCGTCTCAAAGGGCGAAGAACTATTCACTCTCTCACTTTACTCTTCAATATTCTTCAAGCCTCTAACCCTAGCTACTTAGCTTCTCGTTTTCAACATTTGTCCCCATATCACGAAATAGATACTCGCTCACAACACCATTATCACAATCTCCATTCCTAAACACAGAACATCCTTCTATTCTTCATCTTTCACCGTCTCTGCAGCTCATCTCAGGAACTCTCTACCACAACATGTCAGAGACTGTCGGACATTGTCTAGTTTCAAAAATAAATTAAAATTGCTCTTTTTCAATTCAGATTCCTTTCAGTTATAAGCCCCTTTCTCTGCCATAGTTTTGTAAAAATATAGGCTATATTTTTCTTTTTCTTTCCTTTCCCCTTTTTGTTCTCTTTATCAGCCGATGAATTTATTATCATAGCCTTTTTATCCTGAACTTTATTTAATTTTCGTATTTCTTTTCTTTTTTATTATTATTTTATTACATTCCATTTTGTTATATTCTACCTTACGTTTTTCCATATTAACCATTTGTACTAAATGAGTTACTTTTACTATAGTCCAATGTATTTTACTTTATTTTTTCTATTATTGTATTATTTTCATGTTGTTTAGTGTCGATTTTATTATGCTATTATTATTTTTTTTGTAATATGTTAGTTTTCCGTTCTTTAACTTTTTGTTAAATTTTAACTGCTTGTATACTTTGTGACCTGGTAGAGTGTAAGAGAAGGCCCTATGGCCTTAACTCCGCCAGTATAAATAAAGAATTATTATTATTATTATTATTATTATTATTATTATTATTATTATTATTATTATTATTATTAATTATTAAGACTCCTGACTGGATTTATATAGTGTTACCAAACGTCCTAAGTATTTTTTGAATCGAGCACACACAGAATAAAGGACTTAGGCTAAGAATATTTAATATTTTATTCCTTACAAAAATCACATGTTTACTTTCCCTGCTTCCCTATTAAAAAGGTCTAACTTGTATTTTAGCTATTTTATCACATACTGATGCCCTTTCCTTTCAAAACTTTAAGCACCAGGTAAACATTCCTATATTGTTTAAGACCCATTTTGCATTCCTAATAATTTACATTTCTCATTTATTTTGACATTAAAAAAGTCTTATGTTTAAATAGTCCTTTCTTCTCAGTTTGGGCTCTAGTCTTGAAAGGGAAATAATCAAGAAAATTGTTAAATGAGCAACATTACCTATTTTGGAGTAAATATAAACAAATAATATCCAGAAAAACCTCTTAATTTAAAAAACTCTATAATTGACACCAATTTCAATCTTTCTACTGCTCTCCTGAAAAGTATAAAATTTTTACTTAAGACCTTTTTCCTCCCGGTCACAGAATTATATTAAATGTCACAATAATAGTGAATGTTTATGTGCAAAGAACATAGAAAATTGTTTATGTATATGCAGATCCTCATGTTTATTTAGGGATCGTGATTGACTGTGCCAATAATAGAGATAAACAATAATTAAACATACTGAGATAATTTCAAATAAACTCAAAACAATAGGCCACTAAATATACAGGGTTATTCATAAGTCTGTGGAACATCTTAAAATTTCATAACTGCTAAACTACACAACCGATAACAAAGTATTTTACGCTAAAATGAAGAAAAACTCTCCAAGTTTTGTTACATACCTCACAGATGCTCAATTTGTAAACCTTTGCTGATACGGCAGACATTCATGCGGTAATCCATCTCACCCCATACACACTCCAGCATGTCACGGTTGACCAGAGCCACGGCAGCTGTAATCCGATGGCGAAATTCCTGGAGATCAGCAGGGAGCGGAAGCACATAGACAGTATCATTCACAAACCCCAACAAGAAATAATCATGCGGAGTTAAATCCGGTGATCGTGGAGGCCACTTCATTAACGCGTCATCTCGTCCTGTGCAGACGATCCATCTCTGTGGCAAATGTTACGATTCAATGTTTCTTCACTGGGTCTCGGACGTTCTTGCCAAGGTGCGGTGCTCAGACACCCTTCAGACACATACCAATTTTTCATACTGTTGAAATTGCGCTCGAAATCGTCGCTGCACAGTCACAACGGACGACACCCTTGCATGATTGCTCGTGTTTAGTAAACGCTATTTTGCCACTATTGATAACTATTGCCACTTAGCGATAAATCATGACAACTAAGAACGCACTTTTCTTATTAAAAACTTGGAGAGTTTTTCTTTCTATCGGCATATCAATTACCATGATCTCTTGCATAATTTATTTGTTTTATTAACTTTGTTTATAATAATATATTAATATGTAATATGTATTCCTGTAGTTACACAAGTATTTTATATGAAATTTGTCACTTAGGCTCTTTTTCTATGTTGTAATTTCTTGCTTAATCTATATTAAAACAATATACCATGGCTTTAATGTGTTTTTCCAAATACACGTTCGTTTTTGAGCAGTTAATGAGGATTATTTCAGTATCACGGAATTAGGATATCACTCACGGAATTAGGAAACCACTATCACGGAATTTGGATCCCTGTCACGGATTTAGGAGCCACTGTATAACAGTGAAGAATCATATATTATATACCAAACTTGAGAAACTGTTGACACTGAATGTTGTAAAAACTGTAGCTAAAGGTCCAAATAACGTCATTTAGGTGTTATTTGAAAATTTTTATTATAATTTTGGCATAAATATAGACTTTATTAAATATGTCACGGAATTAGGCAACCTTACCCTATAACCCCCTGTAGTTATAACCCTTGAAACGTGAAAAAAAAAAACATAAACGTCGAAGTCCTAGTGGTGGACGCAGCTCAAGACACGGTTAAGATAGTAGCTCCACTTACTTACTTACTTACTTACTTACTTACTTACTTACTTACTTACTTACTTACTTACTTACTTACTTACTTACTTACTTACTTACTTACTTACTTACTTACTTACTGGCTTTTAAGGAACCCGGAGGTTCATTGCCGCCCTCACACAAGCCCGCCATTGGTCTCTATCCTGAACAAGATTAATCCATTCTCTATATCATATCCCACCTCCCTCAAATCCATTTTAATATTATCTTCCCATCTACGTCTCGGCCTCCCTAAATATCTTTTTCCCCTCCGGCCTCCCAACTAACACTCTATATGCATTTCTGGATTCGCCCATACGTGCTACATGCCCTGCCCATCTCAAACGTTTGGATTTAATGTTCCTAATTACGTCAGGTGAAGAATACAATGCGTGCAGTTCTGTGTTGTGTAACTTTCTCCATTCTCCTGTAACTTCATCCCTCTTAGCCCCAAATATTTTCCTAAGCGCCTTATTCTCAAACACCCTTAACCTATGTTTCTCTCTCAAAGTGAGAGTCCAATTTTCTCAACCATACAGAACAACCGGTAACATACACTAACTGTTTTATATATTCTAACTTTTAGCCTTTTTGAGAGCAGACTGGATGACAAAAGCTTCTCACCCGAATAGTAACAGGCATTTCGCATATTTATTCTGAGTTTAATTTCCTCCCGAGTATCATTTATATTTGTTACTGTTGCTCCAAAGTATTTTAATTCTTTCACCATTTCAAAGGATAAATTTCCAATTTTTATATTTCCATTTCGTGCAATATTCTCGCCATGAGACATAATCATATACTTTGTCTTTTCGGGATTTACTTCCAAACCTATCTCTTTACTTGCTTCCATTAAAATTTCCGTGTTTTCCCTAATCGTTTGTGGATTTTCTCCTAACATATTCACGTCATCCGCATAGACAAGCAACTGATGTAACTCGTTCAATTCCAAACCCTCTCTGTTATCCTGGTTTTAAAAGGAAGTTAACGTCGATTCTAGGAGCACTTGTATCCGGAGACACGATTGGATTGGTTTCTTGCTTAGTTTTTCGGAACTTACGCTCCTATTGAAAGCCCTGAACCACATTTGGTCTAAATGGTAAAGAGAAAAATTTCTAGTTTACTTCCGAGAATCGAACCCTAGTTCTTTCTATTTGTAGGGAGAGACAATTTTATTGACCCACAGCGAGACTTCATATGCTGTACATATACGATCTTAAAATATAGAATCTGATTAATTAATGACATCGTAGATTGTCTCCTTAGAACGTCATAAGAGTAATAATAGGCCTACAAAAATAGGCCTACATAACGGGTGCTAAGAGAAGCAGCTTGCGGAGCGGACGTCTTCGTCTTCTTGTTTGTTTACAACCGCAGATTTGCAGTCGCAACACACATTAGCAATAAGTTACATAACAGCTGCAAATATCCTTCACCTTTAGAGTCACTCGGTTCAGCAATCGATTCCTCGTGACGATTTGACTGTAACTTTAGAAAGGATGGATGATCTTTGGATAGGCCTTCAACAAACAGTCTGTCTATTAGCATCTGGCAGTTCCTCATAGCTTCGTCTATTAGCATCAGGTGCACGAAAAAGCGTCACGAGTTATCCTATGTTATAAAACGTACGTTTTTTTTTTGGGGGGGGGGATGCAATCTTTGTTGTCAGAGTATGACCTTTCCCCTTTTCAGCAATTTTAATCTTCTTAGACGCGTGAAGAGACCGCCGGGATGTGGGGGTCAGCACTACATCGAGTCTCCGCGTAACAAAACACAATAATAATAATAATAATAATAATAATAATAATAATAATGATAATAATAATCGGCTCGTGAAGGGCCTTGACCGACCAGCCGGCTGCTGACCTCACGGCCACATGTCGAAGCAGAGGTGGACGATCATCCAACCAGAATGGAGGTATCGTGTGGTTAGCACGATGATCCCCCCAGCCGTTATAGCTGCCATTCGCAACCGGATTTCGCTACCTATCTCCCCAAGTCACGATGCTGGGTGGGCACCGGTCCCATACACTGGCCGAAATTTCATGAGAAAATTTCTTCCCCCAAGAGGACTCGAACCAGCGCGCATTCTGTAACGCGAGTCCTAGGCAGGATGCCTTAGACCGCGACGCCACGGCGCGGGACAACAACACAAAATACATTACGCAAATCTGGCTTTCAGGTATAGCTTCCTGTGAAACTGACTTGAATAATTTCAAGGAAAAAATTGTTCCGAGGCCAGGTATCGAATCCGGGACCTTTGGCTGAGCGCGCCAACGCTCTACCGGCTGAGCTACCCAGGCACTGTAACCGACACCGGCTCAATTTCTCCCTTTATATCCACATATCTCAAATGGGCTGACAAGACGCCAAAACCTAACACTGACTGCACACAAACTCTGTGTGACTTGAACTGTGGTTTTTCTCTTTAAAATATTCAAGTCAGCTTCACAGAGAGCAAACGAAAACGTTAAAACAATTATACATAGGGCCTATATGCCTATAAAATTATTAGATCATCTGATAAGTAATATCGTTTCTTATAAGTTTCGCGTTTTGTAAGATTTAAATCAATTTTTTTAGTCGGGCAATGCAATTTACAAAGATGCTGTGGTTATTATTACGCATCGCGATCATGTGACAGCCGTCAATTGTTAATAAAAAATTAGTGCTGTTGATCGATCAAAATATTTAATCGATTAACTATTTGAATTTAATCGATTAATCGAGTTTTGATCGAGTTGAAAAAAATGTTTTAATAAACTATAATATACAATTATTGTTAAATTTAACTTGTTTTCGGTGATAAGCATAAGTATTAAATGTTGTATATATGTATATATTGTATCGTTATAATTCAAAACAATTATTTTAATTAACTTACTAACATATTTATTATGAGGCTTATAATTTATTGTGTCAATTTCTCCGGGAATTTTTGAGACAAACATAAATAACAAAAAGTATGAAGATTCACCTAGTTAATACTGCTTCATCCATGATTTTAAACATGTGAGGTCATTCACATGCTTCGAATTAAGTGTCGCTCTACGTTTAGTAACAATGTTTCCTGCATCACTAAACACGAAAAATCTTTTTTTCTGTCAAGCACTTCTCCACGATCGTTCAATTTAAATCCAAACGTTTCACCGAGTTTACCTCTCAAATTCTCATATGACATAATCGAGTTTACACTTTTCACAAACCACAGAAGACTGGTTCTTTTTTTTTCTTTATCAAACTACACACAACCTTCATATACAAACTCAGTACAGAAACTGTAACTGCAAACTACAGCGATCGAAACAGAACACTGGCCCCTATTATAATCGAATTTACCAGATTTTAAAAAGACAAGAAGGTAGTTACGCTCTCACTTGTACACAGTGTAGACTTGGCTATTTTATAAGGGATGAGGAACGAATTCCAGAAAAGTATGTATTTCTTATGCTAGGAAGATGAGCTGACAACAAGGTGGAAGTTTTCTTGGAAAACCATAAAACTTAATAAGGGTTTCGCATTGTGTTTCAGCTTTTAAAAAGGTAGTAGCACTGTCCTCATGTTTCCATCTCTTTGAATGTTTCAAGGAAAAATTTTCCCTACTCTACCTGGTTTCGATCCCAATACTCTTGGGCTTTTAGCGCGCGAACGCTCTTCCGACTGAGCCCTGACGCAAGCCGTAGAACTATACACAACACCGTTGTGGGTTCGCCCGCCTCGGGCAAAGGTTTGTGTTTTGTGTTGTTTAGTTTGAAACAACTCTTTCGGAAAATGGCCTCTTGCCGATATAGAAAAAAATGTCACTGTCCTCAATATCTCACCATTCTTTGTGAAATGTTGTTTGAAAGATTTTCCCTACTGTACCTGGTTTGGACAATTGAAAATAAGACTTTGGCTTTTAAGTAAACATTTAAAAAAACAAAAAGAGAGAAATTAATATTGTCGGAATTTTTAGTATGAGTTTGTATTAACAAAATAATGATTAATATCGACTACAACCGATTAATTTTAATCTACTCGATTATTCGATTAAATATTTTCGATCGATTAATCTTACAACAGAAATTGGTCGCTTAATCGATTAAATTAATCTTTTAATCCCACAACACTAAAAAAAATATATACATAAAATGGTGACAAAGTTTGAGATTATAGTCGTTCTAAATCAGTACTAGAAACAAGATGGCGTCTAAAGAGATACCTTTACCTTTCACATCCAAATGTGGTGTCAGTCTGATGTTGTGGAAGGTTCCTTTCTCAACATTAGGGACTAATTGGCCAATTTTATATACGATCTGTATAAACGCGTGACAAATTCTTATTTAGAACCTACAGTTACTTGATTATTGCTTCAGGATAAAATCAATAAAGTGACCTTCACATATGTCCAGTCACAGTCTCCGTTACGTCATTTTGTCCCTCTGACCGCTGCATTCCCTACATAATTGAATCCTACCTTGAGAGAGAGAGACAAAACATTGAGGGTGGAGTATCAAAATACTGTAGTCGTGTTAGAACCACATTCCACATTTAAAGTTGGACACTTTCACTCGTGTATTTCGTGCACTCGACCAGGTAGTTTCCGTGTATTGTTTCTCCTTTGTTGTACGTAGGGAAAAAAATAATCCATATGCAGATGAGCAACCACGCCGTCCCAGCAACTTGACACGTTAACCGGCGTTCACGCCGCGCCGCTAGACCTTTTTCGAAAGGCGAACGAATTAAAACAATATGTTATCTTGTTGTTAACAGAAATTGAGATGATACTAAGGGTTAAAAGATGCTACAGAACCTAAATGACAGCTGTGAACAGTATGGGATGAAAATAATTGCTAACAAGACGAAGACCATGGTTATCGCAAGAAAAATAATGAAGGTAAACATATGAATTCGAAATGAGGCAGTTGAACAAGTGAACAACTTCAAATACTTAGGTGTACTGTAAGTAGTAACATGAGCTGCTGCCAGAAAGTCAAAACATATTCTGCGGATTTTTGGAAAAAGAAAAAGAGAATAGTAAGGTGCTTTATGTGAAATGTGACAGTGTATGGGGACAGAAAATGGACATTACGGCAAAGTGAGAAGAAACGATTAGAATCATTTGAAACGTGGATATGGAGAAGAATGGAGCGTGTGAAATGTACAGACAGATTGAAAAATGAAGCTGTGTTGGAATGAGTGGGTGAAGAAAGAACAATGCTGAAACTGAGCATAAAGAGAAAAAGAAATTGGTTGGGTCACTGGCTAAGAAGAAAGTGCCTACTGAAGGATGCACTGGAAGGAATGGTCAACGGGATAAAAGTTCGGTGTAGAAGATATCAGCTGATAGACAACATTGAGATAAATAGATCGTATGCCGAGACTAAGAGGAAGGAGGAAAATAGGAAAGATTGGAGAATGCTGGGATTTCAGTGGAAGACCTGCATTTTGGCCAAATACTATGAATGAATTAATTTTCTTACACACTCAATGTTTTTTGTTTCTAAGAAACCGAATGTGGATGAAAGGTGTTCCTTATTTTCCATCTCAAAATCTGGTAACCCTACCTTCAACATAAAATAAAGTGTAAGCAAGAAAATAATATTTGTTTGTATTATATTAGTTACACCCAAAGAGAGGGAAAGGAACTGGCCACCCTACCCCATTATCTCCTGGCCTAGTTGCCTTATAAGTGGTGCCTTGTTGGTATCCCTTGTGAGGTTGAGACCTGTCTTTGGACAGTTGACTAAAAATAACAAGAAGACCCAAAGAGATCAATCTATTTAGACCTCTATCATGTATAATTTTACAAGATGTCATTGTTTCAACGTTCAATCTGATTGTTTTCTTCAAGGTCCAGTCTCACATTTATAGGACACCGAAAATATGACTCATACTTTGAAGGTGATATAGGCCTAAAGTAATTCACTATTCAGTACGCACTTTTTCTCGGAACCTTGGCAACACTAAAGGAATGTGAAATGAGAAACTGTGCTCATTTTGAAAGATAATAAGTACTGTTCCACAGGAAAAGGGACCTGGGTTTCCCGGAGTAAATTTTACAGGAAGACCAATTTTCGACATGAGGGTATAATTTTTACATTTTCTGTTTCTTGACAGCAAACGCTATCTACATCCTTTCTGAAGGACTAGAACTATTCAGTAGTTCAAAATTCGACCAACAGATGTTAGAAAAGGGGCTTTTATGAGAGCAGTGTACAGTATTACTTGAAAAGGAGGACCTTATCTTCCATATTGCAGGAGCAATCTTTCGTGAGTGAAATCAAAGCTATTTGTTTTCCTTAACTTATTAATAATTTACGTTAGGTTAGGTTCACCTTAATTGATTCTTAATTTAGGTTAATTTAGTGTTCAGTTTGTTAATTTTCAGTTTTTATTTCCTGATTCATACTGTCCTGGATATTTAACTTTTTTCACATTTACCACTAAATCACAGAATTTATGCAGTAAAGAAATCTGAAAACATGCATGCAACTATGCACAGAAAAACTGTTCAAATATGTGTTAAACATTCGAATATATACTATAAATGTATTACTTAGTACTTATTTTACACATATTAAGCTTAGTATTTGAACTTGGTACAATTTACTTTTAGCTTTACTGGCTTTTAAGGAACCCGGAGGTTCGTTGCCGCCCTCACAAAAGCCGCCATTGATCCCTGATCCTGAGCAAGATTAATCCAGTCTCTGTCATCATATCCCAAAGTTCAAATCCATTTTAATATTATCTTCCCATCTACGTTTCGGCCTCCCCAAAGATCTTTTTCCCGCCGGCCTCCCAACTAACACTCTGTATGCATTTCTGGATTCGCCCATACGTTAATGCCCTGCCCATCTCAAACGTCTGGAAAATTATGTTCCTAATTATGTCAGGTGAAGAATAAATGCGTGCAGCTCTGCATTGTGTAACTTTCTCCATTCTCCTGTAACTTCATCCCTCTTAGCCCCAAATATTTTCCTAAGAACCTTTTCTCAAACACCCTTAATCTCTGTTCCTCTCTCAAAGTGAGAGTCCAAGTTTTACAACCATACAGAATAACCGGTAAAAAATAGTTTACACTTTAGAGGTTTATTTGATTTAATAATATATATAAATGAAAGAATAATTTAAAGCTATTTGTCACCAAGGCATCATTATTTGTATGAAATATATTTTTCTATAAATGTATTAAGTACTCATTTTACACATATATAGTATTTGAATTGGTACATTTTTAACTTTCCAGTTTTCTTTTAACTCTCTTTGCCATTCACGTAATTATTATGACGGTAAACAATCAACGATTTCTCCAGGTTCTCTACTGTGAAACTTCTCCTCTGATCTGTCAAAATTAGTTTAAATGCCCAGAACGATCTCTCGACATCACATGATGTGACTGGTGCATCCTTGTAAGCTTGGTTGTGCAGTAAAACTTGTTGAAATGAAAATTTACACATCACGTGACTTCATTGTCACAGCCTCACAGGTGTTTAAATACATTCAGTTTTGTCTCTTATGAAATCAGAGCGCACTAGCAGTATTGTCGTCGCAGCAATTCATGACCTCAACAATATGTAACTTTATTGTCACAGGTGTCTAAGCCTCATGTTAAAAAACCACCTAAGTTGCACACTAAGGAGAAGTTTTCATTGTCGTCGCAGCAATTATTTCATTCCTCAACAGTAGAAATAATTCTTATTTTTCATCAGAGAGCAATTTTGAAATTAGATAATAAATCGGAGAAAACAAGGAAAGACGTTACCATATTTACCTATATGCATTATAATATGTTATATATACAGGGTGATTCACGAGGATTTGCCGTCCCTTACGGAGCTTATTTTCGCAGAAATTCTGAGCAAAAATGTCATATAAACATTTGTTCTAATCTCAATATGTTCAGAATTACACTAATTTGAATTTGTTTGTAAAATATCATTATTTTCGAGTTTTAAGGGTAAAAGAATATTACAAATAAATAATGAAGTATTCAAAAGTGTCATTTATTTAATTTACTAGATTCTACAATGTACTAGGCAAAGTCCATAAAACTAATACTTTTTTCTTAATTTGGAATGCTCTATAAAGCTACAAATACCATTAAATATTTCTTGGAATAGTTGTGTTCATGTATTAAATTATTGTAAAATGGTTTTCTTCAATGAAATCGGTCCAACGATATCATCCCCAAAAATTCCAGTCCACACATTGATCTTCTGAGGAAACTGGGTATTATCTTCACGAAACACACGAGGATTTTCAGTGTCCCAGTAGACTACCTACAATTGCGTATGTTGAAAAACTCGTTTAAAAATACTTGGAAGCGTCCGAAAAGCCATGATATTATATGTATCTAGCAGTGCGGTAACTGTTGTTACAGGAACTACATTAAAAGTACGTGGAAGCGTCCGAAAAGCCGTGATATTATATGTATCTAGCAGTGCCGTATCAGTTGTTATAGGAACTAAAATAAAAGTACGTGGAAGCGTCCGAAAAGGCGTGATATTACATGTATCTAGCAGTGCGGTAACGGTTGTTACAGGAACTACATTAAAAGTACGTGGAAGCGTCCGAAAAGCCATGGTATTATATCTAGCAGTCCCATAACGGTTGTTATAGAAACTACATTAAAAGTACGTGGAAGCGTCCGAAAAGCCATGATATTATATCTAGCAGTGCGGTAACGGTTGTTACAGAAACTACATTAAAAGTACGTGGAAGCGTCCGAAAAACCGTGATATTATATCTAGCAGTGCCGTATCGGTTGTTATAGGAACTAAAATAAAAGTACGTGGAAGCGTCCGAAAATCCGTGATATTATATCTAGCAGTGCCGTAACAGTTGTATGTAACTATTTATTTACAAGCGTCCGAAAACCGTGATATTATATCTAGCAGTGCCGTAACGGTTGATTATACTACATTAAAAGTATAAAAACAATATACAATAAAATTACAATACACAACGGTACAAAACTACAATAAAATATAATTATATACACAATACAATAAGAAGTTGTTATAGGAACTAAAATAAAAGTACGTGGAAGCGTCTGAAAAGCCGTGATATTATATCTAGCAGTGCCGTATCAGTTGTATGTATGTATTTATTTACACTGCAAGTGGGCAAGCACCCGGTGGCAGTGGTATACACAATATAAACAATACACAATAAAATTACAATACACAATACAATTATATACACAATACAATAAGAAGTTGTTATAGGAACTAAAATAAAAGTACGTGGAAGCGTCTGAAAAGCCGTGATATTACATCCAGCAGTGCGGTAATGGTTTTTGTAGGAACTACAATAAAAGTACGTTGAAGCGTCCGTTTTTCTCAGGATGCCTCTCGTTGAAAGCTGTAGCAGTTTTACGAGCATAACGGTGTTCAGCTCTATAAATGGATATGATTTCTGTTCTCTCTTGAAGAGTATACACCATTTTACAATAATTTAATACACGAACACAACTATTACAAGAAATATTCAATGGTATTCGTAGCTTTAGCTCTAATCAACAGTAACAACAACCGAAGTTGCCAGGCAACGATATATAATAAAAGATGTGAAATAAACTAATGAGGTGAATAAACAATTGAATGCACTTTCATATTTATTTTTATGCTCGACCATGCCGAAATGTAGTAATTATACACCTGATAGCAGAACTTTAATGGATCTCATTAAGTACACCTACTCATTAAAGGTCAGGTCTTTCAGCCAATGACGACTCAGGTTACAACTGTTCAGCCAATGACAGGTCAGCTTTGTACCGTTATAAAACCGCAAGTATCGATTATTCTCGGATATGCAATCGAAAGAGAATTAGCGAAAAGTCACGGAGGCTGGAAATCCAACTGTCGCAGAAGGTTATGTTCTGTTACTATAATAATTAGCGTTAATTGTAAATAATATTCAAATAAATTCAATTTGTCATCTCGTTTTTCAATGTCTAATTTATTTTTAATGTCATCTCTGTAGGTTCTTGTGGCCTAGCAAGGTCATTGTGAACATCTGTTCCTCGGAAAAACATCATTACTTTCGCGTCTGCGCACATCTCACAACATACGGGACATTGGCCAAGGTCAGATACAAAGAAAATTTCTAATATCAAGTTAGAAATATGGTCGAGCATAAAATTCGTAAGAAACTCGCCTATAATAGTAATTAAGAAGCTCGTATAAAATTATGAAACTCGCTTGCGCTCGTTTCATAAATATCCATACTCGCTTCTTAATTACCTTCATTATAGGCTCGTTGCATAATGTACTATTATAGGACTGCCATTTGAAATTTCTAAACTGGGTGGCTGGGGTGAAATCTAAAATGCAATTAAGCCTGATTTCAGACTTCCTCCTCAATATCTAAATTAACGTGTTCTTTGACTAAATAATTAGTTATTTAGACTGGGAAGTTTTGAAAAGAAAGTCCTGTATTTTAAATACTATGCAAGCGTTATTGCGACTTACAAAGTTACAACAAGAACGGACAGGAGTGAAGGAGTGGGTTACTATTTATCCTAAGAGATTGAAAATTTTAAGTTAAAACATTATCTTGTTTGGATTGACCAGTAGGCTGTATCTTCACGGTAACCTTTAGAAAGGGCAGTTATAACATTTTTATCTCTCTCTGCTGAGTGCTATTAATCAATCCACAAAATCTTACTTCAGAATGTATTGAATTGGAATAAAATAATAATAATAATAATAATAATAATAATAATAATAATAATAATAATAATTATAATATATTATTATTACTAACGTTATCAATTATATTACATTGTTTTTCATATTCATTTTAATATTTTGTCTTTTTGCATTCTTGTCTATTGTATTGTTTTCTCTGTACTGTTACTATTATTAAATAAATTATTATTATTATTATTATTACTATTATTATTATTACTACTAACGTTATCAATTATATTACATTGTTTTTCATATTCATTTTAATATTTTGTCTTTTTGCATTCTTGTCTATTGTATTTTTTGTTTTTGGCTCCGGCTGTTACTATTAATATTATTATTAAATTATTATTATTATTATTATTATTATTATTATTATTAACGTTATCAATTATATTACATTATTTTTCATATTCATTTTAATATTTTGTCTTTTTGCATTCTTGTCTATTGTATTCTTTTCTATTGTTACTATTATTATTATTATTATTACTAACGTTATCAATTATATTACATTATTTTTCATATTCATTTTAATATTTTGTCTTTTTGCATTCTTGTCTATTGTATTCTTTTCTTTAATTGGCTGTTACTATTATTATTATTAAATTATTATTATTATTATTATTATTATTATTATTATTATTATTATTACTACTAACGTTATCAATTATATTCCATTGTTTTTCATATTCATTTTAATATTTTGTCTTTTGCATTCTTGCCTATTTTTTTGTTTTCTACTGTTACTATTATTATTATTATTATTATTTATTATTATTATTATTATTATTATTATTACTAACGTTATCAATTATATTACATTGTTTTTCATATTCAATTTAATATTTTGTCTTTTTGCATTCTTGTCTATTGTATTGTTTTCTACTGTTACTATTATTATTATTAAATTAAATTAAATTATTATTATTATTATTATTATTATTATTATTATTATTACTACTAACGTTATCAATTATATTACATTGTTTTTCATATTCATTTTAATATTTTGTCTTTTTGCATTCTTGTCTATTGTATTGTTTTCTATTGTTTTCTCCGGCTATTGTTATTATTATTAAATATTATTATTATTATTATTATTATTATTTATTATTATTAACGTTATCAATTATATTACATTGTTTTTCATATTCATTTTAATATTTTGTCTTTTTGCATTCTTGTTATTGTATTGTTTTCTACTATGCTGTATTTAATTGGCCTCTGGCTGTTTGTACATATTTATATAAATAATAATTAATAAATAAATAAATAAATTATTATTATATTATTATTATTATTATTATTATTATTATTATTATATTATTATCTGTCATTTGTTGTTTTGTTTTTTGTTTTGTACCTGTTTTCTAAACTGTAATTGGCCTTGTGCTGTTGTTTTGCACATTAATATTCTAAATAAATAAATAAATTATTATTATTATTATTATTATTATTATTATTATTATTATTATTATGGATACTGTAGCTCTCTTTGTTAAATCAGGCATCAGATCTGAAAAATTGCAACTTACAATGTTGTGCAGATTTTCGTTAATCAAGTTTCTTTTCCCGCCTTCAGTTCTTCAGTCAAGCCTTTTAAGTTAGATAATATAGTTTATTATAGCTGCATATCTCTAACATTTCTTTTACATACCAGATTTTTTCTTCAAACTCCTAGTCTGTTCATTCTATTTCTGTAACTCGTCTTCCATTAATCTCAATCTTTTCTTGGGACTGAGCGTAATTGTGTTCCGAACTATAAAAAAATAGTAGGCTATCAGGGACATGTGAACAGTTTGTAATAACAATTACATTGTCTGGTTCTGAGACTCCAGTCAGATTCCTCATGGGGAGTTTTTCTATCTAGAAAATAATATACCATGAAAAAGAAAGAAATGTTACCAAATATATTTTTAAATTATAAATTTCAAGTCAATAGAAATTAGGGCTGTGTGAATTTAACTTCTTTCAACAATGGACGTATTCGCATAAGATGTTTTCGAAAATTAAAGAGAGATGGGACTGCATCATATTCCAATTTTTTTTTTCTTCGCGACAATAGTTCTGACTTTTAGGGGAAAGCTGGAAATAACACATTTTATTATTATAATGTCTCTATCATATTTTAAAAAATACCATCAATATGTTCCCCGAAATAGTTTTAGTGTTAAGGGGAAGGACCTACAGGAAATCTCTTTTCTCATATTATTTTAAGTAGAGCCTTTATTTTCCTAACTTAGTTTCATATCAGTGTATGTATTCTTTCAATCATTTATTAACATAATATTCTACTCTCTTAAATTGACTGAGCATATTGGGAATTCAATCAATGGCTTTTTCAAAACACGCTATAAAATATTTCGTGTAAAACAATTTTTATCTCTAAAAGGAAGCAAAAACAAGCAAAATTGTATTTAACTTTTTTACTTGAAATATCTCAAAGAATAACCCCCTGAAATTAATGACATTACTTACGGTTTTCTCTGTATAAGGTAATTGTTTACACCGTTAAGTCACCAACTATTTCCCAAATATCATTTCAGACTAAAACAATTATTAATAAATTAGAAATAAACGAAAATGGAATTATTGGATAGTACATGCATAATTAATCTATTGAAAATACGCTTTAGACTGGAATCTCAAAGGGAATAGAGAAAGAGGAGCCATGGAGACGATCAGTAATTAAGGACATGACGAAGAGAGGAAAAACGTTGAAGGAGGTAAACAAACTGGCTTAGAATAGGATCCGATGGAAATACTTTCTGAATGCTCTATGCTCCTGGTAGAAGATAAAAGGGATGATGATGATGATGATGATGATGATCAAGCTGCGGATTTTTAGGCACTAAAATCAGTTGAAATAGGCAGGCAAAATAGGCACTCAAAATTCTAAAATAGGCATTTAAAAAGGCACTAACAATTTATAATTCTTAATGGCTAAGACGACCATAGCGTAGCATTATACACTAGTTTCTATAGGAATGTCATTATGGCAGTGAATAACTAAATATTCGTCCAAATGTTGTAATGAGAACTGATGTTTATTGTCTATAAGAATGTTCTTAAATTGGGAGAAACTCCCTTCCACTTCACATGAAGTGATGGGGCAATACTTCAGGGATCCAATCTCAGCTGGGGACCAAACCAGTGGGAACGCAGTAATGTATTTTCCAATCAGTGCTTCTGATGACTTTTGCTTTGACATGTCTCCGCTGTACACTTCAAGTATTACAGCAGAATACTCAACTCCATACTCAATTCACAAACTCACAAAACGGATACACAGTTTAAAACAGCTACCCAAGTCAGCTACCACAATGAATCATGCGGCTTTCGAAATACATTTTTTTTTCTTATTGTTTGATTATAAATGATTCTATTTCTCCGCACTCTGGTGGCAGTAACACACAGAATTATCGATAGTTCTATATCACTTCCCTCTGCTGGATAAAAAAGAAACAAATTACAGATTCAAAAAAATCGATAGAATGGTCAGTAAATTCAAATATAATATACAGGGGCGGCTTTCGAAGAGGGGCTGCAGAGCTGCAGCACCCCCAGACATTTGTGACTCTTGTCTCGTTTTAGGTTGTGAAATACATTTAATATACAGTCTCTATTTAGCGGCTCGAATTTTTTTAAATCTCTCTCTCATTGACATGCACGCAATCGTTAGTGAAGTCACTTCCTCCCCTGGTGCTGCCGGAGTGAAGCCAGAGACAAGGACTATAGGTGAAGCCACTTCCTCCCCTGGAGCTGCCAGTCTCGGATGCTTTGCGCGTTAGTTTTACCCCTCCCCTGCTGCCCTCGCCGTGAATCCATAGTTTCCAGGCGCTGCAAAATTTGCAGCAGTTTGTCAGTAGCGCGCAGTTTTAAATACATTTTCTTTAATGTTGTGAGTATGACAAGTGCAACAATGTTTAATTCTGTACAATATTTATAGTCTATTCAGTTCAGAACCTTAACAATTCAGGAGAAATGTGAAATTAAGTTCCCATCAGTTGAATCTCATAATGGAAAGAGCCGCTAAACAAAATACAAAGACTCGCTGATTTATCCAGTATCCCTGCTTTCTTCTCTCGATCTCCACTCAGTCTGTATTAGATTAATGTGTTTCAAAGACAATTCCATCAGCTGGGGCAACAAGATGGAGTTTTAAAATAAGAACAGTAAATGTTGTTCATGAGAAGAAGGAGCCATTGCTAGAATGTTTTCATAAAACCATAATGAAATCTGAAACATCTAACATCACAATAAATGAGGCAAGCGTCCTGGTGCGTGCTCTTGAATATCCTGAATTCAATTTCTGGCTCAGTTTTTTCATTTATTGATGTACCATGTAGATATATTATACAACCAACTACAACATCGCCAGTTAGATATTTCTAAGGTTCAAATCTGCATATAAAAATTAAATTATGGTTTATTTAACGACACTCGTAAATGCAGGGGTTATATCAGCGACGCCGGTGTGCCGGAATTTTGTCTCGCAGGATTCTTTTATTGACATGAGCCTGTCTCATTTAAACACACTTAAATGCTATCGACCTGGGCCGGGATCGAACCCGCAACCGACTATGCTACCGAGGCCGACTCTGCATATCAATAGACATCACCATACCAATGACAATTTCCGAACCAGAACGTTGCTTTTCGTGTTCGAAAAGAGTGCAATCCTATCTTAGGAATACGATGAGAGAAGGGAGACTGACCGCATTAGCTTTTTCCATTGTAAAGACTATGTTAAACGACATATCGGATTTTAATAAGATGATTCAAAAGTTTGCAACCTACAAGACAAGGCGCATCGAACTAGTCTTTAAATAAGGTAATTTGCATGGTTTATTTTTGTATGCAGCCCCCTGAATTCAATATCCACGAGCCGCCACTGATAATATATAATACGGATATTTAGGCAACTTTTAGGCATTTATAAGCAAATAGGCATTTACTAGTGAAATAGGCAATTATAGGCACTATAAAATTCACATATAATATCACAACGTCGTAAAGTGGATATGTGACCTAAAATGGCATATAGGCATAAATCCGCAGCTTAATGATGATGATGATGATCGCAAGTGATTGCGCTGCCTTTGTATTATTGAACTAGAACAGAAGGTGAAGGGCCTTTGAATGAACTGCAGAGGACATTCAAAGTGCACTCTTTACATTTACAGTTTGAGAACGTCATAAAACACGGTCTTGAAAAAGAACTGTTTGCCTTTATTCAAATGTCTTGTGAAATGCAGAACTTAGTATTCGCACGGAGGCATTGAGCGAAATTTTCAGGGGCAAGCTACGTGCTCCGCACTCAAATCGCCGCGCCGGATCCACTCTCTGGAGTGAAATCCTTATGACCTTTCCAAGTGTGCTATTTTGTTCGGTGCGACGCGCTCCGAACGTGCATTACCGAGCGGCGACAGAAAGTGCATTTAAACTCTCTAACTGTACATGAAAGTGAGTGAGAGAAGCTAAGCTAGCATTTCCTTTCGCTCGTCCTTCAGCGTGCCAATTGCATTGTACAAAAATTGTGATGAACATTGCAACACGACTCTGCCTCACACAGTGATGATGATGCTGTGACTCCTTGCACCTTGGGGTTGATTGGAACATCGAGAATTATAATATTATTGATCCCTAATTAAGGGGAGAGGATGGTATTTTTTTTTAACTTTTTTCCTATTTGTTGTAAAATATTAATTTTTTGTATGTAGAGAGCTCATAACTGTAGCAACTCAACCAAATATAAATATTTTGGAAAAAAAAATTATTTGGGGGCTCAGATTTGAAAAAAATATACCTAATGCAGGATTTTATCAAAACTGATAATCTAAACCATTTTTAAAGGTAGATTCATTCAGTTTTTGCATATGTATTTGCAAAAGCATAATCTACAAACTGTCTGTAACAGAATTTTGATATTAGTACCTACGTTTGTAAAATAAACAATTAAAGTGTAATAACAATTTTCTGATTTCCTTTTTTGCTAACAAACGGACGTATTTTTAAAATGAAATCAATTAACAAAATTCTGTTACAGAGAAAGGTTTCCTAATAGTCTAAAGAATGTGTGTTCTAAATTGCATGCATGTATCTTTAATAGTTCAAAAATTATATCCAGTTTTGTCTGGCAATGTAGCAAAAAAAAAAAAAAAAATGAAGTTACTGGAAACCGATAAAAGGGGGCGTGTGATTTAACAATCCATAGCGCAGGAAGTTTAAAAATGACGTCTCAACATCCGATAAGGGCACAAATATCCACGAAATGTTATGCAATGCATTCCATACATATCTAAGAGTATTTTAAAGAAAAAAATATATATTTTTTTAATTTAATTTACCGGAAACAACAATAAAAGTGGGCGTGTGATTTAACAATTCATAGCGCAGGAAGTTTAAAAATGACGTCTCAAGATCCGATAAGGGCACAAATACCCACAAAATGTTATGCTATGCATTCCACACATATCACAGAGTATTTTAAAGAAAAAAATTTTTTTTTTTGAAAATTTACTCATTTTTCACCAAAAAATACCATCATCTCCCCTTAAATGATCAGTGGGAAAGAATTGTTTTATATTTTTTGCACGATCGTTTTTGTTGTATTTACAGCTATTAATAGGCCTTGAAAATTAGAATTCCCACACAGAAACTTGTTGCTAGGGAAACCACTCTTCATAACATAAAACTATACTGAAATAGATCCATTACAGTGCACTTATTGTTACTTAGTTACCATTACAGTGCAGTTTTGTGAATAATATTGCTTTGTTTTAAATTTAAAAAAATATGACCGTATTGCTCTATGTTTGTGAAATTTTCAATGCAAAAAAATAGGCTATTTTTTTTTGCAATTTAAAAAATCTATATCTACCTATCTATCAAAAATCTTGTATCTATCTATCTATCTATCTATCTATCTTTATCTATCTATCTATCTATCTATCTCTCTATCATCTATCTATCTATCTATCTATCTATCTAAATCTGAAAATCTATCTATCTATCTATCTATCTATCTATCTATCTATCTATCTATCTATTTATCTATCTCTATCTATCTATCTTCTATATCTATCTATCTATCTATCTATCTATCTATCTATCTATCTATCTATCTATCTATCTATCTATCTATCTATCTATCTATCTATCTATCTATCTATCTATCTATCTATCGTCCGCCGCTGTTTAGTAACGGTTAGCCTGCCTGACCGTGAGACGAACGGGCCCGGATTCAAATCCTGGTTGTGGTAAGTGACGTGGTTGAGGTTTTTCCAGGGTTTTCCCTCAAATCATTAAGAGAAAACGCTGGATAATTGACTCTGGACTCATTTCGCTACCATTATCACCTTCATCTTACTCAGACGCTAGATAACCGTACCAGTTGATAAAGCGTCGTAAAATAACCATTTAAAATATCTACATATCTACCCATTTCTCTACTATGTATAGGCCTAAATTGTATACTTCTCTATTTTTCCATCTACTTATCCATCTAATCTATCGCCGCGCTCTCATGGTTAACATTCGGCAGGTCTTTGAGCGGCCTCGAGCATAACATTCGGCAGGTCTTTGAAATTTAATTGCATTATTGTTTTCAGTTTCTTATGTCGCCGCTCCAATCACTCGCCTCAGTTTCAATATTGCAACCAATAAGCTGTTTCCATTATTAAATGACACCTACTTGTCTAATCCACGTGGACTAAAACCGAGGTTGCAATGTCTTGTGCTGAGGACGAACATTAAGATATGTGATTAAAAATTATTATTAAAGAGTTAAGAATTCAACGAGTTAAGAATGTAATACTAATAAATAATAATAATAATAATAATAATAATAATAATAATAATAATAATAATAATAATAATAGCCATTTAACAATATAACAAACTAGTGCTTATTCTTATCGTGGAAGTAGACGTGACAACGTGACGCTTAGAGTGAAACCTACAGAGCAACAATCGGTCGGCAAAATTATGTTTTAAAAGCACACCGCACTTACTGTATGATGCCGACATGTTAACCATGAGAGCGCGGCGATATACATTACCTCCTACTAGGGTTGCCAACCCTCCCTTATTTCCCGGGATCTCTCGTATTTGCCTCTAATTCTTAACAGTATCCCGGTTCCCGTATTATTCTTCTCTTCGAGAATTTTTCTCCTTATATTTGCATAACGTAAAAATGTTTATTCTAAACATTTGATTTTGTCGTGAATGATGACTTATATTATGAATTTCATTGTTCAAGGGTGCATTGGAATATGCTGTCTTTTCAGGCGGTAATGCTTGAGGCGGGGTTTTAGTGCACACCTGTTTAAATTCGAACTATAAATTTAGAAAAATTGGCTAGTTCTTTCTAAGCATTCCAGGTATTGAAGCTCATACAAAGAGGATATTTCACCTCATGAACATTAATTGGACAGACGAAACAGAAGCACGACACATCTAATTAAATCAGATCTGCAAACTGCAGTCGACTTCAAATATTAAGCGAAATAAAATGTCCCAAAATAGGCTAGGTACTCTTAAATTTGGCCTCGCTACCAAAGTGTAGAATAAAGTTTCGTTTTAGTAACTGAACCGAACAATTTGTCAATTTGCTATGTAAAATTCTGTCGATTCCATAGTCTCCCGTATTTCCTTAAAAAAAAAAAAAAGTTGGCAACCCTACCTACTACCTCAGTGATATTCAATCTTTTTTCCCCTCTTAGCCTACTCCTGGAGATACTTTTCCACTCAAATTTGTACCCCCAAAGTTGTTATGCTTAATCCAAATTATACATAACTCTGTCTAAACTAATAATTAAACTCAACAATTTATCAATTATTAAATCACCCAGTTTTATAGCATAACAAGCGGAATTGCAAAATTTCATTGTTGAGTAGAATAATAGAATGATATTCGCTCTGGCAGAAATGGTTTTCATTAGTTCTGATCATTCATGAAACGTAGGCCTATATGCTAATTTTAAATTTTACGTACCCCTTAAGAAATCTCGTACCCCCGGTTGAATACCACTGATCTACATATCAAAAATCTATCTACAATTAATGTAATATAGCAGTTGAATTATATCTAGCTTTCTTCCTAATATATATTTATGCATATAAATGTATTTATTTATTTATTTATTTATTTATTTATTTATTTATTTATTTATTTATGTCGATATTTTCTTATTTATTTATGTACTTATTTCCATTTTTATTTGTGTACTCATTTCTTTTTTTATTTTTGTGTACTTATTTCCTTTTTAATTAAGCTATTTATTTATTTATTTATTTATTTATTTATTTATTTATTTATTTTCTTATTTATTTATTTATGTCGATATTTTCTTATTTATTTATGTACTTATTTTCATTTTTATTTGTGTACTCATTTCTTTTTTTTTTATTTATGTACTTATTTCCTGTCGATATTTTCTTATTTATTTATGTACTTATTTCCATTTTTATTTGTGTACTTATTTCTTTTTTTTTATTTGTGTACTTATTTCCTTTTTAATTAAGCTATTTATTTATTTATTTATTTATTTTCTTATTTATTTATTTATGTCGATATTTTCTTATTTATTTATGTACTTATTTTCATTTTTATTTGTGTACTCATTTCTTTTTTTTTTTTATTTATGTACTTATTTCCTGTCGATATTTTCTTATTTATTTATGTACTTATTTCCATTTTTATTTGTGTACTTATTTCTTTTTTTTTTATTTGTGTATTTATTTCCTTTTTAATTAAGCTATTTATTTATTTATTTATTTATTTATTTATTTATTTATTTATTTATTTATTTATTTATTTTCTTATTTATTTATTTATTTATGTCGATATTTTCTTATTTATTTATGTACTTATTTTCATTTTTATTTGTGTACTCATTTTTTTTTTTATTTTGTACTTATTTCCTGTCGATATTTTCTTATTTTTTTATGTACTTATTTCCATTTTTATTCGTGTACTTATTTCTTTTTTTTTTATTTGTGTACTTATTTCCTTTTTAATTAAGCTATTTATTTATTTATTTATTTATTTATTTATTTATTTATTTTATTATTTATTTATTTATGTCGATATTTTCTTATTTATTTATGTACTTATTTCCATTTTTATTTGTGTACTCATTTCTTTTTTATTTGTGTACTTATTTCCTTTTTAATTAAGCTATTTATTTATTTATTTATTTATTTATTTATTTATTTTCTTATTTATTTATGTCGATATTTTCTTATTTATTTATGTACTTATTTTCATTTTTATTTGTGTACTCATTTCTTTTTTTTTTTATTTATGTTTATTTCCTGTCGATATTTTCTTATTTATTTATGTACTTATTTCCATTTTTATTTGTGTATTATTTCTTTTTTTTTTTTGTGTATTTTTCCTTTTAATTAAGCTATTTATTTATTTATTTATTTATTTTCTTATTTATTTATTTATGTCGATATTTTCTTATTTATTTATGTACTTATTTTCATTTTTATTTGTGTACTCATTTCTTTTTTTTATTTATGTATTATTTCTGTCGATATTTTCTTATTTATTTATTTTATTTCCATTTTTATTCGTATTATTTCTTTTTTTTTTATTTGTGTATTTTTCCTTTTTAATTAAGCTATTTATTTATTTATTTATTTATTTATTTATTTATTTATTTATTTATTTATTTATTTTCTTATTTATTTATTTATGTCGATATTTTCTTATTTATTTATGTACTTATTTCCATTTTTATTTGTGTACTTATTTCTTTTTTTTTTTATTTGTGTACTTATTTCCTTTTTAATTAAGCTATTTATTTATTTATGTCGATATTTTCTTATTTATGTACTTATTTCCATTTTTATTTGTGTACTCATTTCTTTTTTTATTTGTGTAGTTATTTCCTTTTTAAGTTATTTATTTATTTATTTATTTATTCATTTATTCATTTATTTATTTATTTATTTATGTCGATATTTTCTTATTTAGTTATGTACTTATTTCCATTTTTATTTGTGTACTCATTTCTTTTTTTTTTATTTGTGTACTTATTTCCTTTTTAATTAAGCTAATTATTTATTTATTTATTTATTTATTTATTTATTTATTTATTTATTTATTTATTTATTTATGTCGATATTTTCTTATTATTTATGTACTTATTTTCATTTTTATTTGTGTACTCATTTCTTTTTTTTTATTTGTGTACTTATTTCCTTTTTAATTAAGCTATTTATTTATTTATTTATATCGATATTTTCTTATTTATGTTTATTTCCATTTTTATTTGTGTACTTTTTTTTTTATTTGTGTACTTATTTCCTTTTAATTAAGCTATTTATTTATTTATTTATTTATTTATTTATTTATTTATTTATTTATTTATGTCGATATTTTCTTATTTAGTTATGTACTTATTTCCATTTTTATTTGTGTACTCATTTCTTTTTTTTTTTTGTGTACTTATTTCCTTTTTAATTAAGCTATTTATTTATTTATATCGATATTTTCTTATTTATGTACTTATTTCCAATTTTATTTGTGTACTCATTTTTTTTTTTTTATTTGTGTACTTATTTCCTTTTTAATTAAGCTATTTATTTATTTATTTATTTATTTATTTATTTATTTATTTATTTATTTATGTCGATATTTTCTTATTTAGTTATGTACTTATTTCCATTTTTATTTGTGTACTCATTTCTTTTTTTTAATTTGTGTACTTATTTCCTTTTTAATTAAACTATTTATTTATTTATTTATTTAGTATTTATTATTTAATTATGTCCATATTTTCTTATTTATTTATGTCATTATTTTCTTATTTATATATATACTTATTTCCTTTTTATTTGTATTATTTCTTTTTTATTTGTGTAGTTATTTCCTTTTAATTAAGCTATTATTTATTTATTTATTTATTTATTTATTTATTTATTTGTCTATATATATGTCTGTCTGTTTACACAAGCCTATCATTTCAAAACTTTCCAATAACAGAACTATCCATTTAAAGTAAATTGATTTAGGTATAGAGGGGTTCACTGCTGTGAAGTAACGGTTAGCATGCCCGACCTTAAAACGAGGAGGCCCGGGTTCAAATCCTAGTTGGGACAAGTTATCTGGTTGAGGTTTTTTTTTTTTTTTCGGGCTTTCTTTCAATCCATTAGTAGCAAATGCTGGGTAACTTTCGGTGCTGGACCCTGGATTCATTTCATCGGCATTGTCACCTTCATATCATTCAGACGCTAGACAGTTAGGTAGTGGGGTTTAAAAAGGGCGCGTCAGCAACTATGGCTATTTGCGCCCTTATCTAAATTTTTTTATAGAATAGAGACATAATACAATAATCAGAATGCTTAAAAGAACTAAAAAACGTTGTCACGAGACGCTAGACAACCACAGCAGTTCATAAATCGTCGGAAAATAAACCGCAACAATAACAACAATCGAGATTGTCAGGCAACGATATAAAACAAAAGATGTGAAATAAATTAATGTGTATAAACAATTGAATGCTCTTTCATAAGTATAAAAATATAGGGCTGCCATTTGAAATTTCTAAAGGGAGTAGCTGGGTGTGGGGTGAAATCTGAAATGCAATTAAGCCCGGTTTCAGACTTCCTCCTTAATATCTAAATTGACGTGTTTTTTTATTAAATTGAATTCAATTTAAATAATTAGTTATTTAGACCGGGAAGTTTTGAAATGAAAGCCCTGTATAATACAGTATATTTATATAATAGTGTGGGCGTGTCCAGACCTCCCTTGCGTACTAGAATGGACTCGTTCACATTGTTGAGTTCATCGGATATTACGTAAGCATTTCCACGGAGGCCTGTGTAATTTCCGTTCCACAAAATCCTTTCATTTTTATTCATTAATGTAGGTCAAAATATATATCACTTTGAAATATAAATATTACATATTAAAACCAGTTTGGTTTAAGAAATGCCAAAGAGCAATTTATGTTCGAAGAAGAAATTCATGTGTTCGTGAGATGAATAAGAACTCTTACACTATCTGTCGTGTGATTCATGAACTTCCCTTAGCTCCAGACAAGTGGGCTACCGACCACAGATTACCTTATCCTAGACGACCGTGCCCTATATTCTATCAGATAATCGCGGTACCCTTGTTTGAAGTTCATTTTCATTTCATATTCTTTCTTTCTTTTTGCGCTATTCCCTTTATTTACCGGAATTTGAATTCTGTCGCCAGTGTGCAAAATTGGGGCTTCGTTTTCGATTGTTTTCATAAAACTTGGAATAATAAATCACTTATAATTTTGTATCATTTAAATTAAACATCGAAAGGGAAATTTCTTTCTCAAGTATGGGAAACAAGTGCATAACATAGTTCGTCTTGTTTTGTGGTGACATTGGTCAGTTCAGTTGGTCATGCGATAATGAGAAGAATTGTGCAATGACGTCTAGTTTGAAATTTGTGTTCATTTCCTTTTGTATTTTTACTTATTGGTCATATTGTTCCTCTGCTCAGAACATTATATGTAAAAAGCTAGATGGTTGTAAATGTGTCCTCCCCGACGGCATAGGCATTCGTTTGACACCTCTGTTTGAAGAAATTCAGTGGTGAGTCTGAAATTATGCATGTTGATTGAGGTTATGTTAATGCCTCTAAAGAAATTCAGTGGTGAGTCTGAAATTATGCATGTTGATTGAGGCATGCAATATGAAAATGTACTTAGGAGTAGGAGCAAAATTCCCCAGTAGTTGTAATCGAAAATCTGATTTTTGTGCGTAATAGTATAACCTATTTCACAATTACCAAACCAAATGGTTAAAAATACAACCATTGGTCGGCTTCATTGTACAAGCTAGTACATGAAAAATATTTTAGTTTCTGTGGTAACTTATGATTTCTATCGACACTTCTTCAATATAATTATGGTACTAAATGCTACTGAATAAATCGTCATGTTAAGAAAGCGAAACATTTTTTTAAACATAGGCCTAATTTTAAGTGTAGCCCTAAGCTCTCTGCTCCAACATCTTTCTGCCGGCTTATTCATTTCATCTGAAGACGAAGACAGGCATAACAAATTTCAGTATACGGATACCTCACTGGCAGCAAGTATCTTAAAATACTAAAAAGAGCAGATTTGTCTATATTTGTCGAATGCTCATCATCATGCCTACGGAAAGCCACTTTTCAGTGCCAATAATTTATTTTGTGTGCACAAGGTTGGAATTTTTAAGTAAGAGGGAAAAAAAGGTATTCCTGTTCTGAATTTATCCCAAATTTAAGTGCAGTTTAATCTGTTGACAGTGGTGTATGAATGTATGAAACTTCATGAATATAATTGGAATACCTTCTTTATGTTCAGATAGGTCTACGGAAAAAAGTTATGATTTTAGAAAGTAGGCCTATTGAAAAACTGGCTTATGACCAAAGCATTTAATGAGTTTGAAATGGCTGATAAATTAGATCTTATATTTTAAAATAATTATGAAGTCTTTAGTGTTATGTTTGGCTAAGCCTATTGCAATATTTTGTTTAATGGCTGCTCTCTTTCTTAAATATTTAGATATTTTCACACGGAATTACTTTGCATCAATTTTAGGTTTTGTAAAAAGAAATGTTTAAGTAGGTCTGTTGTTTTAGAGCTTCTTAATTTTATACATAAATACTTTCAAGAAAAGTCTCTGTGAAGTTAAAGATTTGTAGATTTTTAATTTTTTTATATTTGTTTTCAGTTAAATGGTGCAAAGTATTACATTAGGTTAGTATACTTTGCACCATGGTATCAAAATTCATCTTTTGGCACAAATTACTTAATTTAAAAGAGTGTTGAATTACGGCAACTAGGCACTTAAATTGTTTCAGATAAAGAATAAAACAGGTTTTATTAAAATTTTTAATATGTGACTAAAATATATCGTATTTTACATGACTGTAGAAACAGTAGGCCTAACTAAATAAATCTAGATTTAAATCATGATTTTATTCGGTTGCTTTTTATAATATGCAGTAAATGATTGATTTAATTCAAATATTTTAAAATAATAATCACTGAATTATTTTTAATTATGTGTATTATTACACAAATACGTCTTATGTGTTAAACATATAATGGGGACCGAGTCACAATGATATAACTGCTTCATCAGGCATCCATAAGTGTCTCCTAAGTGGTGAAGAGGGATTTGGTTGGTGGAGTTGTCTGACATTTCTCCCAGCAAGGTTATATGGACCCGTTATATGGTCCTCCAAACAACTGGCGGGTTGTATATATATATATATATATATATATATATATATACGAGGTCTGTCTAAAAGTATCCGACCTTTAGCCAGAAAAAATATTTCAAATACCTGACGGGGTTGGGACCCTAATCCCCTTCAAAGTAGGCCCCTTGTGCTTGCACACACTTAGCCCACCGATCCTTCCACTGCCGGAAACACCTCTGGAAGTCTTCTTTTGGAATGGTGTTCAGCTCCGTCGTCGCATTCCGCATTATCTCTTCTCTACTCTCAAAATGGGATCCTTTCAGTGGTGTCTTCAATTTTGGAAACAACCAGAAGTCGCAAGGAGCCAGGTCTGGAGAGTAGGGAGGTTGGTGAACGGTTGTAATTCCATGTTTGGCCAAGAAAGTGTGTATCAATTGGGATGAATGTGCGGGGGCGTTGTCGTGATGCAAGTGCCAGTTGTTCGCCGTCCACATGTCTGGTCTTTTGCGCCGAACTGCATCACGGAGTCTCCAGAGAACATCGTGATAGTACTCCTTTGTCACCATTTGTCCTTCCGGTGCGTATTCGTGATGCACAATTCCACGGACATCAAAGAAAACAGTCAGCATCACCTTGATTTTGCTTCGCACCTGCCGCGCTTTCTTCGGCCTTGGAGACTCGGGATGCTTCCATTGCGACGACTGTCTTTTTGTTCCTGGGTCGTACCCGTACACCCATGACTCATCTCCAGTTATCACGGTGTTCAGAAACCCAGGATCAGTGTTGGCGGTGTCCAGAAGGTCCTGTGCAACGTCACGACGGAGGTCTTTTTGTTCTGGGGACAACAACTTGGGCACGAATTTCGCAGCCACTCGGTTCATGTTCAAATCATCACACAAAATTGCATGTGCAGAATCTTTACTCACTCCAACCTCTTCGGCAATCTCCCGCGGTCAAACGACGATCTGCCATCACCAAATTTCGCACCCTCTCAACAACAGCTGCACTCCGAGCAGTTTGGGGCCTGCCACAACGCTGCTCACTCTCCGCTGATGTGCGGCCATCTTTGAATCGGTTGAACCACTCCTTAATTTGTGTTACACCCATCGCATCTTCCCCAAACACCTGCTGAATCTTACGAATTGTTTGACTTTGAGAATCACCAAGCTTTTGACAAAATTTGATGCAGTATCTTTGCTCAATTCGTTCAGTCATCTTGCGAGAAAACTAAATCCGACAAATACCTAGAACAGCACCTTACTTGGCGACCACCAGCCAGTGACTGGCACAAGCGAATGCGGTGAAAAAAATTCAAGCATGCGCATTACAGTTCCTCCTTCCACCATGCACAGTGGCGCCGCCTTAGAATCACAACTTTACGCGGGAAAAATTAAGGTCGGATACTTTTTAGACAGGTCTCGTGTGTGTATATATATATATATATATATATATATATAATAGAACCGCCATAATATAAAAATATGATGCCTTCATTACAACGGTTATACTTTTTTTGCTACATCACTCTCCTATACTGGAGAGAAAGAGTTAATGGCTTTTTTGCCAAGATTTTAGCATTAGTTAATAATGACAACATTTATATATGACCATCATCCAAATTCTATTAGGCCTAGAGGCCTACGTTTTTGCCACATCATGTACCAGTACATTTCTCCTGTCTGAGTAACATTCACACAATCACGAGCATGCCAGTTTTTTTCGTTTCATAGGCCTATTGTCCTTGTGGCATAAGTGTTTAAGACTATTAGCTTTGAATTTCAGCGAGAGTTGGTGAACAAACATGGAGTTCCATTGACAATACTGTGTTCTTTGTTTTTATAGCATTTATTAGCATTTTGTGAAATCTTGTAACTTATGTATTGGATTTTAATCATTTTCTTTTTATTAAATTGAATCAATGTGGTACGGTAGTGCTAAAGAATGATAAATTATATGACTACTACTAGACCTATGTTCTAAGATGCAATGTAACATAAAAGAAATATGTTTATATATGTTTGTGGCTATAACATGGTTGTAAGCAATTCGAGTGTCATTGTTTTACTAACCATAGCAGTTCTCTGGGACGAATTAATTACCTTCTTCACAAATAAAGGTTTATAATGTTGTTGTTGTCTAGTGCCTTGCATTTGGCAATGAAGCCATTAACAGTCGTGCTTTCCAATACTTTTGAACTGTAGTTTCTTCTGATCTTAATGCTTCACAGGTCTTCAAGTGGCCTTCATTCATTTCTGCTGGATCGTTACACAGGACACATATGGGTGAAGCTGAGATACCTATTCTGTAGAGATGACTTGCTAGACAGTCATGATTTGTCAATAGTCTGAAGGCTGCAACTGCTGTTTTCCTTGGTCTCTGGGGATTATATCTGGGTTGGAAAGTAGTGTAGTCCATTTTTGTCTTTAGCATTTGATTCTATTTCTTGTAGGTATGAATGAGAAAATTTTGTAGTGATCAAGCGTTTTATTGAGGAATATGAGAAATTAAATTTAGATTTTTGTTTTATTGTTGTGCCTTTCTTGGCAAGTGTGTCTGCGGTTTCATTCCCCATGACTCCACAGTGTGCTGGAATCCATTGGAGACGGACAATCTTATTAACTTTTTGGAGTTGTGTCAACATTTTGTAGCATTCCCTTATTTTTGTTGACTTCTTTGTAGCATTTGAACATATTCCCTGAATTGCAGCTTTAGAATCTGAAAGAATTACTGTCTTGTTATATTTATTTAAGGGAAGATTTAATAATTGTCGGAGAGCAATGTGTATAGCCTCTATTTCACCATCATAATTTGTTGTGCCTCTGCCAACAGAATGATAAAAGGAAAAATGTGTACATGTAACTCCAGCTCCAGTAAGGTTTTCTGTGGTTGATCCATCAGTATATATGTGTAGCCATTCTTCTGTAGGGTATCTACTATTGACCGTTTCCAGTGCTAGAAGTTTTTGCATTTCTTTTGGTGTGTCTGATTTACTTATTTCCTCTGTTAATTCCAAACTGAAGGTAGGTTGCAATAATTCCAATGGATTTTCTCTTATGAGTAAATTTTCTCTTGTGTTAGGAATGCTCAATTTAGATTTAATCTGTGTTACCTTTTCTACGAAACTACTATGAGTTTTAAGGATTGAAGAAGGGAGGTTCTTTTCTGTCCATTTAAAGTTTGGCAGTCGTAACATTTTCTCATATGTTTATAATGTATGATTAGGGGAAAAGGAACTGGCCACCCTACCCCATTATCTCTGGCCTAGTTGCCTTATAAGCAGGCTTCGAGACTTCGGACCCAATAGAGCAGTTCAGTGGGAAATCCGCATAACGGCGTACTGAGTATAGTGGTAAAGCGTACAGTGGGTGAGGGTGCTGGAATGAATGACAACAAATACGTTAAGGAAAACGCTCTGGATTTGAAGGTTCTGATGAATAATTTGGTTTTCATACAAACCTATTTTCAAACTGTGTCTGAAACTATTACACGGTTAGAAAAGTCAGAGCAAGAGATGCCGGAAGCCCTCAGATTAACTGAGGAAATGACATACAGAATTAATGAGACATCAAGTACACCGATTACTGAACATATAAAACAGAAGTGGAAATCAATTTTATGTAAAAATAACGGATATGGAACATTGTGTAATATAAACAGCAAATTAGTGGACATAGTCACCCGAGAATAAAGGACTGTCTCTTAGAGACTGCAATGATGTTAGGTTCTTTCGTTTTGCTCCTATCACATCATGAGACTTAGAGCGCAGCTTTCTACAGTACAAACTTTGGCAGATAACCGAAAAAGATTTACGTTTGAGACACTGAGAATGTATCTTGTAGTAGGTACATTGCAATTCGGTACTGTAACTGCACTTCCTAAAGACGACCAATAGGATAAATGAAACAAATTAAAATTGCTATATTCTTATTTCCACCATTAACACTGTGTATAATTAAACACAAATGTTTATAAAAGACAGGAGAATAAATGCTTTTCACATTCTTTTGACATTATCATTGTGTAATGTATATTTACTTTCAGAATGTACATATGTGTGTTTCCCCATACTACTATACTCTACTCTAAATAGCAACGTTGTTACCTCAACACATCTCTATCTACCTGCAGCGAGTCAACAACCTATAGTGCATGCACAGTAAATTTATTGTATCGGGTCCAAAGTCTCGAAGCTTGCTTATAAGTGATGCGATTTTGGTATCACTTGTTGTGAGGTTCAGACCTGTCTTCGGACAGTTGGTTAAACAACAAACAATGTGTGATTTATGTTTTCAGGTTGAATGCTACAGGGAAAAATGTAATGTTCTATTTCCATCCTTGTTCCACTATTCCATTTGGTGACCACAATAATGATGCTGATTGCTCAACAGGATCCTCAGTAAGTGAATTATGTAACAAGAAATTAATAGGCTATATGACTAAACTTTTTAAAAATCCGTAGTACTGAATTCTTTTTTCTTTTATTTTTAGATTTGCTTGTATAATGAAACAACAAAAAAATATGAAAATCTTGGAACATCTGAAGAGGCCAATTTCCTTTTCTCTGATGTATCTGAAGCTCCAATAATCAGATACATACATGCAAATGTGTAAGTAGTAGCCTTATTCCTAGAAAAAAAAAAAGAAAGGGTGCAGAAGTGGGATCATTACCAATATATAGAACCATGTTTTTATGGTGATTATTTTATTAAAATTTCGCGTGTCATTTTTTAAATGTCATTTTCTTTTGGTGTTGAATAAAGTAATAAATCTTCGCGATAATGTCGGAATAAAATATGTCTGTCATCGTGTAATAACCTACCACATTTCCTCTACCAAATTCGCTTGAATGCGAAAATAAGTTTAAACACATTATATAAATATAAAACTCGCCAATTATATTATATATTTCTATACATTAGTATCATTATCCAGCGGATATAATGCATCTTTATTATATATATAATTTTGTTGGACATTTTGGATAATAAGATATAGTGAAATAATTAACACAATTATTACCGGTACTTTAACTTACCTTAATTTGAAATCAGTGAAAGGCAACATACAATATGTTGCAATATTTTCCAATTTCATCTAAGACTTGTCTGTAATAGTATCATTATCACTTAAATAAAACCCATGACTATTGTATTCCACCGCACTAGAAGAAGCGCTTATTTTGGTTTTTTGCTCCATCTCCACAACATCACTTCACTATAGGAACGTCGACCTGGGTAGTGCAGTTGGTATCGTGCTGGCCTTGCATGCTCGAGGTTGTGGGTTCGATCCCGGCCCAGGTCGGTGGCATTTAACTGCCTTAAATGCGACAGGCTCATGTCAGTAGATTTTGCTGGCATGTAAAAGAACTCCCGCGGGACGAACTTCCGGTACACCAGGCGAGCGTCGTTAAATAAACCATAAATTATTTTAAAAAAACTGACAGAGCAACCATGCTCCCATAAGATTTCACCTAAATTGTCTTTGTCTTAAAATTACTGTGCAGTCCTTGATTTTCTGTCACGTGTCTATCCCTTCATTAAACCCGCTCTAACCTTACCACATTCCTTGGTCTGCTGTCACTTGACTATCCCCTCAACTAACCTAATCTAACCTAACCTAACCTAACCTTGACACATTCCTCGGTCTCCTTTCACTTGACTATCCCCTCAACTAACCTAACCTTATCAACCTAATCATATTCCTTGGCTTCATGTCACTCATCTATACCGTCATAAAACCCACTCCAACCTTCACACATTTCTTGGCCTCATGTTACTTAATTCTTCCGTTAACTAAACAATGTAACCTTTAACTCGCAGTCTTTATGCAAGTAGCCTACATGCTGGAGGACAGTAAAACATAGTCAAACACGATGTTAATTTTTAATAAGAAAACAACAGTATGCAGTGCTAATGTAATTATATTTCAAATTATTAATAAAGGACAGTATAATGCTAACAAGATCATATTTCAAAATATTAGTAAACCTTATCAGTGCCAGTGCGTCTAGTTTAGATTAATATGTATCCTCAACAAACCCTAACTAACTTTGTCGATAACAGTGGCATTATCTCTCAGTAATGTTCAGAACGAAAGCAGCAGAGAGAAAAAATCAAATTTCTCCTAGTAACACATCATAGGAAAAGTCATACTCATATGAGGCGTTCAGAGCTTAAGTGGCTCAAGTCCATGAGACGTAGTTTTGAGATAATAGGACTTAAAGTTAACTCGCTGTAGTGGATTATCTAATTTCACTAGCAATAATTTTATTGTTCCATTCTCAAATTCTAGATTTATAAAATATAAACCATTGTGATGTTAATTGATGCAACGCTTTGGTGACTTGATCCACTACAGCTCAGAACATTGTCAACAAATAATTTGAGTCAAAAGAGACTGGTGTCACCTACCGGCGAATGCTTGGAATTAAGACTTGATCCATTACTGCTCGGAAAAGATCCAACTTCAGATAATCAGAAAATGAATTAAACTCTCTTTATGAAAATTTGTGACTTGATCCACTTTAGCTCTGAACGCCTCAAATGTTGGCGACATTGTGTATTTGGTTGCATTAGGTTATCATCGTAATGACACAGTTGAAAGCTACGGTACTTATTCTCCAGTTAGGTATTTTTTTTATAATTGAATCTTTGTTTATTAATTTCAGCACTACTGCCATTCAATTGAGTTGTGTATACAGAAAACAAAGTTCGCTGAGTATAATCGAAGCACATTCAACTGGAGTTGATCATGTAAGTTACAGTTCATTTACATCAATTTCTGCTTCCTAATAATTACGGCTTTTGAATTTATCAGTCCCCTAACTGCCCATTGTGCAATTCAAATTAAGAAATGGATTCAGAATACCTCAAAATCTGTGCGTCAGTGGCTAACCATGACCATATCTTTGAAAAATATTGGAGTGCAAGAGGTCAAATGACTTTATTGTCTAACACCTGGCGTTAGAAAACAACAACAACAGCATAAAAAACTGATGCTCAAATATGTATAAAAATGTACTAAAATATAAACAATAAATTTGAAACTGCTTTTGTTGTGATTCAAGTTGTAGCATTTCTGGTTATAACAGTGGATCTAGGTTCAGTTCTTAAGAAGGAAAAGGAAGTCCCTTTGACAGGATATGATTGTGTGGCTCTGTGTCTTGTAACTGTCCTGTATTATTTCATGCTGTAGACTTTGCTACACTAACCATGTGCCCAGGTAGGCTAGTCCTAAGCCTTGTAAGAATGTAGTTTGGAATAATAATTCAGAAATTTTTACGTTTTGCTGATAATACAGGCTGTACAAATACAGTAATTAGTCACAATTTCGTCTTCATAAGTTTTGTGAATTATTTTCCCTACCACTCCTTTCCTAGAGTCATAAAATTCTTACGCACTGTTAAATACGGCTCTAACAGGGAAACTGTTAATGAGCTCATGTCGAAATTTCTCCTCAAACTGTGAACATTCTTAGATCCCCACAGCAGACGAATATCATAAAATGAACTATCCAATATTAACTGTAAGGTTGTAAGATTGAACTAAAGATTATCAACAGTAATCTCACTAGAGGTTTTGATTTATCTAGAGAAAATCAAAACTCGAGTGGGATTTAATTGACTATTACACGATTTGAAGAAAGTATATAAAGATTAGAAGTAACAAAGTACTCCAATACAATAAAATATTAATTGGCTTACGAAAATACAACTGTCTTCAAATGTATTACTGTACCATCTCAACATTACGCTAGATGGCAGTAGTGTTTTATGATTATGTTTTCTTGTTACCGGTATCAGTTGTGCCAACTATGGAATCATCATTGAACTCTGTGGACTGTTACTAGTCGAGAAGGCTTTGTTGATTCAGTTTCATTTTTATTAAAACATTTGCATTTCACTTCAATCATCCGGATCCCAGTAATCAACGTCATTTTACAGATGATTTTCAATAAATCTTGGTATTAAACAATCTCTGATACGTGACTATCCATAATATCATATAGCAGAAACTGTAACAAACATAACCTAAATAATATAAACAAGTGTTAGAAAAGTTTTAATTAGGGATGATGAAATAAACAAACGTTTTAATTAACGATGATAAAATAAAAAATAAACATGAATAATTTTAAAAGAAACAATTATTGAAAGTACAATTTTCAAATTTGAATGTTTTAGTGGTAGGTGGTTCAGTTGATGTTATATTGGACGTGTGCGTAAAAGAAGTGAACTCATTGATGTACATGGTGTATCCCTCAACTTAATCAGGATTTCCGAATGGTGCTCTTTATATATGACCAGTGATCTTTATTAATTTTTGTTCTTGAATGCCAATCCGAGTCATATTTGAAAGTGCTGTGCATCGACTGGAGTGGTTTGTAATTTTCTGTTTTTTGACGTCCGGACCAGTGCAGTTTGAAATGTTGGCAAACAAAGAAACAAATGCTAGGGTAGTGATAGAAATAAACAAATGCTAGGGACACGATAAAATTAAACAAATGCTAGGGACGCGATAAAATTGTGCGATAAGCAGCTATGATTGGTTGAAAGACGTCATTTCGTACCGTTTTATTGGTCGAAAGTAGTGTGACGTAGTAAAAGTGTAATAGTAAAAAAAAAAATTGAGAGTAATGCTCAACCTCGTCTATATACTAGTCTTTGTCCAGCCTGTGCACAGCAAACACTGTAAAATTATTAAATTTGTGAGCAGAATGACTGTGAAACAGGGTTTCTGTAACTGCTTCAGTTTCTTAAGTTTTGATCATTTGCAGTGGCGAAGCGTCAGGGTAGGCAAGGTAAGCTGAGCTTTCCCAGACATTTTCGAAGAAGGGACAAGATCAATTTAGAATTTAGTTAATTAAAAGCAGGAGTGTTTCCGCGTTTCGTTTACCTTTTAGCGACGTAAAGCACTGCTTAGATCACCATGCCTTCAGCTCAGCTTACCCAAAATTTTTGTCACGCTTCGCTACTGATCATTCGTCCATTGCTGTTTATCATCATGTCTCAGAATCTATGTAGTTAAAAATGATTACAATTTAGTAGTTAATAAGCTGTCAGTTTACGATTTTTTTCTTCCCATTATATTATTTAGAGACGAATTAACCGTAAGATTTCAAGGAAAAAGATTTCTTTCTTCTTCAACTGATAATAATTAAGATATTAACAATATTATATGAAGACTTAAATATTGTAATTAGAGAATGGAATATTTTACGACCACGAATTTCGCAATTTTTAAGAAAAATATCTCCCAACATGTAATTGCAATAAATATACATGTTTCAATCCTTTCATGTCCGATTTGCATCCGTGAAATCCATGTAGTGCCACGTATTTCCCATGTTTTAGCGAAAAAACGTGATATTTTAAGCAAATTTGTGTGCAAATTTTCAGTTTTTTTTTTGTACTATGATTTGTAGTCATAGCATATATAAAGTCGAAGTCTATGGTCTGCACATTCGATAGTATTGAATCAGTTTTCGTTGAAATGTTTGCAGATACAACTGTGAACACTTCTTACCATATCGTACAATAATGTTTTTTCTGACAAACGATCAACAGAAAATATCAATCTTTTTTCTGAAATGTATTTTAAAATATAGGGTATTCATTGTGCTATTGAAGCTGTGTATTTTAAAATGCTGAATAATTAAATTTAAAAACACCTATTTTTCCACTTGAAAATACCATTTTCTGCACTTCGAACTCAACAAAAAATTCCAATCTCTAATACTTATTTACTTACTTACTTATTGGCTTTTAAGGAACCCGGAGGTTCATTGCTGCCCTCACATAAGTCTGGAATTGGTCTCTATCCTGAGCAAGATTAATCCAGTCTCTACCATTATATCCCACTTCTCTCAAATCCATTTTAATGTTATCTTCCCATCTACGTCTCAGCCTCCCCAAAGGTCTTTTTCCCTCCGGCCTCCCAACAAACACACTATATGCATTTCTGGATTCGTCCATTCGTGCTACATGCCCTGCCCATCTCAAACATCTGGATTTAATGTTCCTAATTATGTCAGGTGAAGAATACAATGCGTGCAGTTCTGTGTTGTGTAACTTTCTCCATTCTCCTGGAACTTCATCCCTCTTAGCCCCAAATATTTTCCTAAGCACCTTATCCTCAAACACCCTTAACCTATGTTCCTCTCTCAAAGTGAGAGTCCAAGTTTCACAACCATAAAGAACAACCAGTAATATAACTGTTTTATAAATTCTAACTTCTCAAGTCCACACCTGTGGAATAACGGTCAGTGCATCTGGCTGCGAAACCAGGTGGCCCGGGTTCGAATCCTGGTCGGGGCAAGTTATCTGGTTGAGGTTTTTCCCGGGGTTTTCCCTCAACCCAATACGAGCAAATGCTGGGTAACTTTCGGTGCTGGACCCCGGACTCATTTCACTGCCATTATCACCTTCATATCATTCAGACGCTAAATAACCTAGATGTTGATACAGCGTCGTAAAATAACCCAATAAAATATAAAAAATAAATGACTTCTCAACCGAAGGCATTTCCCATATTTATTCTGTGTTTAATTTCCTCCTGAGTATCATTTATATTTGTTACTGTTGCTCCCAGATAAATGTAAAAATTAAAATGTAAAATTCTGTCTCCCAACCTTGCACTTTGCCTGTCCCCTCACACTCCAGTGTTTTTTTTTTTTCCTCCTCCATCAGTGTCTCCCAACTTATACAACTGTAGAGCCATCTCTTCCTCTAAATTTTAAAGCTTTTCTTTTCAAGGAACTAGGGCAGATCCTTTCACTTAATCTTGCTTTAGCTCATTGTACATCCTATATGATGATTTGTCCTAATTCGACAGATGGCTTAGATAGCATTCATGAATCCAGGTCCCATCTTTGAACGGGTACCAGGTAAAGCCTCAGAGCCCCAAGCCTTCCTATATCATGTATATTATTTTATTTTAATGTACCGAAGCACATATGATATTTCCATGCAGATATTCTGCGTCATCATATGATGAAAGAGTAATGGAACGGAGAAAAATTCTCTCCGGCGCCGGGATTTGAACCCGGGTTTTCAGCTCTATGTGCTGATGCTTTATCCACTAAGCCACACCGGATGCCCACCTCGGCATCGGACAGAATCGTCTCAATTTAAGTTCCAAGTCTTGAGTTCCCTCTAGTGGCCGCCCTCTGCACTACGTCATAAATGTCTATGAACGTAGGACTGAAGTCCACACATGTGCTGAGGTGCACTCGTTATGAGTGGCCGGGATCCGACGGAATAAGCGCCGCCTTAAATCACGAAGTGATTTACGCATATCATATATATTATTTTAATGTACCAAAGTACATATGATATTTCCATGCAGATATTCTGCGTCATCATACGATGAAAGAGTAATGGAATGGAGAAAAATTCTCTCCGGCGCCGGGATTTGAACCCGGGTTTTCAGCTCTATGGGCTGATGCTTTATCCACTAAGCCACACCGGATACCCACCTCGGTGTCGGACAGAATCGTCTCAATTTAAGTTCCAACTCTTGGGTTCCCTCTAGTGGCCGCCCTCTGCACTACGTCATAAATGTCTATGAATGTAGGACTGAAGTCCACACATGTGCTGAGGTGCACTCGTTATGAGTGACTAGTTGGCCGGGATCCGGCGGAATCAGCTTCTGAAACCTCTACTGACCCAAGGACTTCATTTTAACTATTTTAGATGATCAGTGAAATGAAGTGAAGGTGGAAAGTGTTGGAAGAATAATTGAGAAATTAATTTACCCTAAAAAAACCCTCTGTAACTTCGCTTTGTCCACCACAAATTCCATCATAACCTGACCTGAGATCGAATCGGACCCACCTAGATGGAAGACCACCCAGCTCTTTAGCCACAGATGCGGTCAATTTTATGGCCTACGAACTGAAATCATTAGTGTTGTAACATTTCTTTTTATATGTACTTTTTTTTTCTTTTGCAGCAATTGAAGCTTGAAAGTTACTGGGCATGTCCTGCAGTAATACCACAAAAAATTAAAACCGTGTATGATAGCACAACCAGAGGACTGTCTACAGGCTCCGTGCTGGTCATTATTTTCATTACGTTCACACTTCTCTACTTCATTTGTGGAGCTATTGCCTTAAAGTTACTTCGGGGTGCTGAAGGAAGAGAAATGATTCCTAATTACGATTTCTGGGTGGACTTGCCAAATCTAGTTAAGGTAATTGTTTTTCCATTAGATTTGAAGAAGTCTCTTTATAAAATTGTTAAATAGGTAACCAAACAATTTAAAATTAGCATTTCAGATTTGTTGGATCATGCATATGAGCTATTCCATCTCAAATCGACCAAAATATAGAGAAAATTGACCTTAGGCATCAGAACTTCATAGTGTTTAAATTAAAAATATTTTAATTTATCGTATTTTCATAAAATTAGCAACTTTAAACTGTTATAGCTCCGAAAACCTTTCGCCCAATGATGAAAATCATGGTTTATTTTGATGTTGAGAAATTAAAGTTTATATTGACATATAAACAGATTTTCTTACTTTTTATGGAAATGGAGAAATTTAGATTTTTCCTCATTAAGACGCCTTTGCTTAGGAAAAAATATTTTAAAAATATATAGTTAGATTCCACATTGATAGTACAAATAAACACATATTTTTTACTGATGGTATGTTGATAAGAAAGTATTGAAAATATCAAATAAAGAAAATAAATAGTACACGCGTGAACTAACCAGCTGACTGTGAGACGGGAGCTAGCCAAGATAAGCAAGGCCAGGAGACAAACACGTGATGTTTCGTCTAGTAGCGCATAGCTGGGCTAGCTTTATCACAAGTTTTCATAAACACAGGAGTAAAATGACGCCCAACGCTTGCTTATCTTCAGCTCTCGGCCAGTGCGTGTGGTACTGCGTCATTCAAGTCCAGGCGTGTGAAAATAATCTATTTAATACCCTCGAAACTTATTGCCATACCACTAAGCAAACAATGGCGAATCCCTCTTAATAATGCAAGATTTTTTCTCAATATTATTTTTACATTTTTACAAATAAGCAAAAAGCCTAAAAGTAAGTAAAATCAGATTATCTGTCTCTCTATATACAATAAAAATAAGGATTACTTCTTAACATAACCTACCAAATGTCAGCTTCAAAATGAGCTCTCGTTCAATGTTCTGCAGTAAATGGTTCCAGAGTTCTGAGCGCTGAAAGAGGCTTGTTTTTATAAAATACGCTAAATTTGTCGCTCAACAATACGAAAACCGTTTGACTTTCGATAGTATATTTTTTAAAATGCACTCTCCTCAGCACCTTGTATAAATAGGGAAAAAATTAGAGTATAAAAAAAATGCGAAGTTTTTTACTGATCGATTTCATATGGAATAGCCCATATATATATGGGTGGGTGGTTAGATGGGCAGGAGGGCAATGAATGAATGGATGGACATGGAATTTTGTTTTACAAAAGTAGGTTGATGTTCCGATTTATAAAGCTCTTCACTTAACTGCAGTGTGTATGTTTACATAAAAGTGTAGTATCCATTTTGAATAACATCTGTTTTGACGCATACTGTAGTATGTTTCATGTACAGTATATAATGTGTAGTTTCTTGATCATAATTTAATTTACTTTTCTGTCCTTTATATAAGTGTCATATTCTTTCAGGATGGAGTAATGTTTGTGTTATCTGGATGTCACAGCTCGCCAAGTTACGATCGAATCTGAATTTAAGTTGCAAATAGTGAAGGTAAGTTTATATTTAATATCTAGCTTTACAGAACAGGGCGAAAAGAAAAGAATGAATAACTAAATAGGGAAATCAAGTTACGTAATATCTGGTTAAACAGAAGTAACGAAAATTATATTAGGTAGGATCAGTTTGTAAACCAAATAGAAATGTAACAGATACCAAACACTTTGGATTTGGAGTTTTTAGAGGACTGAGAGAAGAAGAAAAAGAAAATTACAAAGCAAGGATACAACTAATTACAGAACAAAAATGGATATAATATAATGCATAGTTATTAATGGACAAAAATGTTGAAACAATCACATCCACAGACTGTATCAACGAACACAATCAAATAACATTAATACAACTCGAACAGGCCTAAATAGGAAAGCCCCAGGAGTGGACAGCATCAATATGTAACTTTGGAAGTATGGAGGAAGAAGATTAAAAATATAATTAGTGCAACTTTTCAACACAGTTTGGAGTGAGGGGAAAGTTCCAGAGAAATGAGTAATAAATATATGCAAGAAAGAAAAAAATAAATTAGTGTGGAAACTACAGAGGAATTTTCCCCAACCCATAGCTATGTAAAGAGAACTCATGTAAAAGAACTGCGTGACAAAATTCCAGCACATCCGCAATATTGGGTGAAGAGCAAAATGGTTTCAGAAACAGTAAATCATTATTTATGTAATTTTTATTTAACAGATTTTAGATGTGTACAAATTAAAAACATGTTTAGTGTTTTTAGACTACATTAAAGCATATGACAGAGTGGATCACAAGAAGTTATGGCAGATATTGGAAGAGTATAAAATTTGATCAATTCAATTAACTCATTGTACAGTAATACTGAGATGAATGTGGAAAAAAATATATTAGAAAGTCAGCCAGGTTGTGGTTTTCAGCAAAATTATTTGTGAATTTAAATACTATTATAGTCACAATCATGCCTTGATGAAAGAAAATTTCAAACCTTGAGCGGATACGAACCTGCGACTTCCTGTACTCGGTCAGGCGCTCTACCACTGAGCTATCGAGATCGTCTCACGCCAAAGGCTTGGAATTATCCTTTCATACTGGCGACTCTGTTATAGAGTACTGTCCATAGCGTCTTCTAGTCAGCACTGCTTATGGGTTGGAAGAAACTTTACAAATGTTCTTCATCTTGTTGGTGACGAAATCCGTTGATGTGAATTAATGAATTTAAATACTAATAAATCATCATGCCTTGAAAGAAAGAAAATTTTAGTCGTGCGGGATACTAACCTGAGACTTTTCCCCAACCCTACCACTGAGCTATCAGATCGTCTCACGTGAAGGCAAAATGATTGTGACTATAATAGTAAAATTTATTAATATGTAATTTTACTGAAGATTACAAAATTATTTGATTTGTATTTGAATAAAATAATAGAAGAATGGAGGAAAAAATGGAGTCCAAAAGGAATTATCATAATAAAATCAGCATACTTACTATTTATTCGCAGATGACCAGATATTTTTGACGGAAAATGAGGAAATCAGTGTTTGAGTTACATGGAATATTAAAAGAATACGAAATGGAATTTCTAGACATAAAACAAAAATATTGGCTATGATGTGGATAAGAATGGTTTCGAGTCGAAATAGTTATAGCAAGACAAATAATTGACAGGTGTCTGGCTTTAAATATTTAGGTTAAAAAATATCTGGAAAAGTGGAGAAATGGAAGAAAACTTAAGAGCATATTATAATAAAATCAATGGACGCATTAAAAGACATTTCGGCAGGAATGTGGGAATAGATATCAAACAATGATTCACAAAATAGTGGCCAAACTGGCATTGAAATATGCCTGTGAGACTTAGGTAATAAGAAATGAAGAAAAATAAAGACTAGAACCATCCTAAATGATATTTTTAAGATCTCTATTGGGTGTAACAAGAAAAGATTGAATCCGGAATGTAGACATAAGGGAACAACTGGAAGAAGAATACAGTCAACTCCGGATATAGGGAACTTCTGCGGACTTGCTTATTTCGTTCACTGTATCCAAGGTTCATTAAATCAGAAGTGTCTCTCCCCTAACCTTAAATGACAGGAATGAATGAAACTATGAAAAATAAAATACTATACAGTAATTAAAATATTTCATTTTTATGGAGTGGATTACACTGTCTACTGTTAATTGATTTAAAATTATGCTCTCGAATCTCTTTCAGATGGAACATGTTCAATATCACTTATAAATTCACAATCTTCCAAAGAAAACACTAATGGCAGTACATTCACTGTTGTGGATTAAAAATAACAAATGCTTTATGGTGTGATTGTGTACTCAGCCTTAGAATTTCCCAGGTCACAAAACTGGAAGGGGTTGATGGAGTTCTGCCATAATCTTATCTTCATTTATGCTCTAAAATGTCAATCCCCTCATAAAAAAGAAAGGCCATTTTATTTTCCATTGTTTCATGTTATCGTCATTGGAAATGTTTCAGAACAAAATGCAATCTTTGATGGAGAATTAGAAATAACAGTAGAGTTGCCTGAGGACAAAATAGTGGAGCCAAACGTGTTGCCTGGATCTGACATATTGTCTAGGAATACTAATAGTCCTTTGACTAAAGGAGTAAGAAACTTAAATGAAAATAATTTTATACAAGAATTTGATTCATTTTATCAGATCAACTCTTGTTGGGTTCACTATAACTGAAGTGAAAAGTTCACTATAAACGAAATATTAACGTACTTTTTAATATGTAGACCAAAGATTTAGGTTCACAACTGGTTCAATATTCAGAGTTGATATATAATAGAAGAAACACAGAGATATCAACGAAAGTGGAAAGAGCAACTATGAAGGATAGAGCCTTTGAGATTCCCCAAGCAAACATTATTATACGAACCTTTGGGATGGAGAAGCATTGGACGACACTGTAGCAGGTGGAGAGAACAGTTCGAAGATTAGCCTCAGAACAGGTGTGGTGGGAAAAATTCTTGTTAGAAGATGATGTTTTACATAGTCATCCTTCAGGGCAAAGTACAATAGAGAGGACTAACAACCTAATTCAAAAATTATTTTAAGGGAAAGATTTAAGTAATTGATTAACTAGCGGACTTACTCGTGTTAATTATGTAAGTCTGTGCGGCTTACAGCTGTTTCGGTGCTTCATCACACCATACTCAGAGCCTACTAGATCTCAGCGTCATCTCGAACTTCTCTGCCTGTTGTGTGGGTGCGTTTGATTCTTGAAAAATGGAGTCAAGTAGTGTGTGTGTTTTAGTGTGTTTGTATATTTCGTATTGTTCTAGTGTGTTGAGTTTTTGGTTCTTGGGTTGTATGTATAGGATTCAGATCAATTTCAGTATTCATTATACACAGACGGATCCTTGATCTCCAGAGAACAAGGTGCCGGTGCAAGTGTTACGTGCTGTCTCTTCTCACTTTATAGATCTCTTGGATATGGAACAACAAGTTTTGATGGTGAAATCATTGCAATAAGTGAAAGTCTAAATCTTCTATGCCACATCAATAAATTTAAGAATGTAGTTATATTGTCACACTCCAAAGCAGCTTTTCTATCAATAGTCTCTAAACACACATCTTCATCTCAAACAGCAGAAATAAATAAAATGCTCTCTCAATTAATATCACTCAATAAAAGAATTGTATTCCAATGGATACCATCCCATTGTGGAATCCTGGGAAATGAGAATGCGGATGCTTTAGCAAAAAAGGGCAGCACTGCTAATTACAGACCTGTTACTAAATCTACGTATTACTCTGTGAAAAGATTTATTAAATCTACATACATAGACTTCAACAAACAAAATTTGATAACACAATCCCAAGGGAAAAAAATGGAACTCTCTGCATCAGAATCCACAGTTAATTCCCGATTTACCACGAAAATCGTCTGTAGCTGCATTTAGATTGGCAACAGGCCATGATTGTTTGGCCAAACACCTGCATAGAATTGGAATATATCAGTCTCTTAACTGTCCATTGTGCAACTCAAACCAAGAAATGGATTCGGAACACCTCAAAATCTGTGCTTCAGTGGCTGGTCATGATAATATCTTTGAAAAATATTGGAGTGCAAGAGGTCAAATGACTTTATTGTCAAACGCTTGGCATTAGAAAACAACAACAACATCACTAAAAGAATGAAAGAGCTCTGATAAATAGTATTTATGACTACTTGAAGATAGACTATTTTTACCATTATTTTGCATGCGATAACAGGGACCTCTCCTTAATGCATCTGTAATTACGTCATTTTTATAAATATAGAGCTTCTTTGGAAAATCATGTACTCATTTCAAGTGTCACAATTTTTGTATTTATCTTCTGTTGCAGGATGCAACCTTGTTTTTGTTAACCCAAAGAGGAGCAACCCTGCTTTGAAAGACTAGAAAACTCAGGTCCTATGCAAATTGTTTTTAACACGGAGAAAAGAGGAGCAGTTACTTTGTGGGTGTAAAAAATTAATTCCTCGTAATTATATTCCTTTATAGTTCATTCACTGCTTTGCTAGTTTCATGTACATTGAGGTTTAGCCATTGTGTTAGTTAATCATAAGCAATTTCGTGTTACGAATTTGTATGCATAAAAATTCATTTTGTCTGTAAAAGTTCCACACCATATTTTCGCAATGAAAAACTTGCTATTTTCCTGGAACACATATTTTTAGAGAAAAGTCATACGTAACTCAGTGATGTGTAATCTTTCAATAATGGTTATGTTACTTTAATGGAAATCAATTTACTTGAATATTTTAATTTGTATTACTGTGGTTGCGACCACCTTCTTCAGATTAAACAGTATAGAAATTTTCTGTCTCTGCTACATAAATAAAATCCACCATACTTCAAGTGCCAAACTAGTTTAATCTAAAATATGAGTTTTCATATTTCTATAGATCAAAGAATAAATTAAATTGAAATGCTCGTCAAGGTAAAGACATATTATTTTTATCGTCTACAGGAAGTGTTGAAATATGTAACGAAAATTTTGCTCATCTGGGTACTATTTTAACTATATATTTTATATAATCAAATAATAATTTGGCTGTATTTTGTAAAATTGAAAGACTGATTGACAATATAATGTACAGTTTTAACATTGTGTATTGAACTTGCAGGAAGACAAAAAGTGTCTCATTATTAAATAATAATTAGGCCTACTCTAAATACTAATAATGGATGAACTTCAGGGCAAGAAAGTAATTCACAAATATTAGTAATATCAGAATCTCAGTTGCCAGTTGTTTCATTTCCAAATCATTACACATAATGAGTTTATTGTGTACGCAAATAAATACACCATATGATATTATTTCGAAGAATTAAAACAATATATTGTTTTAGTTACATTTTTAATTCATCATTTACTGTTCATAGTAAATTCGCGAATGAGGTCTGTATTTTCATAACAACATCCAACCATTTCCTGTGTGCTTACTTCGAAATTAAAATGTTCTTAGTGTTAGGCACTTATTATCATAATGATAAATTTTATACTTTTGGATTTCATATCTTGTGGTTGCAAGAGAAAAATTAATTTTATAAAGGGACCATATCTGTATTTGTACTCTTTTCACATAGATAAATGTTAGAAGATTATAACCAAGTATAATACAGAGAACATACAAATTTGCGTAATATATTTTGGGGAGGTATTACTAACAACAAAACATTGAAAATTTTTCATATAAATATTGTCTTAAAGTGCTTAGTTTCAATTACTCTACTATGTTGGTAACAGATAGGCTTATACTACAAGTGGTACTAAGCAACTTATTACAAAACTTGCTCAAAGTGGCCTCCTCCTGCATTAATGCATTCCCTGAGCCTGTGTGTTCCATGCTTTGGTGTAGTCTGTTGAAAACACCTAAAATGTTTCATATTTGCCCAAGTCCATTTAGGAATGACAATAATAGGTACAGGAGTTGCATAAACTATGAACTTCAAATGTCCCAAGAAAAAAAAAATTGATTTAAATCTGGCGATCAGGCAGGCCATTGAATGGATCCTCCTCGACTAATCCATCTTCTTGGATAACTGTCAGACTAAAATGAGCTGGAGCACCATCATAGAGGTACACTGGTGTTCAAAGATACCTCACCCCTGCTAATCGACAGTGGCGTAGCATGAAATTTTGGTCAGGGGAAGCTGACTCAAGTTGTCTTTCATGTACATATGAAAAAACGTATTACAAAAACATAGTCTTAAAATAAATAGTAGTCAATGTCAAGTCAGCAGTCCGAAGATTGGTTGGAACCTCGTAAGTAAAACCAATAAGGCATCACCTCAAATGGTACGTAGTAAAATATGATTTCACGGTTTACACATATCTCTAACAAATAGACACGTATACGTATAACATTAGCTCACTCCCTGTCATATTTAGAGAAATCACAATATTAATGGCCAATAGATACAGTACGTAAGTATGCGTCTGTGTTTTGGTTGTGTCCTTCATTGACAGCAAGGGAGTCGGTCATTTGTTTTCTAAATCACACTTTTGTTCGTAAGTCAGTCTTGATAATAGAATTGTCAGGAACTGTTATTTCACTCATTATTTATTATATCACCCACAATGCACACCAACACATCAACTGAACACAACTCACGAAAGGGATAACCCGGAAACTAAATTATTTTCAATGTAAAAGCTAGCTTCTTGCGAGCCTTGCGACCAGGATAGTTTAGTTAGAAAGGGATGGAAAATCTGCGGGGTGAGTTACATAGAAGAATGAGTGTAAGAAACCAGTCTGCTTGGAAGCTGGTGTGTGCAGGCTTCTTGTTTACTGCAGCATCACAAATCATCCTGAGCTGCCACATCATAATATTTAACGCATAAATATAAACTCTATTAAAATTAATAAATAATTTTGTTCATAAACTGCAGGTTAATTATGAAATTATTATTAACTAGGGAAGCTGAACTTTTAGCTTACATTGATGCTACGCCACTGCTAATCGAGAGTGATCGATAATTTATTTGTGTAAGTGTATTCCATTTAAATGTTTGTACTTTATAAATAGATTTGACATCATATTTGTACCTGTATTATAAAATTAAAAATTTCATCCCCCTGTAATGATTGTAAAAAGCACATAAGGTTTAACGGGAAACTCTGATAATGTCAATTATGACAATAATTAATACCTACATTATCATATTTTCCAACACTTTTTTTACCCATCTCAATAATAGTAGCAGAAATAGTTCAAAGTTTGTCAATTTGTTATATCTTCGGTTCTGATTTGTCCTGTGAATTAGAAAGTTTGCTTACATGATCAGAAAACTGTAGGTCAGATTAATGACAATGTACCACATTCGGCAAATAAGTTAGAAGTACATCATCCATTAAATGGTGCAATTCGTTTCTGAGAAACCGCCAATATTTGACTCCTGTTAAATGTAAGAAATGGGGACCAATAAGATGACAGTTACACAAAGGAAAACAGATCTCATGACCTCTTCCAAAGAAAAAGTTGTAACATGAAACAAATTTGAGTTGACTATTTTTCAAGACTAAGTGTAAGGATAAACTCTTTATTAACTCTGAAACTTAGCATTTTCAAAGCCATATTTTTTATTAAAGTTTTTCATTGTTTTGTTGTTAGGAATACATTCCCAAAATAATTGACACCAGTTTGTTTTGTATACATTCGGTAAGACAATGCAGTAAATAATTCTCATATTCCGAGTATAATTGCCTGAGAAATATTGACTTCAATTTAAATTCACATAAGTTAAAATAAATATTCAGCATGAATGGACAGTGTTTTGAATTTAAACTTAATTATGTGAAGAAACATTAATTGAAACCTTAAGTTAAATCTGTAACAATTCGGTAACTTTTTGAACTTTGATTTCAGTGTGATTTTTAATTTAGCGTTATTGACAATAGTGGCTGTAAATTTATTGAAACTGTAGTAGATTCGTGTCTCATTTATGACTGATCTGATTTTTGTACCTGGATGTAAATACTTTTTATTGACAGTTATTTAAGTTTATATCTTGAGATTTATTATAACAGGCATTTTCAAAACTTGCATTAGTAATTTTCATTGCAAGAATAATTTTCCCTCTAACAATATCTTTATCTCTTCCTCTGTCTTGCCTTATGATAAAGAGGTTACTCACATGTGTCTCTGTGTCACCTTTTGCTTATGAAAGCAAGACAGAAAAAAAACAGACTGATAAAACACAAGATTGTGCCTTGACATGTCTGTGATTGTATAAAAGCCTTGTATTTAGTTAAAAGATGTTCCTGTAATAGAGTTAAAATTACTTTAGACTTGATATTTCGTTGATTAGTCTGTTTTTTTTTTTGTACAGAAGGAAATTTTCCACTAACAATTTCCAAGCTTTTGTGCAATATGCTGTTGATATTCTTGGACCTGGCTAAGTAGGATGATCCAAGGTATTTTACCTTCTCACTAGGATGTATGAGCATCTGTAACTACCTTTCTTTCGTGAAAAATGTTAATTTAATCTCATCAGAATTTGTGAGGTTAATGATGTGATATAATTGATGCTGAGTTGCAAAGATGGATTTAATAATGGTGTTTGTGTGTTTGATTCTTTCAGGATGTTTAATAGATTGAAAAATGAATTAGATTCAGTCACATATTTCACATTTTGTGGGTGAAAATTTAAAACATAACATTTTTTAAACAGAAAAAGATACAGTAGAACCCCAATTATTCGTTATTCGTCACTCTATTAACCGATTGACAGATTATCTGACTGTCCCTCGGGTTTTTTTTTTTTTTTTGCTACAGAAACAAATGAAATACTACTTTACGTTATATTAGTACGTATTTTTTCTAGAGCGTGTTATTACATGCCTTTTCACTTACACAATATGGTCTACTCAACTTCTGTATAAAAAGTACTCCAAAATGTCAAAGAAAACGTGTTGTGCTAAGTATCGAAAAAGTGCAAATAATTGAGTAGTTTGGAAAAGAGAAACTGTGACTCATCTCGCATCAGAATACGAGATTGATGTTACAATTATGCGCGATTTAATAAAAAAAATCAAAATTGAAATGTTTGAAGTACGTAAATCTACAGTATGAGACCTCTATTATTCCTATCTTCCCACTGACAGCCATTACAAAGAGTTTCCTTGCCCCTTAAAAACCAGTCATTGACAACCAAACTTGAATGAGAAAATATCGAAAGTACAAATATTATTCATTTAATTTACGAAAATAGTTCACCCTCTTCATTACCACGGATAATAGAAGTTCTACTGTATTTTTAAATATCCTATAGTGTTTTTCCATTTTCATTTAGAGGAAACGTAGCTGGAGCTTCCCTTTTGTTAAAAAAAAAAAACTACAACTGTATTGCTGTATTGGATGGTGTAAAGTTAAGTTTGTGAGTAATGTAGTTGTAACAAAATGGTTGCCATTTATTTCGACCTTTAGAAATGGAGATGGGTTAGCTAAATTCATGTCATTTCAGTATATTGTGAGTGAAAGGTAGATGGTAGTAATGAAGGAAAATGTCAGAATTTAACATATTAACCTTAAATACTATGGACAGTTATTGTCACATAACTACTATGGAATGGTCTGTGAGACCTCTGTTTATTTTGTATATTTATAAAATAAGAATTTATTATGTACAACATCTGCAGTATACCGAACATTGATACATGACTACAGAATATTATAATATGTAGATTCAAGTTGTTTGGAAAATTTAAATAGTTTGAAACAGTTACAGACAATACAAATAAAAAATGCAGTAATAATTTGCTGCTTTTCCAAACATTTTCATTTGTAAACTTATTAAATGATTATCATGTTTTATATCGTCAAAATAATAAGAATTCACAATATAATGCTAATATTTACTACATTTTAACGTATCAGTGAGATATTTTTTCAATTATTGTTCAATTTGCTGAAACAGAAAATGTTTACTGTATCAAAAACATACTTTTCACTTTACAATTTTTTCAAAATTACATAGCACAACACTTTTTATAACACTTCATAGGACCACTCAATGTTCGTGCAAACACCTCACAAATTTTCCTGGAGGACTCCAAGTAAATAGAAATTCCACATTGAGAGCATGGATATTTTTTTTCTCTTCAAACTTGGAAACCACATTGTCTAGAAGGCCCTACTTTTTCCGTCTTGTTTACATGTAGAGATGACAGTTATACAAAATACCTTACTATAATAATACCGGACAGCTAGCAGTTTTGCATGCGAACAACACTGGTGCTGCTACCTACCTGCCGGTGTGGAGATACTCGCGAAATAAGCTGTAATCAACTGCAATGTATATTGTTGCTGGGCTAGTTAATAGTTCTATTAATTAGTGCTGTGTTAAAATGTCAGGGTGTATATGTGCTGTTTATAATTGTGACAATTGCAGCATTACAAATTGCTCCAAATCATACTTTCGATTTCCGACAGTTCATAAAACGTAAGTCAACAACATTCTTTAGTAGGCCTAATTTCTTCGTCTTTGTGTTGATATAAAAATACAAATTAGTTTTTTTTATTTAGACCTAATAAATAAATAGAAGTTAAAATGTATTGGATTTTAAGGTTCTATCAAATTAAGTTTTATTGTTCTCCACATGCCTTTACTAATTATTACAAGCATCAGATTAATATCAATTTTATCTTTGCAGTTGTCAGCAATGCGTATATAAAACATTACTGTAAATTCATTCCTAATATCAGATTGATTTTGTCTCGGTAAACCAAAGAAAAAATATGTAACAATTAATTACGGAAAGTAATGCAATATTTCTCATAATATGCAGCTTTGATATAAGATAATAATTTTACATTAAATATTATTCAACATTTCTTAAGTGTTTCATATATAATTCCACATTAGTAACTCACGTTTTAAACAATAGTCCGAATCTCGCTATGTTAATATTTGTATATGTGGACGTAATTCCATCCCTCTCCGCTAGATGTCAGGTCCACGATATTTCGCACTCACGCCAATGCTGCTAGTATATAGCTGTCCGGTATTATTATAGTAAGGTATTTGGTTATACAACACAACAATCCGAAAAATTAAAAAAAATATCAAAAACATGGATATGAAATACATTCACGCAACTACTAGAGTACATCTGTGAGACCGCTTCAAACAAACTGAACTGAATATCACTTGAGAAAAAATTTAGATAACCCATGTGACCTTGTGATGCAGGTCTCGTCCGAACTGAAAGGTAAACAAAGCAGGGAGGATTTGTTTGAAGATAAAAATAGAGAAGGTGGGAAAATAGGGAGCCATCTAGCAAACTGTCCATAGTACTTAAGGGTTAACAAGATCATTCAAAAGCTACTGTGATTGTCCGATTTAAATGTAACCATAGCAAGAGTATGATGACTTCTTTCATAATATTGTCACTCAGTAGTCAGTCATAAGGTAATTTTAATACTATTAAAAATATTTGTACTCTATTAAATATATAAGTATGATCTGCCTTTCTTGATGATGTCATGTCAAGTTACATAAAAGTGCTCTTCGGACTTAAGAAATTCTATTAAAGCTACGAAATATAAATGTTCAAAGAAACATTCATATTTGTGTAACGAAATTCATGGCATCATCAATGTGTAACATTGTGTGTGTTCAAGCTTGTCAAAATCCTTTGTATATTCTTTTAGTCATTTGAGAAGTATATTTTTACTTTACTACTGTTTGTATTTCTACCTAGCTTGTGGTGATGGAACTTGTCTCGAAAAGTAATTTTGAATTTAATTATGAACTGTAACTCATTGTATACAATGTACAGAGACAATATTGATATTAAAGTTGGTTTACATATCAAGATATGGGTTGCAGGTAGTGAAGTGCATTTCATAACCTCTCCTACTCAAATCCCATCCTCACATTCCTGTAGTACAATCTGTTTTTAACAAACGAGGCTCTTGGGACTGGGTCACAGCAGTATAACTGTTCCACCAAAAATGGAGGAAATGCCATTTCAGCATGCTGACCTGCCATGGCATGCATAAGTGTCCCCTAAGTGATGAAGATGGAATATGGTTAGTGGAGTTGTCTGACAATCCTCCTAACAGTTTAGTGATAGATGTAGATTTTTTATTTTAGTAGGTTATTTTACGACGCTTTATCAACACCTTAGGCTATTTAGCATCTGAATGAGGTGCTTGTTTTGCTATTAGATCTATGCAAAAGATAGTAAATATCAATACCTTAAAAACAATATACTTTGCATACTTCCACTCGGTAATAAGTTTTGGAATAATATTCTGGGGAAATTCCACAGATAGTAACAATATATTTCTATTACAAAAAAGAGTAATTAGGATAATAGTAGGTGCCAAATCTAGGGAATCGTGTAGGGCTATTTTCAAAAAACTACAAATAATGCCCATAGCTTGTCAGTATATCTTTTCATTAATAATCTTCCTCGTATGTAATCGTGAAAACTTTGTAACTAATTCAACAGTTCATAGCATAAATACTTGTCAAAAAAATGACTTTCATACTCCATCAGCAACTCTATTGTGCTATCAAAAAGGAGTGCGTTATATGGCAGTAAAAATTTTTAATAGCCTCCCTATCGATATAAAAAATGAACCTCAAAACATAAAATTATTTAGGGCCAATTAAAGAAGTACCTTTTCTCACGCCTTCTATTCTGTAGGTGAATTCATGACATTCAACAATGCTTCATGAAATTGATACTAAAACTTTATGTTGTACTAGTAGACTATATTGTAAATCTCGTCTATATTTCATCTAGACTGTGACTATAAATTAAGATTTTATAATAGTGTTAAGTTTTTTGACTTGTTTCATATTCTAGCTGTAAGCATGTATGAATACCATGGAACGTTAATAAATACAATACAATACAAAGGTGATAATGCCAGTGAAATGAGGCTGGGGTCCAAGCACATTGATATGGCTAGTTTACAATAATAGGCATCAGATGTGTGGAAACATTGTAATAGTTCATTTTTCCTACCTAACCAAGAAACAAATCTCACAAATATATGCTCACTTAGATAGTGAATCCTTCTTTTTTATATTTATAACACAGAGTACTTACATCGTATAAAATCAATTTTTCAGATTTTGTCACTTGTACCACCTTTTTTCCGAGCTCTTTATTTGTAATCCACAATTTTCTTTATTTCATCATTCACCCTGTGACAGAGAAAACAGACACCTTTTTCACTTCTCTGTGAACAGTTTGGAACACAACAGCGCTGCATTTTTTTCACAATGACATTACATTTCCTGACGCTGAAATAACAATGGCTAATTTGTCGACATTTTTCAGCGCCAAGGATTGTGGTACTCTGGATATTCACAGACTCTGGCGCAACCTAGGTCACCCACACATGTGTATCTCATGCACACATTTCCAGCTGGAGTCAAATAGGACATTCTGCATTTAGAGGTGTCTGTTTAATAAGGAAGTCAGGAAATGGAAGGATTCAAATTCATGAGACTGGAACAAGGCTTGAGGGCTTAATTCTTATAAGATAATGATGATGATGAAGACGACGAAAGAATATGTATGATACAGTAATTGTTGTAGTACCAGTAAGGAAGCTATAGGTCTACTCTCTTGAAGAATGAAGCAATCAGTATTTAATTAATATATTTATTACTGTATATTTATTTTATAAACAAAATACATCAATATACAATTACATTTTGTAGAAAAACTACACAATAATTAATGTTAATATTATTGATTACATCTAACACTACCATGAGAACAAAATATCTATTCTAAAAAAAATATGATAAATAGGACAGCACAAATAAAACATAAAAATACTAGACATGTTGTCTGTTCAGACCAGTCGAGGTCACTGGTTCTTAAGCGTGAATGCTTCACCTTTTTTTTCAATTGACACTAATCTTTAACATTTATCCTGTTTATCAAAGTAGCAGCAATACTGTATAGCTAAAAATGTATAATTTTATAATATTTCTTACAAGCGTTTCAAAATTCTTCCATGTTAAATAATGGAAAGTTTTCTTACAACTATTCTAATGTTATTACTCATGTAAGATGCATTAAAAAAATAACTTATACTTAAAAATATTAAATAGGGGACAGAGGTTGGTTTTTGTCTTTTGTCCATATAAAATATACTATTATGTTTATTTTACAGAATGTTCTATGATCTTCAAAATTTTTTTTGGTTTTTTGTTTTTTACGAAATTGTTTCAAAATTATATATATTTTTAATGTGATAAAACTTCCAAATTAAAATTTTATTTTACTCTTGAACATTTTTTAAGGGAAATGAAAATGTGTGAACTGAATCTCTGCACAATTGCTCAAAAGTTATGTATTACATATTTAATACATTTAAGAGCGTATAAAGTCTAGAAAATACTGTTTTCCCCTCTGTCGTAACTGATAGTATTAAAAGTGTAAATTAAGAGTGGTAAAATTTATAAGATCAGGATTTTCATTATAAATCCGAGCAGTTGGACGTGTATTGGGTTATATTGTATATAAAGAATTGTTATCGAAGTCTTATTCAGTCTGAAAACAATGGAACTATCATTTAGAGAACATCTCGTATTTTCTAGGAATATTTAAAATGCAACGACCCCTGGCACAGAGATATTGTCGGTGAATTCGTCAGCAGTTCTGACAGCCACCCACACATTTTTGCCAGTTGCTGTTGCAACGTTTACAATGTTAGCTCCCCTAGTGGCTAGCTGCGTGATGATAGCCGTGAGGTTTGCTGTACAGTCTTGGCACTGGAACAGCTGAATGTTGTTACCTAAGAGCAGACCAGCCGGTCCGAAGTTTGCATCATCAATTTTCAGCATGTATGGTAGCTCGTCTGCTTTAACAGTTCCTGTAAAGTTAAAATTGAAAATTAATATAATCATGCACCAAAACACAAGATTAAGATGTAAACAAAAGTGTGTTAATAGTTACCGAATATTAGCATATAAAGAGTAACTCTTTCCATAGTTATCGAATATTATCATATGAACAGGAACTGTGTTCATAATTATCGAAAGTGAGCATATAAAAGAGGAACTCTTTTCATAGTTATCGAATATTATCATATGAACAGGAACTGTGTTCATAATTATCGAAAGTGAGCATATAAAAGAGGAACTCTTTTCATAGTTATCGAATATTATCATATGAACAGGAACTGTGTTCATAATTATCAAAGTGAGCATATAAAAGAGAACTCTTTTCATAGAACTCTTTTCATAGTTATCGAATATTATCATATGAACAGGAACTGTGTTCATAATTATCGAAAGTGAGCATATAAAAGAAAATATTATCATATGAACAGGAACTCTTTATCAAAGTGAGCATATAAAAGAGGAACTCTTTTCATAGTTATCGAATATTATCATGAACAGGAACTGTGTTCATAATTATCGAAAGTGAGCATATAAAGAGGAACTCTTTTCATAGTTATCGAATATTATCATATGAACAGGAACTGTGTTCATAATTATCGAAAGTGAGCATATAAAGAGGAACTCTTTTCATAGAACTCTTTTCATAGTTATCGAATATCATATGAACAGGAACTGTGTTCATAATTATCGAAAGTGAGCATATAAAAGAGGAACTCTTTTCATAGTTATCGAATATTATCATGTGAACAGGAACTATGCCCATAATTATCAAAAGTGAGCATATAAAAGAGGAACTCTTTTCATAGTTATCGAATATTATCATATGAATAGGAACTGTGCCCATAATTATCAAAAGTGAGCATATAAAAGAGGAACTCTTTTCATAGTTATCGAATATTATCATGTGAACAGAAACTATGCCCATAATTATCAAAAGTGAGCATATAAAAGAGGAACTCTTTTCATATTATCGAATATTATCATATGAACAGGAACTATGCCCATAATTATCAAAAGTGAGCATATAAAAGAGGAACTCTTTTCATAGTTATCGAATATTATCATATGAACAGGAACTGTGCCCATAATTATCAAAAGTGAGCATATAAAAGAGGAACTCTTTTCATAGTTATCGAATATTATCATATGAACAGGAACTGTGTTCATTGAGGTATGGTATAAGATTATGGTATTTCTTTAAATTGATGCCCATATAGGATAACAAATATTACTATAGTATTGGCGAAAAAATAGGACTTGAAGAAAAAATAGAAGTATACAGTATGCTGATCTGTAAGACTCGTGGGCATTTAGGATGTACCCCTTTTTTTCATGGATACTTTTATTGGAAAAGTTTAATTCTATAGTCGCGATGCTGTTATTTCCGGCTTGACTCTGCCTTTTTGCTTACGTCTTAGGAAGTGAAGGCTCTATAAAGTCTAGGTAGATAGTATCGTTCGCCATTTTTGTTCTTTCGTTCCCGAGCTACCATACGAGGAATCTATTTGCCACACCGTTAAACATTATCATGTCGTAGCTCCTATGATAATAAATCAAACATACTGTAATTCAGCAAATAATTGAGCGGCAAATAACGTCTTCGTGTGCTTTCTGCGAACGCCAACGAAAGAGCCAAAATGGCGGGCGATTATATTAAGTATTTATCGAGCCTTAAGAAATGAATAACTTCTTCATAAGCGAATCACAAGACGCACACGTTTAAATGAAGCCGACCTGCAACGCGATTGGCTGCCGGAAATTAGAGCAACGGGACTATAGCAACAGTATTTAGTGAAATTTCTTTTTTCGGTACCAATGTAATATGCACACCTGGTGAATATTTAGGGGAGTAAGAAGTGCATTTTATAGGCTGGTTTCTTGTTTCAGTGAAGCAGTATTCGCAGCGTGCTTCACTGGAAGATATTTTTAAGAGACATGCATTATAGGAAAGGGATGTGTTTATGTACAAAAGTAGGTTAGTTCAGTTTTTGTGAAAACGATTATAATAATTGTCATTATTATATAGCTGACGAGGTAAGTTGTATTTTTAATATAGTTTCTTACCTTGCACTGAGTGTGACACACTTTTGCCTTGAGAGACAGTCACAGTGACTGAGGGTATATCACTGTGACCGTCGTGGATCTGTGACACTGTAATACCAGCTTCCTTAGCCAGAGCTGGCGCATTGATGAGATTCAGACCATTTTTAGTATGTCCGGTCAGCATCCCAACCAGGACTGAAGTGCTCAGGAATTTCCTGCTTTCCATACCAGCACCTAAAACAAAGAATATTGCGTCTTGATTCTTCGTTGTTCTATATACACTTTTAATACATTTTTATTATCACCGATTAACTTTACAACTTCTTTACCTGGCTGACTAGTTTCGAAGTGTTATCCTTCATTGTTCAAAGCCTAGGACACAGTAAATAAGTGTTCTAAAGTTAATCAGTGAAAGAATATTTATTTATCAATTGCTGTTTCAACATAGCAAACTTTTACTACTTTACTCAGTTTCTCCGGGATGTATATATAGCTTAATCCAGTTTCTTACTCCAGTTATAATGGCTGGGGGATCATGGTGCTGAGCACACGTTACCCCCATACAATTTGGATGATCATTCACTTCTGCTGAGGCATGGGGATCGGAGGTAGGGTTGCCAGATTTTGAGATGAGAAATAAGGAACACCTTTTATCTACCTTCGGTTTCTTAGAAAAAAACATTGGGTGTGTAAGAAGAGAATTAGGTAATTAATTCATAGTTTTTTGCCCAAATGCAGGTCTTTCACTGCAAACCCAGTATTCTTCAGTCTTTCCTATTTTCTTCCTTCCTATAGTCTCCACATATGATTCATATATCTTAAAGTCTTCTATCATCTGATACTTTCTTCTGCCTCCCTTTCACCATTTCTTCTAGTGCATCCTTCAGTAGTCAGTTTCAGTCAGTGATCCAGCCAATGTATTACATATTAATTAATACAATTAATCTTATTATGATTTATTCATTACATATTTTAATTATTTATTACGTTATGTAATCATATTGTGAACTTACTCTTTTATTTTATATATTCCTATATTTTACCTGTATTTCTCACTTGAATATGCCGTATTTAACTTTTTATTTACATAACAAAATCTTCTTGTAAAATTCACTACCGTTTTCATCATTGTTGAATTATATAAAGAGTTAATTTTTTATAACATTTACAGTATTCTATTCTTTTCATCCTTCCATTTTGTAGCCGTTACTGAAGATAATTGCCGTAAATGGGGAAAAGCTTACGAAAAACTTTATTACAAATACAATATTTTTCGGGGTTTATGCACCAGTTTAATCTATGAAATACACCAATTTTTCTGGTACTCTCATACATACTACTACACCGCCACCAACTGTACTGCAAATGTGACGTAAGTATTGCGCGCTGGATTTGGAATTTGAAAACGGAACATTTGGCATATGGTTCAAGACTCCCACCATACGCGGAGTAAAAAGAGCTAAAACCGTATTGCTCCAGGTAAAACCGCACATCTGGCAATCCTAATCAGAGGGCATCAATCAGCTAGTCGGATTTTGTTCTTCATGGGCTGTTGCGCCATGAATTATAAGATTTACAAGCTTACACGTCACAAACTTAATGGATGGAGAATTCTCAGCTTTTAATTCCCTGTAGACTGAAACTGTACTTCTGAATTTAAATACTATTATAGTCACAATCATACCATGGTATGAAAGAAAAATTTCACAACCTCAAGCGGGAATCGAACCTGCGACTTCCTGTTCTCCGGTCAGGCGCTCTACCACTGAGCTATCGAGTTTGTCTCACTCCAAAGGCTTGGAATCATCCTTTCATACTGGCGACTCTGTTATAGAGTACCGTCCATAGCGTCTGATCTAGTCAGCACTGTACTTCTGTTGTTATCATCAGAAAAATCTGCCATATTTGAAATAGCAATACTAAACCCCATTTCAGTTTGGTTGATAGGCCTTTCCTCTTTACTCACACTCTCTACCATCAGTGAAGGGGAAGATGCTACTGTCCATTTCACAAACATTCGACTAATTGACTTTCAACACAGTGACAAATTTCATTATTTAAAATTTGTACCAGTAATCTATATTTCGGAAGTCTACACTAAGCGTTTCTGTTTAATATTCATTGCTGTTAAAATCAACTGCCACATTAAAAAGCTACTGATAGCAGAAGATAAATGTTTTCTTCACCGCTAGTTGCTACTCTACTGCATTCAGAATGGGACAGTCTGCACTGTGTCGCTCCCCTCTAAATGTATACTAGAAGCTAACATTCCTTCATTTAATTAATTATTAGTTGAAAATATTGTAAGAACGGCATTAAAATATACTCAAACATATAATTGTCAAACATCTGTATGGCTATATTTACTTAGTACTTTATTTAATATTTTATTTTCTCGTGTGTCCAACTTGGGGGGTGCAGGTACAAGAGGTAACAGCTACCATCTCTGTCGCTGACGAACTAGGTGCAATTAGAAGGGGAAAGAAATATCTTCACATCCTCTCAACTTGTATGAAATATCGTTTAGCATCTAGAAGAAGGCACTAGAAGTTGAAACTGTAGACATGTTTAATAATGTGCTCACCTGAAGTTTTGATGCAGATGTTCGTTCCAGGCACCGCTCCCTGGATCATCTTGGCAGCCACTTTTCCCAGTTCCTTGGCCAGTGCAATCCAGGGTGTATTGACTTGGATCATGGCAGCGGCCAGGACAGGGGCGTTGACCACCCCTGTGACTGCGTAGCGGGCTCTTGCTTCAGCTGAGCAATTGGCGGCAAGAGCGACGAATTCCTCTGCGATCTCCACCGCGACCCTCTGCTGGGCTTCGTTGGTGCTGGCGCCCAAGTGGGGCGTGGCCACCACTGCGGGGTGGCGGATAAGTTCCAGTGTGACAGCGGATTTTGGGGGCTCCTCCACGAACACGTCGAGAGCAGCTCCGCCACAGCGACCATCCTGAAACAGAAGGTAAGAATTTCGTCTTTATTTCACATAGAAAACCTTAAAAATATATGTCTTCTTCTTCTTCCTCGTGTTTTAGGATAAATCCTGTATTTTCCAACTTTGCTGTCTTAATCCGATGTTGGTGTCCACTGTTTAGTCGTCCCAAAGGTCTTGGGGTGTCCAACTTCCCTTTCATTGCGATTTTCGGGAGTCGGTCTTCCGTCATCATTAATACATGATCCCACCATCCTTTTCTTCTAGTCTTGATCCATTTTGTCACGTCTTGCATTCCACATTTTTCTCTAATATCATCATTCGTCTGTCTGTCATATAACGTAACGCTAGCAATACATCGTAATGTCCTCATTTCTGTTGTTGTCATCATTTTTGCAGTTTTTTTTTTTTTTTTTTGTTTCTGCTCGAGTTTCCGTTGCATATGTTAATACTGGCCTTATACACGTTTTATATATTCTGATCTTGCTTTCTATGTTCATGTATTTATTCCAAATTACATCTCTTAGATATCCTGATATTATGTTTTGTTCCTAAGTAACTGAAACTCATTACTTGTTCTATTGGTTTATCATATACTGCAAGTTTACATCTGAGTGGCTGCCTTGAGATAGTCTGTGATTTTGTTTTATTTTCCGATATCACCATGTTAAATCGTTCTGCTGTTATTTGAAATTTATATAGCAATCTCTGTAGGTTATCTTCGTTATCTGCTAAAAGGATCACATCATCACCATAGCATATTATTTTAATGTCTTTATTCCCCACTCTGTAGCCCCTAGTTCCTGCTTTAGTCTCCTTTATTATTTCGTCCATGATCACACTGAACAGAATAGGGCTAAGGCTGTCACCCTGTCTCACTCCCGTTACTATAGGTACCTTATCAGTTAGGTGGTTCTCTACCTTTATTCTTGTGTAGTTATTAACATTGAGATCTTTTATGAGTTTTAAAAATATGTGTATGGAGTAGAAAGTAGGCCATGTTCAGTGAATAAAATATTTAAATTCAAGAAACGTAGGTAATCGTAAACAAACTGCTATTCATTCCTTTTACTCTCGGGATAGTGGTAAGCTAACTTGTAAAATTATTATTTAGGATGCTTAAAATATTTTACCTTGATGGCATCCAACAGTGCAGCTTCATCCACAATGCCACCCCTTGCAACATTAATCACCTTCACTCCACGTTTGCATTTGTTGAGTGTAGTCTCATTTATTAGATCTGAAACAGATGAAACATAAAAGTCAACTCATGGTAATGTATGCAAAAATTATGCTGAATTTAAAAGCAGAGATTTTAGAACTAAGGAAGAAACTAGTGAAGTGCTTTGTGTAGATTGTGGCATTGTATGGGGCAGAAATATGGGCATTATGATGAAGTGAAGAAATACGATTAGAAGCATTTGAAATGTGGATGTGGAGAAGAATGGAAAAAGGACTGACAGAATAATTAAAATATGTCTTCATAAACCTATTGATTTTCCATCTCAAAAATTATTGTTTTTAGACTTTAATGTACTTAACATAAGACAAATTTATTATATTGTATTAATAAAATTCATACATAAAAATCGAAATAATTTTGAATTGTATTCTCATAGTTATGAAACAAAAGATATGCCGTGAATTCTTTAAGATTGTTTGAACCAAAATGCAACACTGTTACAGTATTTAATCATAGTAGTAATTTAGGCCCAAGAATATATAACAAATTTATATTTAAATATCCTAATCTTGTCAATTCTAATATTTCTAGTATTAAATTTAAAAAGTTATGTATGGATTTTATAAAAATTTAAAAATTGTAAATTTAAATTTATATATCATAATTGCATAGTAGACATAAGACAAATTGTATTGTATAATTATTAATTTCAATTCAGGAATCTGCCCCTGAGCAATCTGCCTTTCAGGGGCTGAGCAAAGAGTTCTTAAAATAAATAAATATTAGCAAAATAAATAAATAAATAAAAATAAAAGAATAAGAAACGAAGCTGTGCTAAAAATAGTGAGTGAAGAAAGAATGTCGATGAAAAAAGGATGATAAAAATAAATTGGCTGGGTTACCCTCCGAGAAGAAACTGCCTACTGAAGGATGCACTGGAAGGAATGGTGAACGGGAGGAAAGTTTGTGGCAGAAGAAGATATCAGATAATAGGCAACATTAAGATACATGGATTGTATTCAGAGATTATGCTGAATTTAAAAGCAGTGATTTTAGAATTAAGGAAGAGACTAGTGAAGTGCTTTGTGTAGATTGTGGCATTGTATGGAGCAGAAATATGGGCATTGCGACGAAGTGAAGAAATACTATTAGAAGCATTTGGAATATGGATATGGAGAAGAATGGAAAAAGGACTGGCAGAATAAGAAAAGAAGCTGTGCTAAAAAGAGTGGGTGAAGAAAGAATGATGCTGGAACTGATCAGGAAGAGACAAATAAATTGACTGGGTCACTCTCTGGGAAGAAACTGCCTACTGAAGGATGCACTGGAAGGAATGGTGAACGGGAGGAAAGTCTGTGGCAGAAGAAGATATCTGATAATAGGCAACATTAAGATACATGGATTGTATTCAGAGATTAAGAGGAAGGCGGAAAAGATGAAAAATTGAAGAATGCTGGATTTGCAATGAAAGACCTGCCCTTGGGCAGAAAACTATGACAGAATGATTTTATATAATTCAATATTTAAAAATGTCTATAGAATTTTTAGAAAGTCACTTAGTTCCACAGTATCACGTTTTATTTTAACATAATTTCTACATGAAAGCTGAAATTGTAACTCACTTCTTGTCTGAGGGATCAGTGGAGTATGAACGGTGATGTAATCGGCTAGAGGCCATATCTCGTCAAGCTCCATCTTCTCCACATTGAATTGCTTAGCACCCTCAGCAGAGACCATTGGATCGAAGCCAATTGTCTGAAAAAGAAAATATGTTATGCCATATTAAAACTGAAATCTTTACAAAAAACGACACGTAAAAATGTATAAGAAAATCAAATCATTAAATTCAATTAAATCATCTCTTGGACAATATACTGTATAGTTTTCAATAGTCAACTATCTGTTTGAAATAGCACATTGAACAGTCCGTGAACCTCCACAGATTTTGCCACATAGTACCCATATCTGCAGATTGTCTACCTTATGCAATACTTACGAATTCAGGTCTTGCAAAATGATACAGTTTATCTTTATAGTAGAAATGGGAATAAATCTGTCGCTTCGTTTCCTACCTTTCAAATAACTATATTCATAGTTATTTCATGATAATATTGGTCGGCCCTGGGTGTGAACCTGAGACCTCTCAAAATTAAGGCAACTGTTTTACCACTGAGCCATCTCGCTTGGTGTCAAGGAAATAATAGGCTATACAAGTTTTAATTAATGTTTTGCGATGTAGACTTTTGATGACAATACTGCTAAAGACAAAAATCATACTAAGTTTTTCTCTTGCTCTGTTCTTTGCACAGAATTTTATAGTTTTCCTTTTTAAAAAAAGTTACTGTAAGTAAATTCAGTATGAAAACGCATCATGATTGTTTCAAAAACGATTACGTGTACGCAAACCGTTATTCTGTACTAGATGTAAGACATTTAATTCATTTTTCGGATTCATTTACTAAAAACTCACCTTCATGCCATATGACTGCATTCTCGTAGCCACTTCACGTCCAATCCTGCCAAGACCCAAAACAGCCAGAGTTTTTCCTGACAGTTCGGATCCAGTGTAGAGTTTCCTGTCCCAACGACCTTCTTTCAGTGACTGACAAGCTTGCGCCACATTCCTGTAGAAAAAAAGTTAAAACCATAAGATTTGTAGCAGGTTGATTATAAAATGTAGGGAAAATTAAGGGTCATTTTATATTTTAGCATGTTTAAAATTCACGAAGCTTTAATAACTGTCCCCCAATCAGGTGTGATTATCGTTAACGTTATTTTAATGAACCTCTGTATACAAATTTTAAAATGTATTCACGGCATTACCGTATAGTATTTAAATACATTTTAATTTATCATATTAATATATACTCCCTCTACAAATTCGAATTCAATGACATTTATAGTTATTTATGCTCGACCATGCCGAAATGTAGTAATTATACACCTGGTAGCAGACCTTTAATGCATGTCATTAAAGTACACCTACTCATTAAAGGTCAGGTCTTTCAGCCAATGACGACTCAGGTTACAACTGTTCAGCCAATGACAGGTCAGCTTTCTACCGTTATAAAACCGCAAGTATCGATTATTTTCGGATATGCAATCGAAAGAGAATTAGCGAAAAGTCACGGAGGCTGGAAATCCAATACTGTCGCAGAAGGTTATGTTCTGTTACTATAATAATTAGCGTTAATTGTAAATAATATTCAAATAAATTCAATTTGTCATCTCGTTTTTCATGTCTAATTTAATTTTAATGTTATCTCTGTAGGTTCCTATGGCCTCAAGGTCAATGTGAACATCTGTTCCTCGGAAAAAATCAATACTTTCGCGTCTGCGCACATCTCAAACATACGGGACATTGGCATTTACAAAGAAAATTAATTTCATATGGTCGAGCATAAAAAGTCACTCGTTTAATGGTATTAAGAAGCTCGTATGAAAATTATGAAACTCGCTTGCGCTCGTTTCATAAATATCCATACTCGCTTCTTAATTACCTTCATTATAGGCTCGTTGCATAATGTACTATTATTAAACACGTTTAGGTATGTCGCTTTTTCGATCTTTACACCTTCAGCTGATGATGATGATGATGATGATGATGATGATGATGTTTCTGTAGGTTATACTGACCTTGCCAAAGTAGAAATGAGAGCACATGTCAGTTCGCAGGCACTAACAGAGTTTCCTCCAGGTGTACTGTAAAATAACAATTACATTTTTATTAGATTTTTACTATGTAATACGTAATATATAGTCTACATTTCATTAATTTTTATTAGATTTTTACTATGTAATACGTAATATATAGTCTACATTTCATTAATTTATAAGTTCAAATAAATCAAGGGGAAATGACTGGTACGTACTTGAGGACAATGACTCCCTTCCTCGTGGCCGCATCAATGTCAATATTATCAACTCCTGTCCCCGCACGTCCAACCACACGCAGGGAAGTTGCCGCTGCGAACACTTCAGCTGTCACCTTCGTGTCAGAGCGAACGATCAGTCCATCGTAGTTCTGTAATAAAATAAATAATGTCACTCATTGAAGTACGTATCGTAAACTTAAGTTTTTAGTGCTTGTTGTATATTCAAGAAACAGAAATGTAAAATAATATTGCATTAGGGATTTGGAGCCATACTATAAAGCCGTTATTGTGATATAAGACTGCAAATGTTTAAGAAATGGTTAAGGGTTTCATAACGTTTTCCTTTGCCTCAAAAATAAATTGTACATTTTTGCAACGTAAAGGCCTACTAATTAATATGTGCCAAAAGTAAAATTGAAAACGTAAAGAAAGCAATATTTTATTATCGTTTTCATATTTATTAAACGTAACAATACATCTGTGTAAACAAGATTGTGTACATGTCAAAGCGCAGAACCGTCATATTTTTAAGAGTAGAATTTTATTAAACAATTTTACCATTGTTATGACGTTACCGTTAATTTAACAAATTCTAAGTTAAAGAAAACAGTTTTAAAATAAGAAACAATTTAAAGAGAAATTCGAAGGTCATTAACTGACTACTGTATTAAGGACGAGTACAAAAGTATATATCTTTTTTTGGGGGGGAAGGAGTGAAATCTGAATGATCAGTGTTTCCTTTTCTCATATGCAGTAGGTAACCATACCATAATACTAGTCATAAGGCTACAGTTTCGGTGGAGTCTTTGTATTTTCTAGAAACACATGTTTAAAATAAAATTTCATTTCCTCGTAATAATACTGTACCTTCTTCATTATATATTTTAGGAAGACGTATTAAAAAAAAGTACAACACATAAAAATTTGTAAAAACTGTATAAATACAGAGTGTCTTACTTAAATCGCTCATATTGTTTTAAGCAATACGAACAACACGATAGGGGTGGACACTTTTCGTCGTTGAAATTCTCTAATTCGCAGCGCTTGTATTTTAGTTTTGCTAATGATTGAAAACAGCTAAAATAATAAATAAACATAGTATCTATAAAAGCTCGAATCCTGCCTTCGGTAATAATCATGTTTCGAATCTCTGAAACTTATGACAGCAAACGCGAAAGATCGCGAGACAATAATTATTCTCTCACTATAATGATTATAACATGTTCCAAGAAGCAGAATACGTCAGTATGATCCAACTCCATGCGGGTTGTCGTCGATGTGGTATGTCGTAGACCATATGATCTGCCATACACTAAATCCAACGTTTTTCTTGATCTATCCAGGTTGTGACGTTATGGTAGTGTCGCTAGGGGTGACAGACTCAAAATTTTTTTAAATGAATTAATAAATTGTGTTAAAACTCTGTGCTGTCTGTTCTTCAAAGGTACTTTTTTATTATGTCCGTTAGTCATTCCAAATGCAACAAAACAAATTATTCTGAGGAACTGTAGATAACTTATGCATTAAGAAAATATAATATCGGGACTATAAGAAGAGTAACTGACTCAATAAAACACTAACCAAGCCACCGGCGTGACTTAGTCGGTTAAGGCGCTTGCCTGCCGGTCTGAAGTTGCGTTCGGGCGCGGGTTCGATCCCCGCTTTAAATGATTAATGGTTGGGTTTTTTCTAGGTTTTCCCCAACCGTAATGTGAATGCAAGGTAATCTATGGCGAATCCTCGGCCTCATCTCGCCAAATATCATCTCGCTATCACCAATCTCATCGATGCTAAATAACCTAGTAGTTGATACAGCGTCGTTAAATAACCAACTAAAATAAAATAAACACTATCCAATGATAAACGCGACTACAAGAACCGTTGGAAAGCCGAAAAAAAAATTAATTAACAGATTGACTGCATATGTTTAACATAAAATTATCATACGAAGACATTCGCATGGACGCTAATACATACCCCTGATTCCGCCTGCAAAACCATTAAATACCTCCCACATGATTAGACTGACATTTGGGCTGCTAAACAAAAATGAAGGGGTTAAATCAGACACTCTGTACAACTTATCGGAATATTCTTTGTTTAGAAACAAGGTCATTTATAATAATGCTCACGGAAAACGTATTCAGACAATAGACAAAATGACAGTGCAATTGTGTTTTCATGATAGTTGAGGATACATAATCTGGATGTCCCGGTTAAAGTCTGGCTTGAATAATGTTTGCAGCACGAGTAGTATGTGCGGAAGAATGTTATATCGGAGATGTTACATAACGAAACCTTCTCAATGACAGATCATTCTGTTCAATTGAGTAGGCTGCACCATTAGCCGAGATAGTTTCTTATCCTTTTGCAGTCACTACAGCTGCTACATGCAACACGAATCTGGTTAAAACCGGTTACCAAGTGGATAGAACGAGGAGTGTGATTAAGTGTTTTTTATGTCTCCCATAATCATTATAACTACAGACAGCAGGTTGATATACAGCAGTGAACAAGAGTAATGCATCTCCGATTGACCTACAGAGAATTGACAAAGAACAAAAGAATGAAGGTGAATTAAAACTGATTTTACTGAGAAATAACAATTATTTATTTTCAAGACTTGTTTTGTACATTCTCTTCTATAGCGTAAAATAGTAGCGTATCCGGTGGACACGGGTTCGATTCCCAGCAAAGAAGTGGAAAGTTTTCTATCTCGTAAAAACTCAATATAATATATCCCTTCTCTTGCTGATCACGTGACTAATAAGTGTCTCTTGTTATCTGATGTTGGTTCAAATTCCTAATAAAAAAGAGAACGAGATGGGCATAAAAGTTCTGTTTTGAAAGGTAGTGTAGATGAAGAGGAGGAGGTTAATGACGACCTATTGTGTATAGAATAGTTATTTATGATACAAATTCGTAAAAATCTCTTTTTGGCAGGAGTGTAAATTTGTGAAACGAGGTGAAGCCGAGGCAAAATTTTGATCAATTTCACTATGCTGCCATCTAGCAACTGCAGAAGAAATCACTTTATCATTTTCATTTGAATTGCGTATCAACTGTATTTCCATCTAGCGGTTGTTATCAATCGACAGTAGCGACCACATGCTACTGTTTTTAACATGGGGATGATCAATCTGTTATATGTGATCAGGGGTTTCGCTAACACAGGAGGGTAGAAAAAAATCTTTACGAATGTGAATTTTACTGTGTTTTTTCTACTGTAGTCAATATTGATACTAAATTAATATTTCAAGTTGGAGAGGTTATTTTAAGATCGTGATGTCATCGCCGTCTAAAACTGCCATAATTAACAAAGCGGTTAGAAAAAAATTGAATACTACATATTGTTGCAATGAGTACTATATCATGTAACTTCAGAATAACAAGGGCTAAAATGTATTAAATACGAATGTTAAATTTGTTACTTATTTGTGTTACGTGTAATATTTATGTCATGAAAGATCGAGGTAAGGCATTAATTTCTTACTGAATGAAATTTGTACACTGAATATTGCATTAATTTCTTTGGCTGTGCATAAAATGAATATCAGTGCGTAAATTTTACTTACTTTTTTACGCACCATTGTTTTAAAGGCTCATTTTACGCACTGATAACAATGGGTAAAATGCAACTTTATGCATTATATTGTTATACTGTAGTCCGAGGTTCTTTGAGACGAAGGACCAGGATTTGAACTATCCTCTTCAGCACTTTGTTCACAAAATTCGTTACCACCTAACCAAGGCCGAAAAAAGAAAGACGTGCTAGTAATTTTACGAATTGAAAGTGCACACTACATTTCACAAACTTACAACCACATAGTAACAACTGAGAAATGAAAAAAAGTCATGCTGCGTGACTGTGAAGACAGTCATACTGGTTGGTTGACTATTGGGACGGTTATAACCTCGAATTTTTCCACTAATGAGGGTTTGACAGCTACCGAGCTTTGTTCAGGGTCATGAACATGACAGCCAGAATTGAGTTCGGGTGGGATTAGATGAGAGTATAAGATTTCTTGGAAACGCCTGTGTTAGGGGACGAAAAAGGTGGAATTTCTATTCCATACATTTTTAAGCTAGAGACTTTAATATTTTGTATACAGCTATTAATGCTCCCAAGTTTAATTAATATCAGTTTAATAGTTTTTGAGTTTATAAAAAAATGGGTTTTTTCAAAATGTATCTTCTTTCACAAAATGTAGCCTAAGTTGCAGTCCTGAAACAAATTTTACAACTTCTTTGGTATGAATATAAATTTAATTTTGAATTTTGAATGTATGAGTGATCTAAAAAATGAATCCAGTCAGTTAAAAAAATCTTGTTCTAGTGTTCGGATAGTAACTTCTTAGCATGAAATTTGTTTGAACCTATAGTATCCTATTTGAATGTGCGTAAATGCAGTAAAAATAAAAGTATGAAAAAATGACTAAAGATGATTGAATCTATTTGTAATTGTGAAATATAACTAAAGCATGAATTTTGAGGACGATTATATTGATAAAATTTGACCAACGTATAAGTTAAAAGTCACTGATTATTTTTTGCAAAAAAAAAAAAGGGGGGGCTTTTCTCCAAAAATGATAAAAATTTCACACATATCCTTCTTTAAACCATGTTTCTCACTATATTAGGAAAGTTGTGGGCTTTCGCAAAATTCGCCAAAGAAAAAGCTTCTGTTTACCTTTACCAATCGGAATGATGGTTATGTTCGGATTTGTAAATACATACAGACGTCAAAGCTCTGCACACAACGGAACATTCCATTAATCTTTCCATTGCGCAAGAAAAGCTACTGTGAAACGTGTTAGTCCTAATGTGAGGAGAGAAAATCTTATGTACAGAATGTAAGTACAAACAAAGCTATTAATCTTCAGACAAACCTGTAAAGTAGCGTATGCAATTGTACACATAAAAAAAGCAAATGTAATTTCTATATTGCAAACATTTCAGCTTGCGAAACCTTGAAGTTTTTGTTCCTTTGTATCTGCTTGAAATTCATTGTAAGAGTTAGAAGTGCAACGCGGAACAAAATCCATAGCGTCATTACGTAACGTATTACCTAGTTAAAGTACTTAGCGTGCATTGTGAAAAAAGTCTGAATAAATTAAATTGCATCAATTGAAAACGCGTAACAGACTACCAGTTACCTACAAGAAGACATTTTTAAGATTAACCAAATTAGAAATGCCAACGTAAGAAATTTTAATGCTATTTTTGTACATTAAATTTAATACTAACTTGCCATAGGAATAGTCTCTGAATAAGAAGCTTGGCTCGTGATCCAAAGTTGTGGGTTCGAATCCCACGGGGTCGATTTGTGTTTTTTTTTTTCCGTGTTGTCCCTAACTATGGCGAATATCAGACAATCCCATGACGAATACTCGGATTCACTTCGCCAAATATCATTTCGCTATCACCAATTTCACCGACGCGACGGTGATAACCTCGTTGCTTATACTGCGGCGTTAAATAAAGGATACCAAAAATATCAGCTAAGACACCGTCAAAATTACATTGCGCTTCTTTGTTAATGTTTAGCACGTCTTGCGATCGCAAGTTGAAGGCTATAATGTTTTAACTTACTTGTGTGTCTACCCTTTTTCATACTGAAATTTCAAAGGAAAATTAGGTATTAATAAAATTTGAGAAGTGTAGTTACCCACAGCGATTTGTATTATTTCATTTCATTTACTGTATACCATAGATTTTGCATTAGCATTCAAGCTTTAAGATATGGAACAAGTCAAAATTTTATAAGATTACAATATTTTAGCGAGATGAAGTGAGGCCGAGGATTCGCCATAGATTACCTGACATTTGTCTTATTGGGGAAAACCTCGGAAAAAAAACTAATCAGGTAATCAGCCCAAACGGGAATCTAACCCAAGCCCGAGCGCAGCTCCAGATCAGCAGGCTAGCGAGTCTGCCGACTGAGCTACGTTGGTGGCTCTGCAAACAATATACAATGCATAGCAAGCAAATAATTCAATTTACAAACCTAAACAATTTTTCATCGGTTGAGCTATAAAATATAATACATAGCAAGTAAATTAATTCAATTTAAAAGCATATACAATTCAGTCAGTTGAGATTACAAAAATAGTGAAAGAGTTTACAAGACGTAAAAGGTTACACTACTTGCGAAGTTTGAGTGCCCAAAAGAATAAGGTTTCTTTTGTTGCATCATCATCATCATCATCATCATCATCATCATCATCCTGACAGGTATTAGGCAGAATGGCTTTTTACGTTCTATTTTGTTGCATTTAGCCTACCTATTTCATCGATGTGATGTAAAATTTGACAGAAAAATGGTATTAGGAGTATTTTACACAGCGTTGTAATATTTCAGACAGAAATGACAGCGAAGTAATGTACAGCAGTGGCAAAGAAAAACCGGACCGACCCTTTTAGCTGATTTCAGAGCCTTGTTCACTCCAGAGCACGATAGACTGGTAACTAAGACTTTCGTGGTTCGAATCCTGCCTGGGAAGGAAACTTTTTGTTTTGTTCCTTATTCAAATTTATTCCCAATACTTCTCGATTGCTGGTAAAATTCATGTTCTGGGAATAATACGTGAATTAATCAGTAAAATGTCACTGCAATCGAAAAGTTTGGGAATAAATTTTAAATAAGGAACAAAAACAGTTTCCTTCCCAGGCAGGATTCGAACCACGAAAGTCTTAGTTACCAGTCTATCGTGCTCTGGAGTGAACAAGACTCTGAAATCAGCTACAAGGGTCGGTCCGGTTTTTTTTTTTTTTGCCACTACTGTACATCTAAATGGTACATTTGATATTTCACTTTCATAAATTTACACTTCATTAGCCAGCATCCTTTTATGGCTGCAACCAGGAAGTAGTCAAAAGGAGGATAACAAGGCGAAGGAAACTTTCAGTAGCAAAAGGAACTAACGAAGAAAATAATGAAGTGCTTTGTGCGGAGTGTGGTATCGTATGGAGCAGAAACAAGAGCATTACGACGAAGTAAAAAGAAACGCCTAGAAGCATTTGAAATGTGGATATGGAGAAGAAGTGTTGTAGGTTATTTTACGACGCTTTATCAACAGCTTAGTTTATTTAGCGTCCGAATGAGATGAAGGTGATAATGCCGGTGAAATGAGTCCGGGGTCCAACACCGAAAGTTACCCAGCATTTGCTAATATTGGGTTGAGGAACCCCGGAAAAAACCTCAACCAGGTAACTTGCCCCAACCGGGAATCGAACCCGGGCCACCTGGTTTCGCGGCTAGACGCGCTAACCGTTACTCCACAGGTGTGGACTGGAGAAGAATGGAGTGTGTGAAATGGACAGACAGAATAAGAAATGAAGCTGTGCTAGAAAGAGTGGGCGAAGAAAGAATAATGCTGAAACTGATCAGGATGAGAAAAAGGAATTGGCTGAGTCACTCGCTGAGAAGAAACTGCATATTGAAGGATGCACTGGAAGGAATGGTGAACGGTGGAAGATTTCGAAGCAAAAGGAGATATCAGATGATAGACATTAAGATACATGGCTCATATGCGGAGACTAAGAGGAAGGCGGAAAATAGGAAAGATTGGAAAATGTTGGGTTTGCAGTGAAAGACCTGCCTTTGGGCAGAAAACTATGAAAAAAACGAGTAGTCGGCCCTAACGTTTATTTAGAACAATTGTGGGCATTCCTGCGGCATTGCCGCAATGACGTCAGACCTCAGAAAAGCATCAAACTTATCCCCTATCTTCCCCTTCCCCCACTCCATGAAAATACTGCGCGTGTACGTGGCGGATTATACTGGATTGCTGTACTTCGGAGCTTCATTAGTGATACAATGTCTTTCGCAGAATCATATGAATCGAGAGGATATCACACTTACAAGAAAGGCGGTTCTTTCATTTCTCATGTTTAGGATTAGTTACAAATATTCAGGACGCGAACTTAAATATGTACATTCTTAAAATAGATCACCTATTATACGAATTCAAAGAACACAGATTCAGTGATTTTCAAAGGATGGAGAAAGATTTCAATATTTTTGCCACTCCTTTTCAAGTTTAAATTGAAAATGTTATCCCAGAATTGCAGTTAGAGGTACTGGATTTGCAGAATGATGGCTTCTTGAAAGCAGAATGTGAAGCTCTACTGGGGGCTAAATTTTTTTAAAAGGTGTCCAGTACTACATATCCACTGCTTAGATAGTTTGCTTCAAAAATAATGAGTACCGTCATTTCCCATAAGTAACTATGGTCCTGGAACATAACTATTGTCCACGATACAACTATTCAAATTTTGTACTCCATGACGTAGTACCTCGTTTATCTATATTCTTGCTGTACTGTAGTTTGAATTCAAAAGTCACTGCAGCTATCTACGAACGGTTTATTTTACTTCTACAATGATCTTTGAATGGTTGTATCGTGGACCATTAGTTATGGAAATGACGTATGTATTCATCAACCTACCAGTGCCAACAGCTGTTTTCTAAATGAAATTTATAAAGTCGAGCCACAGATCCCGCTTAAGTGATGCTCATCTCCTTGCGCAACTGAAAATAGCATGCACAGATATAAATCCCAATTTCGAAGAAATTGCTTTGAAAAATGAAGTATCACGTGAATGGACTATTCTAATTACATATGGTAGGAGGAGTGTAGTGGCGCAACTGTCTGTAAATCCGTCACTGCACTGTAGAGTGCAACCCCTCCCACAGTATGTAGCTGCCATTTAAATCCTGTCTTGTGGGTTGTGTTCATTTTGCTCACCACTGATTTAGAATAATGATGATTGTTGATATGATTAAGATAGAATTTCGACTGTTATTTTTTAAAAATACTATTCAAGTATTTGACAGAATATTCGAGAAAAAAAAAAATTGAAAATTCTCGTAACAGGCGACCTCGAGAATACAAGCTCGGCCATTCTAATACGAAACACTCCAACGCGTAGCTACTAGGTCTTTCGATTCAGGCTGCTTTCGCTTAGTTAAAAATCAAAGAAGAAGCCTGCTGATATGCGTTTTTCTATCTACGAATCGCTACTGGCTGAACTTCCCATGTTACAAGCAATTGAAGCAATTCAGATAACCCATCATTATCTTGACTAATGTTAAGTACGATAATTGCTCACTTTAGAAAGCTCTCTGTCTGCTGTGGAAGGAGGAATCATTTTTTCCTTTTAAGTAGGTTAAAACGTTCATGAAACTAGAAAGTGGGCCCGTACCATTATCCACATCTCTTGCATTTACTTGGGTTAGTCCATACTGAAAATGCTCCAATCGTCCAGTCATTCTTATCCCTCATAAATGAAATAAAAGCGCGTTTCTTATTTATTCTCTAGGTAACATGGCTCGTATTTTATCAATTTCGTTGCTTACTTGTTCTAGAATCGCTGATCACATCTCCTGTCAAGGACACTGTCATTAGGGATTCTTGTGAAATACCTTTCGCAGAAGAAATAGCCAGTGAACGCTTACAGATTTGGCGCGAATGCCTAAATTCAGAAAAGCACTTCACAAAATAAGTTTTGTCCTAGTAAACATTATTTCGTCAGGAAATCCCCTCATTTTGGATGTTAAATAAAGTAATAATTAGTTGCAACATACAGTAGGTATAATGTATTGTACATAAAATTTGGCAGTGCATTAATTAAATTACGTAGGACAAAGAAAAAGCTACTGCATCATATCAAATTAATGTTATTTTCGTTTTTGTCTATGACATACTGTATTTAGCTGTAGAAATGTAAAAATATGTTCAGAATGTTTTTTGTTACATAGATATACGAAATTATATTTATATTTTAGTAACTTACGCTATTTTACCATCTAACAGTAAGAAGGTATAGAAGAAATACATTAAATTTTATTAGTAATATAAGTGCATGAAACTATTTTTTTACAGTACCATACTATAGAATGTGAAGAATATAATTTTGCCACTTGGATATATGAAAATATATTTCAAGTTTAGTAACTCATTTTAGTGTATTGTTCAGTACAGTGAGTATATTTTATATATTTTAGTAATGGAATAGGCATAAATATTAAATTATATACAACTAAAATAGAAGAAATTTTCAACAGTAAACATAAGTACCGGTAGATATATCGTGAATCTATGAATGGCTTTTCTTACACGATATACATGAAAATGTATCTCCAATTTTATTTTTAACTTTGGTAAACTTCTTCTAATGTATTATTTGATAGTATACTGGTCGTTTATACGTACGAAATAAATATTTAGTTATTTGCAACAAAAATTATTAACAATAAAAAGTGTAGAATAGAATAGCTTTTGTATCTTTGATAAATGAAAATGTATTTACACTTCAGAAATCTGTTCTATTCCGTCATTTAGTTAGTAACGGAATAAATTTTATATTGTCGTGAAAAATTATGGTTTATTTAACGACGCTCGCAACTGTCGAGGTTATATCAGCGTCGCCGGTGTGCCGGAATTTCGTCCTGAAGGAGTTCTTTTACATGCCAGTAAATCTACTGACATGTGCCTGTCGCATTTAAGCACACTTAAATGCCATCGACCTGGGCCGGGATCGAACTCACAACCTCGAGCTCAGAAGGCCAGCGCTTATGTCGTGAATGTCTTTTGTTACATGAATACACGAAAATTTCTTTTCATTGACATGTAGTATATTAATATTATAACTAAAAAAAATATTGAATTCAATCATGTGCCTTATCATTTTTATATTTTTATGACTTATCATTCAACATTTTTAGTAATAATATTAGAAGTGACTTATCTGATTCTCCAAAATGAATTTATAAATTTACGTAGTATATTAACTGATTCAGTTAGCATACCTATAGTTTATAAGTACAAAATAAATATTCAATTATTTACAACGAAAAATCAAAGAAATTTTTGTAAAATATGTGTAGAATAGTATGCCTTTTGTTACTTTAGTACATGAAAATGCCTTTTCACAATATATTTTTTTTTCGTTGTTGGTAACTCTATAGGCCTAGCATCTCTATTAGATGCTTTATGGTTGTGCTAACAGATTGAGTTACTTGTCAACAATGTGACGCTGAAACGTGTGTTCAGGTTACTGAACAACGACAGTCCTGATGTATTTTATATTTTGATGATTGGTTAATTAATATTAACCCGGCACACTCACAGTCATACAAATTTCCAAACTTTTAGACACCCAGGTAATTTTTCTTCTTCAAGAAAAATTCACCGGGAGTAGAGCCCGGGAATCGAACCCGGGACATCCGAATCTGCTAGCCAGCATGCTGACCAACAGACCACAGTTTTTCACAATGTGTTGTATTGCAATATTTTAGTTGGTAACTGAATAAATTTAAATTATTTGCTTCGAACAAATAAGTTCTTACAGTAACATGTACTGTACATAATATTCTTACAATTTTTTTCTCATTTGGAAACATTAAAATGTCTACTTTTTAGTTTGGTTACGTCTTTGTATCGAACCCGGGACCTCCGAATCTGCTAGCCAGCATGCAGACCAACAGACCACGGTTTTTCACAATATGTTGTATTGCATTATTTTAGTTGGTAACGGAATAAATTTAAATTATTTGCTTCGAATAAATAAGTTCTTACAGTAACATGTACTGTACATAATATTCTTACATTTTTTTTTCTCATTTGGAAACATTAAAATGTCTACTTTTTAGTTTGGTTAGGTCTTTGTATCGAACCCGGACCTCCGAATCTGCTAGCCAGCATGCAGACCAACAGGCCACGGCTTTTCACAATATGTTGTATTGCATTATTTTAGTTGGTAACGGAATAAATTTAAATTATTTGCTTCGAATAAATAAGTTCTTACAGTAACATGTACTGTACATAATATTCTTACATTTTTTTTCTCATTTGGAAACATTAAAATGTCTACTTTTTAGTTTGGTTACGTCTTTGTATCGAACCCGGGACCTCCGAATCTGCTAGCCAGCATCCTGACCAACAGACCACGGTTTTTCACAATATGTTGTATTGCAATATTTTAGTTGGTAACGGAATAAATTTAAATTATTTGCTTCGAATAAATAAGTTCTTACAGTAACATGTACTGTACATAATATTCTTACAATTTTTTTCTCATTTGGAAACATTAAAATTTCTACTTTTTAGTTTGGTTAGGTCTTTGTACTAGACACAAGAATGAAGTGATTTTCTTCCGAGACGCGAGGCTATATACAGTGGCGCCAGTGCCGGTTTCCGCTGTAACTAACCTTGATCTCCTGGAGTAGCTGTTCCTTCGGCATCTTATACTTGCAGGTGACATTGATGCCATGGCTTTGCAACAGCTCCACGCAAGCAGAGTCCACGGCGTCGCTGATGAGAACGTTCCTTATCGACACGGACATCTTGAGTATTATATATCACAATTCCAAGAAAAAACTAGGAAGTAGAGAGCGATCCTGGCAACTTCAGAAACGTAAGCGTCTGTAAAACCTTGGATTGGCTGCAACAAACAGAAGTGTCTTGAGACTAGCTTTGTTGCCTTGATCTTGACTCGGTTCTCTCACAGTCGGTTGTGTGGCAGAGCAGACCGCTGCTTCCCCTTTTATGTTGAGCAGCGAAATACGTGCCCCTTCCTTCGATGACGGTTCCCTCCCAATCACGCGGGGGAAGTCTGATGTCAGTACTCTCCCTCATTGCTAATAACTGATAACAATCCAGCTTCTCATCACAAGTCTCGTAACTTTTGTCAGGTTTAAGCAGGGCCATAAGGTCATGGCCCCTGGTCCCTATTTACTGGTGCTAAACAACTTCGTTAACAACTTCGAAATGTGCCTCGAAGTCAGGAAGTCAGATATAATTTAACCCATTAAATTATTGAATTTCCTAACAGCTATTCGAAGCAAATATAATTTTGTCTTCTTTTTCTATCTTTCGCCATACTCATACTGTTTTCAAATTGCTCAATTTAAATCAACTTATAATTTTAATCAATTGGGCTTATACTTTTTCTCAAAAGTTTTAATCGAAACGGGAGAACCTGTGAAAATCTCTCAGAAACCTTGGCTTTGTCCACCGCAAGTACGAGTCCGTCATCACCGGGATTCGAAATCGGGTCCACAACTGTTATCGTAAATCACTGCTCTGCCAAGTGAGCTATTTTTAGTAGGTTATTTTACGACGCTGTATCAACATCTAAGGTCATTTAGCGTCTGAATGAGATGAAGGTGATAATGCCGGTGAAATGAGTCCGGGGTCCAACACCGAAAGTTACCCAGCATTTGCTCATATTGGGTTGAGGGAAAACCCCGGAAAAAACCTCAACCAGGTAACTTGTCCCGACCAGGAATCGAACCCGGGCCACCTGGTTTCGCGGCTAGACGCGCTAACCGTTACTCCACAGGTGTGGACTCCAAGTGAGCTACCAAGACCTTTTCAGTACTTAAAGGGAGTCTTTACTTCCGTATCTTACAATGTTAAATTCCTCAATTTTAGGTACACTTTTCTCATAAGTTATAAAAGATACAAATAGGGCATATAATAACATACCTTCATGCATACAACCGGTTAAATAAATTTAAAAGTCCACACCTGTGGAGTAAAGGCTAGCGCGTCTGGCCGTGAAACTAGGTGGCTCGGGTTCGATTCCCGGTCGGGGCAAGTTACCTCGTTGAGGTTTTTTCCGGGGTTTTTCCTCAACCCAATATGAGCAAATGCTGGGTAACTTTAGATGCTGGACCCCGGACTCATTTCACCGGCATTATCACCTTCATCTCATTCAGACGCTAAATAATCTGAGATGTTGACAAAGCGTCGTAAAATAATCTACTAAAAAAATAAATTTAAAATTCACTGAGCGGTTGGCAAAAAAAAAAATTATTGATAACATTTTTTGCATTAAAAATGACTGCAAATTATTATTTTTTTTTTGCTGAAGATAGAAATAAACTTAATTTTTTTAACCTACTGTGTAAAATGCCATCACATTGGTATTGTATAATAATTTCAGCCTTCTGTGTACAATACTTTCTGAGAAAAGTGAACCAATGTCACAAAAAATAAGAAAGTGCAGAAAAATGGTGTCAAAGTTTCCATATCTTGCAATTTAAATTCCTCAGTTTTGAGTGCAATTTTCTCAGAAGTGATAAAAGATACAAATGTAGAAAAAATAGGGCATTTTATGTATAGAACCGGCTAAATAAATTTAAAATTCTACTGAATGGTTGGCAAGAAAAAAATTTTCATTGATAACATTTTTTTGCATTAAGAATTACTATAATATTTTTGCTGAAGATAGGACTAAAAGCTGACAATTAGAAGAAATAAAATCATATTATTATTTTACACATATTAAACTACCGAAAAACGAAAAAAAAAAATCTTTTTTTTTTGTCAAAATTAGGTATTGTTATTGTTGTTGTTTAATAAAATTAAACCAAAGGAAAGTAAATCTCCACCAAATAAATAACCCAAATTACCCCAATAAAATAAACCAGGTATAGAAAATATAAATAAAAAACATAAAAGAAATATTAATGACTGAATTATTTATCAAGAGTTACCTAACAAGCATAAAGGGATTAAAAAAATTAAATATATCAGAAACTTTAACATTGCAATATAACGTATGATTGAAAATAATCATTACCATAACTACGGATTATAGAAACTAAAATAGATAAACCTAAAGCACCTTCACAAACAGAAAATGTTAAAAAAAACTATTGGTTGTTAAGGTATGCGAAAGTTATGAAAATATAAATGCAATCAATTAAAAAGGTAAATTCACTATACAGTAGTTATTGAGAAAGTTATTTACTAATTTCGTCAAATGAGTGTGCATTTAGAAAGACTGGAAAGTAATTTTTCAATTATTTTCAATTTATATTGTTAATTTAATACACAGATGATTTCAACACAGTCGACGTCTGTGATTTTTTTTTCGTGACACGTCTATGTTCGAGGTAAAAAAGAGAAAAATTGTAACATTTAGGCATGAGAAAAGTTCACTTTGACGTCACCAAAGGTACCATGGAAACAGACGTAACTTATAAGTGGTTTTCCACTCGGTCCGTCTTTCGTCATTCTCTGTTTAATGTGCCAGAAGGTTTTTCACACAATTATCATTGAAATAATGACTATATGGGTTAGGTATATACAGGGTGTTTCCGAGGTGGTGTTACAAACTTTCAGGGATGATGGCGAAGGGCACATGTATCAATTTGAGATCAGGAACCATGGTCCGGAAGTGACTGATTCGAAAATTATAAGCAAAAATAGTTGTGTGGAAATGAAATTGTAATTTGGCACCACGTGCCCACCTTCCCTTAACTTTTGGAACAGTCGTGGAAAAATGGTATGGCCGGATATCTCCTACGTGGGTACTTGTCCCGATACAATCTGTGAGCTTGTCTACTGTTCCCATTGGCTCATCCGTATTCGAAAATCAGGTCTGCTTATTCCGTCTCGTGTACTCCTCCTTTCCCTAGGACTGATCGACTGGACCTTTACTTCGTACACCTTTGCCTTCAGATAACTCCATAAGGCAAAGTCCTCTGCGTCTTATTCATCGATTACAAAAGTTTTCGTCGAGACAACTCCGCACACCACAAATTTTATGATATCGCCTAAGATGTGGGACTTGTCGGACACGCTGTATATCCAGTAGTAAGCTATGCAGACGTCAATAATTTGCTTTCATTGATTTATATCAGTGTTAAAGTGTGAACACCCATTGAAAAAATTAAAAGTCGACCCCTATGCACACTACTGTGTTAAAGACAGTAGATATTGTATTTTATTACCCTATTTTCAGTATTGACGCTTCACACATTAACTGAGATTTTCTTAAATCCCCAGTCATTTTTTATTGACTCGTAAGAAAGATTTGAACTTGAAGCGCTCGTAATCTGTATAGAATCATTGTTTACGTCACATGTGTCCCATCTGTTACTCAATGTGTATATGTCTACAGTGTAAAAGTCGGAATATTTTCAAGATAACGGCGGTCTAGCATCTGTTAATTACTTATCTGTTAAGTTTCTTGTTTTCTTCTTTCTTGATGCTGGCTGGTGGAAAAATACGAGTAGAAGAATCTTCATGCAATGCGTATTTCTTTTTTTTTCTTTAAACTGAAAGATAGTGTAGAAGGCCATCAGCATAGTCTTGGGATAACGGGCAGAACTGGTGATGCGAGACTGCGTTCGAGCGGGGTTCGAGTCCCGCTTAGGCCCATTACCTGCTGGATTTTCCGATGTTTTCTCCAATTCATATTCATAACTTTATTTCTACATCATGCTTGCTGACTATGATTCACCACCACATTTCTATATACGGACTACCCACAGCCTTCTTATTACAATATCATCATTAGAGCCCGGGTGTTTAGGCATTTATAACAATTAAAATAGGCAGGCAGAAAGGGCAATAAAAACGTAAAATAAGGCACAATAATCTTTGAAAAAGGCATTATAAATTTTAAAAAGGCATAATATATTTTAGCAATAAATTTAAATTATATCAACATAACACATATTTACTAGTAGGTGGCACATGTTGATTTATAAAATACTTTTTTTTCGTGATTAACTGTCTTTTCACAAACCTTACATAACAAAACTGTTCCATCGATTGAAAACACATGGGCACCAAATTCACTATCGTAAGCATAAAGGCTGGTTCACAATAAACCGGAAACGAGAATCGGAACGAAAATGAAAACGGTAAAATTGTTAAAATGTGTACATTTAAATGTAAGCATTCAAAATTAACGAAAAGCTTGCCGGAGCCCAGGATCGGGAACGGAGAGTTGGCCAAGTTTCAACTTTGGCATTCACGTTTCCGATCACAGCCCACTACATTCATTCTATTGCCATCTAAAAGCTATTTTGTCGTTATATATTTTGTAGCAAGAAGACCGTGACATAACCTATGCATTATTTTGTTCTGTGCTGTGCATCATGGAGCAAGTTTTATTTGATGAGATTCTAATATTGAGTGTTGAGGAAAATCCTCACGTTTACGATAAAGCGACGCGATTCGTATAAAGATGAGAAAATAAGGAGAATACGTGGCTTTCAATAGCTACATCTTTGAACACCGATCGTGAGTGAATCATATTTTATTACTCTATTGGTTCTATTACACACTACATATTCATGCTTCAATTAAATAACTACTGTTGCGTTCATTTTTGTTCTATTACAAATGTTTCTTCTCTAATTATTTTACATTATGGTAGACTTAAAATAGGTTGTGATAATAAAGATGCATGGGCATATTTATAGTACCGTACCTAATGAAATGTTTCAGTTGAAATTTCGGAGTTTGTTAACCTGTGTTTATGTTGGCTGCCTTGTACTCATGAGAGAACGCCATTGGTCAATTATTATACACAAATAACATCAGAATGCGTAATATCGACTTTACATATCGTTATTGACATACATATCGATATGCATAGTCGTCTACGTTCTGGGTTTATTGTGAATAAAACATTTTCATATTCACGTCCTCTGCTTCTCGTTTTCATTCTGGTTCTCGTTCCCGGTTTATTATGAACCAGCCTTTAAGTTTACTTTGCAATGGTTTACTGAATTTAGGCATTCTAGCTAACCGATCTTATAGCTTCTGACAATAACCGACTATTCCTCACTCAAATTTCTTTCTCCTACAATAATAAATTGTCACGTAGCACACAATTGTAACAGTAAGATTTGAAAATGCAAACAATTGAAAATTCTACGTGATAACTTCTATGAGAACGGGCTTAATATTTAAAATTATAAAGCTGGTACCGTTGGTACGTTGGTACCGTGAAGACATGACATGACTGTGGACTGTCGATCATTATTCATATTACACCAATAGTATTAAAGCATGATTATTAGCAGATTAAGCACCGAAATAAATTACTTTTGTGCGAGATCGTGCGTATTTGCTTGGTTTCCGCACAAAACAAATCCGCGGTAAGTCTAAAATTCCACATTCAGTATTCCCAACCTAACACACATAACAATTTCCCTCTTCTTACCGCTTAAGTGACATATTGATTTTATTGCTTTAGGCTTGTAACATATTATTTTTAGAGACGTTCAATATAGTAATAATTATAAATTGGAAACTTACCACTGCAATTTCACCTAGATTGCACTGTTAATTATTGTTTTTAAATATTTGCAAAAATTAAGCAAACTCTACAACTCCACTAAAGTTACTGCATTCGTGATGCATGTAACATTAAGTAAGCCGTTTGTTTTAAGTTCGCAGTTATAGACTGGGGAAAAAAAAAGACAGACGTATATCACGGCCTGCTGGAGTATAGTAAACACAGAAAACATTTTAAAGCAACAATGCTGAAGATAGATATTTTTGTTTTGCAAATTTGCCGTCATTGAACAGAAACCAAGATGGAGATTTCATTGCAACTAATTAGAAATTCCTCTTTCAGGTATGTAATAAACGATCTTCGCACAAAATAATGTACGATACACGAGGGGTATGTTTTCTTTCAATTCTCGGAAATTAAGAAAGCTCAACTACGTTTCGCTTTTTCAAACTTTTCCTCGAACATGAAAACTTCAACATACCGCTCTTGTAACGCATATTACTATTATTTGCTATTGTTAGTAAAGTTAGTCATTGCAAATCAAGATTTTCAGGTATAACTCCCTGTAAAGTTGGTTTGAATAATTTCGAGGGAAAAATTGTTCCGGAGCCGGGTATCGAACCCGGGACCCTTGGTTTAACGTACCAACGCTCTACCACTGAGCTACTCGGGAACTCTAACCGACACCGACGGTTGTCAGCCCACTTTGAGGTCTGTGGATATAGAGGGAAAAATTGGATCGGTGTCGGTTAGAGTTCCCGAGTAGCTCAGTGGTAGAGCGTTGGTACGTTAAACCAAGGGTCCCGGGTTCGATACCCGGCTCCGGAATAATTTTTCCCTCGAAATTATTCAAAGTTAGTCATTGTTTGAAATATTTAAATTTCATACACATTACATTACAATTCATTAGAAATTTGCAAATAAACAAGAAATATTGCTTTAAAATGACAAAAAAGAAAGAAACACCTTAAAAAGGCAAAATAAGCAAAATAAAAATTGGCCCTATCACTTTGATTTACTCCAAATCACATTTATATTTATGCAAATAATGAATTATGTCCACCCAGTAAAAAAGACATTTTACCAAACATCCGGACTCTAATGATCCTTCTCCATATCCACATTTCAAATGCTTCTAGTCGCTTCCCTTCACTTCGTCATAATATCTACCACAGACAATACCACACTCTACACAAAGCACTTCACTAGTCTTTTTCCTAGTTCTTTTTCCAGAGATTCACAGAAGATGCTCCTTTTTCTATTAAAAGCTTCCTTTGCCATTGCTATCCTCTTTTTGACTTCCTGGCTGCAGCTCATGTCACTGCTTGTAGTATATCCCAAGTATTTGAAGCTGTCCACTCGCTCTACTGCCTCATTTAGAATTCGCAAGTTTATCTTCTTTATTTTTCTTCCTATGACCATGCTCTTCGTCTTATTTACATTTATCTTCCTTCCATACTGCTCACAACTGTCATTTAGCTCCAGTAACACATCCCTTAGTATGATCTCTTCTGCTTTACGGTAATGGAATTAGGATAAATAAATACAATTTCCTATAACAATTTGTGTCCAATGAACGGAATGAAATAAGCCATAAATAACATTAAATTCTACAATAATAATAATAATAATAATAATAATAATAATAATAATAATAATAATAATAATAATAATAATAATAATAATGCATTAAAACAGAATGTACTTTGAGAGGACAAGTAAAGAATTGTTTTTCAGCCACAGAGAATTAACAGTTAATTGGAATATCGTATCCCAACAATTCTTCATCGTCATCTCATCTCATCACGGGTGTAGCGTAGATCAGCCTCCTATAATACACTCTGGGCAACGACTCTGTCGGTAAATTGGTCTGCACAACTGGTTTCGTAGGATTGAATGAGAAAAGTCAAGTGCCCGCCGTTAGCAACAAAAAACACAAATATGTGAGTATTGCAGTGCTAGTTTTAACTTTCTATAGTTACACATATATTGTGCACGCGTCTATTTGAAAGCACAACTGAATAACATTTTATATATACTTTTTTTTTTCTTAATATTTCGGAACCCCTCGTGCAGAGGAACAACTGGATAATACCCACGGCAGAGCAATGTCGATAGTCGACGTTACTCGCTGGCCACTAGTCACCAGGCCGTACCGAGCCGTGCCAAACAAAACACAATCGAAATGGTGGTAGTAAAATTCGCAACTATATTCTTAAATAATTCACTGCATTAGTCAAGTGCAAGACTTCTGGCTTCTGTTGCATTCAAACAATTATAAAGTACGATAATTTGGTCCAGGAGCATCCGTTTTTGATGCAAAGATAATTTGTTTTTTTGTTTCTTAAATAAAATTACGAAATGGCGTTCCTGTAAGACATTTAATAAAAAATTAATATAGCAAAACTGTTTTGTCTCGAGACTCAAATTATCTAAGTCATGTATTCTACTGCAATATATTTGCGCAAATATACCTTGAGCTAATGCAGTGGTGCTATCTCTCAGAATAATGTTCAGAATTTTAGGAGGCAGAGAGAGAGTGAGAGAGAGAGAGAAAAAAAGAAACAAATTTCTCCTCCAACGACGCCACACACCAACGTCGTGTTCTTATGTTGGCGAGATTGTGTATTTACTTAAATTTGGTGCTAAACGTAACGGCACGGTTCAAAGATACCGTGGGAATTCTCCAGTTTAGCGTAATAAAAACTCTTCCAAATAGGTTATGTATGAATGCGGACTTTCTTCGTATATAGGAATGGACTCATTCAATTGTCATTTATCGGATATGACGTAAGCATTTCCATGGCAACCGAAATCGAATTTCCGTTCCACAAAATTATTTAATTTTTTCTATCAGTGTAGGTCGATTATAGAGATTATACGTCAAAATATGAACATGCTGAACAAAATTAAAATGGAAAAGATCGTAATAAGTAGAATATATGGTAAAAATTTACCTACGAAAAGCTGTAAAGAAACTTTTTAGCCTGACATCTGAAGAAAAGAGAAGTAGGAAGGCCAAAATTAAGGAGGCTAGAGGCCATCAAGAATGACCTCCGAAATATTGGAGTAGAAAGATGGAGGCGGAAAGCAACAAACTCCAAAGAAGGGATAGTTGTTTAAGGAGGCCAAGGTTCTTAATAGTTCGTAGACAAAAGAAGTAGACCTATAAGTATTTTAGCTATATCTAGAGTTGCCAACTTTTTTTTTTTTTTTAAGAAAATGCGGGAGACTAAGGAATCGACAAAATTTCACATATAAAATAGATAAATTATTCGGTTCAATTACTGAAAAACATCTTTATTTTACACTTCTCGGCAGCTAAGCTTAAACTAAATGTATTTCCAGACAGATTTTTTCTCGCGTAATAGTTGAAGTCGACTGCAGTTCACAGCTCTGATTTGATTAAATGTGTCGTCCTCATGTTTCGAACATGTCCCATTACTGTTCATGAGATAAAACACCCTCTTTGTATGAGCATTACTACTTGGTATGTTTGGAACAAAACTAGCCAGTTTTTCCAAATTTGATTTGATTTTAGACGGGTGAGCACTAAAACTCATTTCTGGCAAGCATTAGCTACGTTCTACAAAGACTGTACATTTTAATGCATCTCTTGAACAACAAAATTCATCATATAATCAATCATTATTCACGTCAAAATCAAATGTTTAGAATAAAAATGTTTACATTATGCAAAAATAAGGGGAATTCGTGTCTGTATGTTCATATATAGATTTCTGCCTAGTGGTTCCAGGAACAGCTGTGAGAAAAACTGTTATTATTTTAATTGCCGAAGTCTATATTCCAGTCGACAAGAACTTGAGTTTCTATTTTTATTCAAGTTCCTTACAGATCTTATATACCTGTGATTCTTTCATAAACAACGTTAGCTCTTTTGTTCCTGTGAAAGGCTTGAGAACTCGCAAATTTTTCTGTAACAGAAAATTTCGAAATCTATCGCTGCAGCATCACAGTGATAGATAGATAGATAGATAGATAGATAGATAGATAGATAGATAGATAGATAGATAGATAGATAGATAGATAGATAGATAGATAGATAGATAGATAGATAGATAGATAGATAGAGATAGATAGATAGATAGATAGATAGATAGATAGAGATAGATAGATAGATAGATAGATAGATAGATAGATAGATAGATAGATAGATAGATAGATAGATAGATAGATAGATAGATAGATAGATAGATAGATAGATAGATAGATATAGATAGATAGATAGATAGATAGATAGATAGATAGATAGATAGATAGATAGATAGATAGATAGATAGATAGATAGATAGATAGATAGATAGATAGATAGATAGATAGATAGATAGATAGATAGATAGATAGATAGATAGATAGATAGATAGATAGATAGATAGATAGATAGATATAGATAGATAGATAGATAGATAGATAGATAGATAGATAGATAGATAGATAGATAGATAGATAGATAGATAGATAGATAGATAGATAGATAGATAGATAGATAGATAGATAGATAGATAGATAGATAGATAGATAGATAGATAGATAGATAGATAGATAGATAGATAGATAGATAGATAGATAGATAGATAGATAGATAGATAGATAGATAGATAGATAGATAGATAGATAGATAGATAGATAGATAGATAGATAGATAGATAGATAGATAGATAGATAGATAGATATAGATAGATAGATAGATAGATAGATAGATAGATAGATAGATATAGATAGATAGATAGATAGATAGATAGATAGATAGATAGATAGATAGATAGATAGATAGATAGATAGATAGATAGATAGATAGATAGATAGATAGATAGATAGATAGATAGATAGATAGATAGATAGATAGATAGATAGATAGATAGATAGATAGATAGATAGATAGATAGATAGATAGATAGATAGATAGATAGATAGATAGATAGATAGATAGATAGATAGATAGATAGATAGATAGATAGATAGATAGATAGATAGATAGATAGATAGATAGATAGATAGATAGATAGATAGATAGATAGATAGATAGATAGATAGATAGATAGATAGATAGATAGATAGATAGATAGATAGATAGATAGATAGATAGATAGATAGATAGATAGATAGATAGATAGATAGATAGATAGATAGATAGATAGATAGATAGATAGATAGATAGATAGATAGATAGATAGATAGATAGATAGATAGATAGAAAGAGATAGATAGATAGATAGATAGATAGATAGATAGATAGATAGATAGATAGATAGATAGATAGATAGATAGATAGATAGATAGATAGATAGATAGATAGATAGATAGATAGATAGATAGATAGATAGATAGATAGATAGATAGATAGATAGATAGATAGATAGATAGATAGATAGATAGATAGATAGATAGATAGATAGATAGATAGATAGATAGATAGATAGATAGATAGATAGATAGATAGATAGATAGATAGATAGATAGATAGATAGATAGATAGATAGATAGATAGATAGATAGATAGATAGATAGATAGATAGATAGATAGGATAGATAGATAGATAGATAGATAGATAGATAGATAGATAGATAGATAGATAGATAGATGATAGATAGATAGATATGATAGATAGATAGATAGATAGATAGATAGATAGATAGATAGAATAGATAGATAGATAGATAGATAGATAGATAGATAGATAGATAGATAGATAGATAGATAGATAGATAGATAGATAGATAGATAGATAGATAGATAGATAGATAGATAGATAGATAGATAGATAGATAGATAGATAGATAGATAGATAGATAGATAGATAGATAGATAGATAGATAGATAGATAGATAGATAGATAGATAGATAGATAGATAGATAGATAGATAGATAGATAGATAGATAGATAGATAGATAGATAGATAGATAGATAGATAGATAGATAGATAGATAGATAGATAGATAGATACTAGATAGATAGATAGATAGATAGATAGATAGATAGATAGATAGATGATAGATAGATAGATAGATAGATAGATAGATAGATATAGATAGATAGATAGATAGATAGATAGATAGATAGATAGATAGATAGATAGATAGATAGATTCGATTTATAAAATGCAAAATTTATCCTCTAATTGTTGGTTCTGGCTGATATGTGCATCTATTATCAGGCAGTACAGCTCACTCGACGTTGTGTGTCAGAGAAAGAACAATTGTTTGTATGCATCTGAAGTCTGACTAGTGTAATATGTAGCTAGACTAGATGGCATTTCGGAAGGCGGTCGGCTGCTATATGCGCCGTAGCATTTCTGGTATGTGACGTCACAAGCTTCTACAGTAGAACCAATCGGAATCAGTCAGTAACAAGTAGGCTACTTCTCGAGTTCGTTTGTTCATGTGTGAGTGTTTGAATAATTGAATAAGAACTACTAACATTTACTCTGTGTGTGCGTGTGAGATAAATAAATGAAAGAAGAGACTGTAAAAAGACAAATACTGCACAGGCAGGCGCGGAAAATAGTGTTTAAGGCGAATAATTATTTTAAAAACGTTGATGAGCAGAACGCTGCCGGCCATCTTGATGCTGGCTGCAGCGTTGCCAACGCACAAGAAACGACTGCAGAAGCATGTGGTGTGGGATTGAGAATCGTGCAAAGAATATTGTTAGTGAAGAAAATAGGGTTTGTTTGGTGTCATGCTTACAGTAATTAACGGCTAAGGTCATTATTGTCTTTTGATAATTTAAGTTCTCTCCTGCGCTATTTGTATTGCACGTGCGCGTGAAGTACGATGTGGCAATGTTGTACGCTGCCTTGTACTCTCTATCTGTCTCTCTCGACGCAAACGCTAGCAGACTACCGCCTTCCGAATTGCCGTCGACTCTAGTTGGCGATGTATGCAATGGAGGGGGAAAGGAACTGGCCATCCTACCCCATTACCTCCTGGCCTAGTTGCCTCATAAGTGATGCCTTCTTCGATCACTTATGAGGTTCAGGCCTGTCTTCGGACAGTTGACTAAACAACAACAATTCAAAAGTAAAAATTATATAAGAAACTCAAAATATTCCTCTGTGTAATTTACTAAAATAAAAATTTGGCTTTAATCTTGTAAATAATTTATCTTGTAGCTAAAAGATGTAAAATATTTTCAAGTCACCTGCGGTGGCTAAGTGATCAGACCCTCAACCTGTCATGCAGGCGGTCCAGGTTCGAGTCCCGGTAGGCCCGGGATTTTTCATTGAAAAATCCATAGGCTAGTGACACTTGTGGCGGACAAGATCGCAGTTGAGGGTTTTTCTCTGGGTTCTCCCGTTTCCCCATATTAAGCATCTACATCATTCGTCAACATTTATCCATTTCGTCACCATTCCATAGCATTCCCTGAACGCTGGCATAGGGACGAAATCTGGGTACGAAGCGAACCTTAGTATAGTCAGCCGGTGTTGAGTGTGGGACTGCGTTGAGGGTTAGCGCAATAGATCGTAAAAGGTCGCAGTACTGGGTCATAGAGCCCCCTCCCGAAAATTAAATTTCTTTCCATTCCGAACTATTTTCCAAAGGACAAAACTTGTTTTCTCTTATGACCAGTTATTTTTCAGCTGCTTATTAGCGTGTATTGAAATGTTGCAAACCTTTTCTTACATGACGTAGTTTGAACACCGTCATGCAGATAAGTCGCTCATCCATGACGATCGCAATCTTAGATTACAGCGGTTAGTAGCACAACTTGCTGTGGCTCGATGCCAACGTGTTTGTTAGCCAGATACTGTTACGTACGAATCAGCTTGAATAATGTGTTCTCCCCACACAGATGACTGACTGACTGACTGGTCTAGCCCGTTATTTATTTGGGGGAAATATAATCAAAGCTATGGAATAATAACAGTGCCAACAATTAAACAACACTCTCTAAATGGTATGCTATTTCTTCTTATACCCACATTTCACAAGTTAAATAGGCAACCTGGTAGCTCGGTCTACAAGGTCCAGGGTTCAAGTTCTAGTGGTGGCGGTATTATTATCGTTCCCAAAATTTCCAAAACGGCCAGGGGTCCACATACCCTCTGTCAAATTGAGTATCGGATTTTTCTCGTAGGTAAAAGTTGGTCGGAGCGTGGTGTTGACCATCTTATCCTAGAACTGAGGTTATGAAAGCGTTTATATATATATATATATATATATATATATATATATATATATATATATATAGAGCAATTCCATGAAAATGTCATACTGAGGTGAACTTCTTGAAATTGATGTAGGACTGTTTTTGTTGATGGAATATGTTTCTTTATACTTTAAATTGCGTTATTTCGTAAGATAATGTTTCATAAACTCTTTCTTTTAGTCTATAACTTGCTGTAGATCTTGTCATATTCCAAACACTTAAAAAAAGACGTAAAGCTACTTATGTTTCGTGTTACAATTTGAATATGTACATTTGTTTTATTTCGAGCCGTCTTTTTTTGTATACTATATTTTGGTCTTTCCTTGAAGTAAATATGAAATTAGTTGAAGTATCCTAAGATCCTAAATAACTTGAAATCATTATAACAATGTGTACTGTATGTTACGGTCAGTCCGTCACAAGAAACATACAAAAACTCTTCCACACAACACAATAATTGACAGATTAAAATTTCCTTTGGTATTCTGCGTTATTACTACATGACCAATAAAAAGTATTAGAACATTTTCTTCTAAAGTGATTTCGTTTTCCGCAGCGGCATTGTGAGTGACTGACATGTCGCGCTCTCAGCTGTTATCCTGTTCATTCTCACAGCGTACTTAGTTACTTGGAAGGCCTTGGTGAAGTTACACGTGAACTGGTGTTAAGTGTGCAGTAATTACACCTGCAAAGAGCAAAATGAGATTCAGGCAGCTCATTGGAGCAATAAGCAGGTCTTAATATTTACTGCTGTTGCCTAGTTTAGACAGGAAGGTGACAGGGAAGTTCAGAAGAAATCCTTTGCATTAGTGTCAGATTATGTAGCACAGACAAATATGCAGTGGATGTGTGTCTACGAAAAGTGTTTTCGGAAATTTTGGCGATCCTTCCGAACATTGAGCTGGTAAAAATATTTTCAGATGGAGCAGCGAGTCATTTTAATAAACGTATGCCTACACATTGAGAAATGTGACATTGCTTGCTCGCATTATTTGGATTGAACATAGAATGGAACTTCTTTCAGTCATATCATGGCAAAGGGGCCGTGATGTGATTGGAGGCCAAGTAAAAAGGATGACATGGATGGCTGCGAAATCGAGGAAGAAGATACAAAGCGCTACAGAATTTTGTAACATTGTGAGCAATAAAAAAATTCAAGTTATTGTTCAGGGGTAGCACAGATTGAGATAGACCAAGGAAAGAAGTATCTCGAAAAATAATTTGAACATCTTGCACCTATTCCGGCAACTCATGGAGTTCATTACGTGAAAGTGTTAAATCCCTATGTCTTAGTATATGCATAACTGTCTTGTGAACAATCAGTGCGAAAGATACACAGGTACCGTGTGTGAAAAGAAACTGAAGTTTGTTCAGATAAGTGACATATTGACAGTGTTCCTGCAGTGCATACTTGTTAGACTAAATGAGTGAGTCAACGAGTGCCGTGGAGTGCTTCTACGTGTTTAATTCCAATGGTTCAAATTCAATCTAAAAGTAGAACTCAACATTCTAATCTATTATTATGAACATAACATATAACAGCTATAGGCATGGGAAATATAACTGTGATTTGCGTCACCTTATCGTAATCGATAAGGAGGTCAGTGCGAGACTGTTAGGAACGCGCTTGGATAACGTAACATACTGTCTTACGCTGGGGAGTTGGTGCCATATAGAGTGATAAGCGCTGTCAAGGTTGCTGTGACACTCTTACAGTCCTAAAATTAAACACCAATGCCTATGGCTGGCATATACCGTATTTAATCACAGAGAAAGAACTATAGCCTATATGTTATTAAGTAATCCTATGTAATAGTTGTATCTGCATTATTTTGTGTTATTTAAGATGCATGGTTAAGCAAACTAATTTTTGTATTCTGGAAAACATATTATTTGTTTAAATTACTTATCAAGTTTCATATTATTTCGTACTATTTACGGTTCCGTAAGTGTAACTTTATTTTAAAATTCAGACATGTCAGTCAGTTACAGAATGAGGTCAGTCTGTAACACATCACTTTTTCGGCCATAACTCCAGTACTAATCGTGGTTTGGAGGTCGTTTTTAACTTAAACTGAAGATTACAATTTCCTCTCCGAACTATATTTTGCAAAATTGTATCAGGAATGACATTTCAGAGAAATCTGTGGAGAACCATGTTAACCCGAAGAGAGAGTTGACATTTATGTCAGTCAGTTACACACACTTTGGACGTAAATAAATAGTATAATATTTACATTAAAGACGTTTATTTTTATCTGTATCTTAAGTGTACACTTTCCTCTATAAAATCCTGCGGTGGCACAGTCGAATTTCAACCCATTACACAATTTAGGCAGACATTTTGCTGGTCAAAGTGTACTGTGATTGTCAGTCAGTTACATGTGGAATTGCTCTATATATATATATATATATATATATATATATATATATATATATAATGCCCCATGCACCTTTTTCAGGAGATAACTTTACCTTTACATGATAAGTAATAAAACAGTTGCGACAAATCTATGTACGTTAGCTTTTTTTTACATTTTTTCCCCCGATTCCAGACCGATCTCGTCCTGATATCCCCGAAAGCACACAAACACCAAGGCTCCGATCTGTAAACGCATACCTTTGGAAAATTTCTATCAACCTCTTAATAATGAGTGTTAAGCGCTATATGATATTAAAAACTGTAAAAAGTTTTTCGTTTTATGACATCCGTGAAGCTGATGCTGACAGGCAAGAACTTCTTTATATTTTCTGATACTAATTAATTTGGTTCAAAATTACAAATGTAATATACTGTATACAGTATGGTATGTCCACAGAAATCCTCCGTGATTACAAACGGCTATAATTTCGTAACGGTTTATCCTACATTAAGAACTTTATACTAATGTGATAAGAAAGGACGATTCAAATAATTTATGTTTTGAATATTGTGGCATGTATAATTGGCGGAAAAACAATAGATGGCAGCAGCTGCGAATAGAAGCTGTTAATATGGGTTTAGTTTGTTTAGGTTTTCCAGTCTTTTGTTATTTTTGCGTTATTGCATTGTAGCAATAATGTTATTGATTATCTCAACAAACAACTGGTAGGACGGTGGATTGGGCGCTTTGGAGACAAAGACATTTTCTGCACGGTGGCCACCGAGGTCCCCTGACTTGAATGTCTCTGACTTCTTCTTGTGTGATTACATAAAAGATTATGTTCTAGATACTTCCATCACCTAAGAATCTTCAAGATCTGCGACATCGTATCTGTGGCGCCATTGAGTTCATTCCAGTAGATATTTGGATTTTCAGCTGATAATAACAAACATTTTATATTTTAAAGTCCTTCCAGGTTAAAATATCGTAAATTTAAACTCGCAAAATAACGCGAAGTTTTGTGTATAGTCTACGCGAAATTTTTGTTTTTAACACGAATTTATTCGAAATCAGAGTTTTCCAAGAAAAATTGTTTTTCTTTACGAAATTTTAATTGAAAGTGTCCAAAGATTGATATTTATGTACAAAATTTTGAATTTCATATTCAAACCCTATTTCAATACAGAATTTTGAATCTGATTTTCACCCATACGTGCTACATGCCCTGCCCATCTCAAACGTCTGGATTTAATGTTCCTAATTATGCCAGGTGAAGAATACATTGCGTGCAGTTCTGCGTTGTGTAACTTTCTCCGTTCTCCTGTAACTTCATCCTCTTAGCCCCAAATATTTCCCTACGCACTTATTCTCAAACACCCTTAACCTCTGTTCCTCTCTCAAAGTGAGAGTCCAAGTTTCACAACCATACAGAACAATCGATAATATAACTGTTTTATAAATTCTAACTTTCAAATTTTTTGAGAGCGGACTGGATGATAATAGTACATTATGCAACGAGCCTATAATGGTAGTAATTAAGACGCTCGTATGAAAATTATAATCAAGTTTCATACGACTTTTTATGCTCGACTATATTCCTAACTGAAACTATTAATAAATATTCATGTTATTCTTATCTGACTGAGGAGCGGAACTTACCTTGTGCAATACCTCGTAAATTGTGAGATGTGCGCAGACGCGAAAGTATTGATTTTTTTCCGAGAAACAGATGTCGACATTGACCTTGACATTGAAAAACGAGATGACAAATTGAATTTATTTAAATATTATTTACAATTGACGCTAATTATTATAGTAACAGAACTGACTTTATTTCAAATATAGGTGATTTATTGATTTATTGTTGTCTTTCGATTGCATATCCGAGAATAATCGATAGTTGCGCTTTCATATTCCTACAATGGTATTTTCTGATTGGGCTGCTACCAGGTGTATAATTACTATATTTCGGCATGGTCGAGCATAAAACCTTTGTGCGAGATCGTGCGTATTTGCTTGCTTTCCGCACAAAACCAATACGCGGTAAATGTGAAATATCACATTCAATATTCCCAACGTAACACACATAACAATTTCCCTCTTCTTACAGCTTAAGAGTCATATTGATTTTACTGCTTTAGGCTTTTAACATATTATTTTTAAGTCGTTCAACATAGTAATAATTATAATTTGAAACTTACCACTGCAATTTCACCTAAATTGCACTGTTAATTATGGTTTTTAAATATTTGCAAAAATTCAGTAAACTCTACTACTCCACTAAAGTTACTGCATTCGTGATGCAAGTAACATTAAGGAAGCCGTGAAAAAATCAACAAGATTCCAGATGCCGATGTTATTACTGCAATGTGTTATATAAATAATATTGTTAAAATATTAAAATGAAAAATAAATCATTACTTAACCTTACCGTTTGTTTTAAGTTCTCATTTATAGACTGGGGAAAAAAAGACAGACGTATATCACGGCCTGCTGTAATATAGTAAACACAGAAAACATTTTATAGCAACAATGTTGAAGAGAGATATTTTTGTTTTCCAAAATTGCCGTCATTGAACAGAAACCAAGATGGAGATTTCATTGCAACTAATTAGAAATTCCTCTTTCAGGTGTGTAATAAACGATCTTCGCACAAAATAATGTACGATACACGAGCGGTATGTTTGTTTTCATGTTCGAGGAAATTAAAAGAGCTCAACTACGTTTCGCTTTTTCAATCTTTTCCTCGAACATGAAAACATCAACATACCGCTCTTGTAACGCATATTACTATTTCCAACCGAGTAATAACAGGCAATTTCCATATTTATTCTGAGTGTCATTTATATTTGTTACTGTTGCTCCGAGGTACTTGGATTTTTCCACCCTACCCTGACGTAATTGCATTCGAGCAGTATGTTGCTCCTTCTCATTCCACAAGCTGTGACACTTAAATAGGAGAGAGAGGGAGAAGTTGTTATTTTTGAGGAAATGAAAACACACAGGCTCGTCAAGTCCTAAGAGGGGAGGATACAGCTGAAGGGGAACTGCGTATAGTATAAACACTGAGGTACAGGAAGGTGTGCAATTTTTCGCTCTCTAATTTATTAGTTTATTACACAGGTGATGGCGTAGTTAGCATCGGAAACCCTGGAATCTGTGACAAACAAACAAGAACTTGTTCAACCTGTCGGTTTTGCAGCTTGATTGCAGAGCTCGCCAGAGTCGCGGCTTCGAATTCCGCCTGCGGCACGGATGTTTATCATTCTTGCAACGTGAAGGTAAATGCCCTGCCGTGAACGTACTGGCCACTCATCCACAGAGACGTGATTAACATTTGCGTAAAAATGTGGACAACTCCTCTGTGACTAATGGTTGTGTTTCCACTACAGATTCCAGCGGAACTGACTTTCAAACTTGACAGAGAAAATTAAACTTGCGTAAATTAAAAGAGACTGGATTTGGTGTCCCTTGCTCTGTTTTCGCTATTTATCGTGAATGCTAAGTGTTCGTTCAAAGTTTTCATAAAATAACGAAACGGGTAGTCAGTAGTAAAACACTGAAGTCCATTTGGTTTATATTGGCACTGGAGTTTTAGAATGACAAGAAAATACTCTCACTTGCCATAACCTCTCGGCAAATATCTAGTATGTTAGGGAAAGGGAGAAACATCTGGTATATGGCCGCTGGATAAAGCAATGGCGGAGCCGTCCTACAGTGCCATCTGATTATAAACTTTTACCTTTTTTTTCCAACACTGGATTGAAAAATCACAAACACAGGTGAGACCACCGATTTTAAATAAAACTTATATAGGCCCTACTATATGTGCACTTAGGATTCTATTTCAACTCGAATACTGGAATAAAGGCTGGTTCACAATAAACCGGAAACGAGAATCAAAACGAAAACGGTAAAATTGTTAAAATGTATACATTTAAATATGAGCATTCACAATTAACGAAAAAAAATAATTGCCGGAGCCCGGAATCGGGAACGGAGAGTTGGCCAAGTTTCAACTTCGGCGTTCACGTTTCCGATCACAGCCCACTAGATTCATTCTATTGCCATCTAAAAGCTATTTTGTCGTATATTTTGTAGCAAGAAGACCGTGACATAACCTATGCATTATTTTGTTCTTTGCTTTGCATCATGGAGCAAGTTTTATTTGATGAGATTCTAATATCAAGTTTGAGGAAAATCCTCACGTTTACAATAAGCGGCGCGCCTCGTATAAAGATGAGAAATAGCTGCATTTTTGAACACCGATCGTAAGGGAATCATATTTTATTACTGTATTGGTTGTATTACACACTACATATTCATGCTTCAATTCAATAACTACTGTTGTATTCATTTTTGTTCTATTACAAATGTTTCTTCTCTAATTATTTTACGTCATGGTAGACTTAAAATAGGTTGTGATAATAAAGATGCATGGGCATATTTATAGTACCGTACCTAATGAAATGTTTCAGTTGAAATTTCGAAGTTGGTTAACCTGTGTTTATGTTGGCTGCCTTGTACTCATGAAAGAACGTCATTGATCAATTATACACAAATAACATCAGAATGCGTAATATCGACTTTACATATCGTTATTGACATGCATATCGATATGCATAGTCGTCTACGTTCTCGGTTTATTGTGAATCAAACATTTTCATATTCACGTCCTCTGCTTCTCGGTTTCATTCTGATTCTCGTTCCCGGTTTATTGTGAACCAGCCTTAACTCACAACGTGAACACCACCACCTATAAGCCCCACCTGACAGCTAGGATGAATAGGCCTATACAGGGCTTTCATGTCAAAACTTTCCAGTTTAAAATGACTAATTATTTAAATTGAATTCAATTTAAACAAAAACACGTCAATTTAGATATTGAGGGGGAAGTCTGAAACCAGGCTTAATTGTTTTAGATTTCACCCTCACCCCCAGCCACCTCCACTTTGAAATTTCAAATGGCACCCCCTATATTTTTATACTTAAACTAGCGTACCCGTGCAATTAACTCCGCTGCACCTGCACTTAGAAATAAATATAAAGTAATTACATAATTAGAATAGGACATTTGATCCAGGAAAATCCGTGTTTGATAGAAGGATAAATCATTTATTATGTTACTTAATTTAAATTGCATCCAAATAATTAAAATGCGATCATTTTGGTCCAGAGACCACTCATTGGTGCAATGACAATTCCTTTAACATGTTTCTAATTTTTATTACATGCAACCATAGTTTAATGAACATTGACATCATTTAGATTTAATGTGTATAGGCCTACTTTATTTTACTTGTTATAGGTTTCCATTGAATTATGGTAATAACTTAAATTTAACCCTTGTTTTCTACGTATTCAGTTAGTGGCGTTTGGCCCACTATGGTTTTGAACCCTTCAAATAACTTAAATTATATTATATAATATTGCATTACATATATTATAATACATGATATTATATTATATTATATTATATTATATTATATTATATTATATTATATTATATTATATTATATTATATTATATTATACTATATTATATTATATTATATTATATTATATTATATTATATTATATTATATTATATTGTATTGTATTATATTATATTATATTATATTATATTATATTATATTATATTATATTATATTATATTATATTATATTATATTATATTATATTATATTATATCAGAAGTTACTGTAATAACATTATAGCATTATGTCCATCTAGAGAAACTACACTTTCCAATGGTGAAATAATAATTATACAAATCGGTTAATTTAACTTCCGATATTACTTCATACAAACACAGAAACATTCTCTGTAGGCTATCTTTCATAGCTTTCGATTGTTGCTGTCCAAAGCCCCTTATAGACGAAGTCATTTGTTTTTTATTTCATTATACGGCCTTAGATGGCAGTTATTTTAATTTTAAAACTCATTTATCTCATTAAATATCAGTCCTATCAAAATTTTTTAAGGAATAAAGCTTATCGAAAATTATTTTTAAAGAAACTTTTGTTACGTAACATTTTTCACAAAAATCAATGATAAGCGAGATATTTCGATTTATTTAATTCAGGCCCCCTTATAACCCTCCTTTTAAATAATGTATTTTGAATGCCATATAGCCTAAAATCTAAGTTACAACGAACATAATTTATATTCCAATTTTCATCGAAATCCGTTCATCCATTATCGCGTGAAAAGATAACAAACATACAGACAGACAGACAGAGAGACAGACAGACAGACAGACATACAAACAAACATTTCAAAAAAGTGATTTTCGGTTTCAGAGTGGTTAATTATATATGTTAGGACCAATTATTTTTGGAAAATCGAAAATTACCAGAAAAAATTCGGCTACAGATTTATTATTAGTATAGATTGATATGAAAGAGCATTCAATTGTTTATACATCTCATTCGTTTTCGCATCTTTTGTTTTCTATCGTCGCCTGCCAACCTGTATTTTTATTACTTTCAGTTGATTGTATAATGAAAATACAGCTTATTTTGTGTAATTTTCTGAATTTAATCAATAAAGATGATTCATGTTCTCTCTTGAAGGGTATACACCATTTTAAAATAATTTAATACATAAACACAACTATTACATGAAATGCTCAATAAGTTTTTGTAGCTTTATTCTCTTCAGCTCTAATCAACAAGAACAACAATCCAGTGTAAGAATTCATTGAATGACACCATGATCTAGTAGGCTCTGATAATGGTGTACAGTATACACAGAAACAGCGGTAAGCCACACGTGCTTATATAATTAACGCTAGTAAGTTGCCAGTTTATCAATCATTTCAACAATGTCTCTTTCATTGATAGAATCTGAGTTTTCAGTTCAGCAGCACCCATTGTCAGCACCAGTTCTTTGTACTGAAGTTCCACCTAAAGTGAAATATTTAGGCCTACTAATTTTAAAATTGTCAGTTGTTAATATCACGTAAAATCCTGAAAGTCCTAAATTGGATTTTATAAATCCTAAATCTCTTTTTTAGCATCTAGAAATTTATTCCCTAATTATCATTTATCATGTTGGTCACACACAGGTGCGGTACTTCAATAGTACTTCAAAACTTATTACTAAATAACCACATACTTAAAGACGACATATTTGATAGCTTCACGGACGTCAGAAGAATTGTTCAATCAAGGGCGTCCTAAAATAAAAGCTTTTAACTAACCAAACCGACCAAAGTATGCGGTGGGTCGACTGCAGACGAGGGGACATAATGAGCAGTCTGGATTGACGTGGCCAGGTACTGTATAGTTCTCAAGGTCAGTCGGTAGGTTGGATAGTCTTCTCGGAATAACTGCTCCCTTCTAAGTTGACTTCGGTTGAAATAGTCACATACAGTATGTAACAGTGTTGTTCCTTCACCTCGTATATTGTTAAACTAACCTTTGAAATGACATTAAAATTCAAAACATATCAATAAAACTGTATTCATTATCTACATAAAGATTAGCCTAATTTGTGGTCCTGCAGAATATATCTGTTCTGGTAACAATGGTTATTAAAAGAGAAAATTCGCTCCGACGCTGCTACTACTGCTGCTACCGCTACTACTACTACTGATATTACTGTTGCTGCTACTGCTACTATTACTACTGACACTACTGCTGTTACTGCTGCTACTACTACTGCTACTACTACTACTGCTACTACTACTACTACTACTACTACTGCTGCTGCTGCTACTACTACTGCTGCTGTTACTGCTGATATTACTACTACTACTACCACTGCTACTACTACTACTACTACTGCTGCTATTGCTGCTACTACTGCTGCTGCTGTTACTGCTGATTTACTACTACTACTACTGCTACTACTACTACTACTACTGCTACTGCTGCTACTACTACTGCTGCTGTTACTCTGCTATTACTACTACTACCACTGCTACTACTACTACTGCTACTACTACTACTACTACTACTGCTGCTGCTGCTGCTCCTGCTACTACTATACCACTTACTGCTGCTGTTACTGCTGATATTACTACTACTACTGCTACTACTACTACTGCTACTACTACGACTGCTGCTGCTACTCCTGCTACTACTATACTACTACTACTGCTATTACTGCTGCTATTACTACTACTGCTACTACCACTACTGATACTACCATTACTGATATTAATACTGCTACTGCTGCTACTACTGCTGCTATTGCTGATACTACTACTGCTACTACTACTACTACTACTACTACTGCTATTGCTAATCCTACTATTACTATACTACTACTGCTGCTGTTACTGCTGCTGCTACTACCACTACTGATACTACTACTGCTACTGCTGCTACTTCTACTGCTACCGCTATTGCTCATACTACTACTGCTACTACTACTTACTATTACTGCTGATCCTACTGCTGCTACTACTACTGCTATTACTACTGATACTACTACTGCTGCTGCTTGCTGCTTACTGCTACTGCTACTACCGCTTGTTATTGCTGATACTACTACTGCTACTGCTACTACTACCGCTACTACTACTGACCTACTGCTGCTGTTACTGCTGCTACTTTACTACTACTGCTGCTGCTGCCGCTGTTACTACTGATACTACTACTGCTGCTGCTACTGCTGCTGCTGCTGTTGCTTACTGCTACTACTACTACTGCTACTACTGAGGCTGCTACTGCTACTATTACTACTACTACTGCTGCTGAGGCTGCTACTACTACTACTGCTACTACTAATGATACTACTGCTGCTGCTGCTACTGCTACTACTACTGCTACTGCTGCTACTACTACTAGTACTACTACTAACTGCTATATTGCACACGAGTTTCTAAATACTGTGGCAATAAATTTATTCAGTTTTAGTTCAAATAATCCATTTTTCGCCTTCCTCCCTCTCCCTCTCTCTCTCTCTCTTTTTCTGCATGTTCGGATTAGCGAAGTTCGAGCTAGCGAGAGTTTACAGGGTATACAGATTTTGAAAGATTGGATTGCAATTTAACAATTCATCTATATCGAAGGTTCGCCAGATAAATCTAGATGACAGAACCGAGTGAATGTATCAGGAACTGAGTGAATGTATCAGGGAGTGAAAAGTTAAATTTACTAGAAACTGTCGTCTGGACTGACAGGAATTGTTATCGTGACCAAGTTAAGAAGCGGGATATCTTTCCAAATATTTTAAAATACTAAAGTTGAATAATTTCATTGTGTATAGAATTAGTACTGATTTTTTTTTTCAATTTCTTGCTGATTCACTGAATGTCAGAGTTGTTTGTCTGAAAAAATTGTTCCATATTATTTTCAGTTCAGTTCAATTATTCACAGTTTCAACAGAATTTGCTTTCATAAGCACTATAGTCACATGAAATTGGCAGGCAAACCCATTTCCCTTATGGATGACATTGCTAACATCTCTGAATTAGAGGCCACACCCACCAACAGTGACCAGATAAAGAAGTGGGTTAATTCATCCGTCTGTATATCGCAAGTGCGTAGGGTAGCATAACTCTTTAATTTTGCTTCTTTCTCGGCAGATTTAACAGGGATAGGACTTGAGCTAAGCCACTATCTAGACCAGTGATGTCAAAGCAAGCGCATTTTTCTGACTTTGACGTCGTGCGCGGGCAGCAAGCGCTAAGTACGGAAAGAGGAATGGTTGTGTATATGAATAAGCACCCTGTTGGATTAAGAAAACAGTGGTGCACAAACTTCAAACGGAACGTGAAATTTTATGTCGTTATTTTTATATGGCTCCTTTCTGTTTCATATTATCTATATTGTCTGTAAAACAAAAGTACCAACACTGATTTCTTAATATTGCACTTGTGTTTTAAATCTTAATAACATAATAGAGAGTTGAGAAGGAATATTCACTTAAATTCCATAGTAGTATAATATTATACTGTATTAAGTGGATGAAACACATCATTCATAAAGAAAGTGATATTCCAAAGAAAGAGATTGAGTATGACATGATAAGTTGGAATTTATATTGATGGTACCTTTAGCCTTACAAAAGTAATCAATAAACTAATCAAAACAATATTACAGTACAAAGCAAAGTTATCTAGGTACTGTATCTGTTTTAAGTGTAACTAATAGTACATAACAAAACTCTTATCGCATTATGCTTTTAAGGTGATATTTGTGAGCAACTTCCTATCATCAGAATATTAAATTATTTTCTCTAAATCTGCTGAAGCTATGGAGCTGACATTTTAACAACACATGGACACGTATCTTTTGCTTATGATGTAACAATAGTTGCTTTGTTAATAAATTTTTTCCATGAAATTTTCAAAATTTTAAATTTATCTTCAGTAATACGTATTACACATATTTACGAAAACATTCTGTAAGATTACTAAATAAATAGGCATATACCTGAAAATTTCACTTTTCTATACGAAAAGTTGAGAAAATATTTCATTTGAATAAAAAATCAAACTTGTGAAAAATGAGCATTAAAATTAAAACTTACATTCTTATAATGCACTTATACTTCTCAACAAATCGAAAATTAACATGGAAAGTTTTAATAAGTTCTCTTCCTTATCTATTGAATCAGTGCTGGCCATCCCTGAATATAGCTCGACCAAGCGGCATATACCACCTCTTTCGTCTGTCTCTTTAATTTTGCTTTTTCAGGCTCTCCTGGGATTTAAAGGGATGGGCCTTCCTGTGGGCATCAATCATTATCTAGACTTTTTCTTGACATAATCCTGTGCATGCTGAGATTCTTGTAACATAGAGCCTTCACTTCGCTAGACCTCTATCAAGACAAGACGGAATGTCACAACGCTGAACATATTGTGAAAAGAACTGCTATATTTTCATGAACCCTTTTTAGTATTATATTCTCTAAGATTCATATTGAATTATTGATACAATATTCATCTTCATCATTATATTATTTATTAACACTGCATCGTTTCATCATAATTAACATTTTGTTCCATACTTTTCTATACTCTGTGCGGTAAGAGAAAATGGCGTAGCCCAGGCGATAGCGCGTTTTCCTGCTGGTCCGGAGTTGCGCTCGGAAATAGGTGAGCTAATTATCTGTTTGGGGTTTTTCCGAGGTTTTTTTCCAACCATAAGGCGAGTATTATGTAATCTATGGCGAATCCTCGGCCTCATCTCGCCCAATACCATCTCACTATCACCAATTCCATCGACGCTAAATGATAGAGTACTTGATACAGCGTCGTTAAATAACCAAGTATTAAAAAAGACAGCGCCTGACGATTAATACGTGCGTTGAGAACAGCGTTGCCGCTTCGCCTAGAATCTACTCCAAGCATATCAACTAATACTTGCCATAGGCATTTGCTTACTTTAACAGTCCTTGGCCCTAGGTACTAATAACTACACCTCGGATTTTAGGTGAAGCCTGTTTTGTTCCTTATACAATATATGAAAATAAGTTCGTATATACGCAATTTATGTAAATACTAGCCGTACCCGTGCGCTCCGCTGCACCTATTAAAAATAAATATAAAGTAATTACATAATTAAAATAGGACGTTTGATCCAGGGAACATTCGTGTGTGATAGAAGGATAAATCGTTTAATATGTTACTTAATTTAAATTGTATTTAAATAATTAAAATGCGATCATTTTGGTCCAGAGAGCAATCATTTGGTGCAATGACAATTCCTTTAACATGTTTCTTAATTGTTATTACATGCAACCATAGTTTAATGAAGATTGACATATATTTAGTTTTATTGTGTATATCTTTTATATTACTTGCTATATGTTTCAGAAGTTACAGTAATAACAGTGTAGAATTATGTCCATCTAGAGAAACTACACTTTGCAATAATTAATTAATTAACTTCCGATATTACTTCATACAAACACAGAAACATTCTCTTAGGCTATGTTTAATAGCTTTCGATTGTTGTTGTCCAAGGCCCCTTATAGACGAAGTCATTTGTTTTTATTTCAGTACAGCGCCTTAGAAGTTGTTATTGTAATTTTAAAACTCATTTATCTCATTAAATATCAGTCCTATCAAAATTTTGTATAGAATAAAACTTATCGGAAATTATATTTAAAGAAACGTTTGTTATGTACTATTTTTCATGAAAATCAATAATAAGCGAGATATTTCGATTTATTTAATTCAGGCCCCCTTATAACCCCCCTTTTAAATAAAGTATTTTGAATGCCATATAGCCTAAAATCTAAGTTACAACGAACTTAATTTATATTTCAATTTTCATATAAATCGGTTCAGTCATTATCGCGTGAAAAGGTAACAAACATCCAGACAGACAGACATACAGACAAAAATTTCAAAAGAGCGATTTTCGGTTTCAGGATGGTTAATTATACATGTTAACACCAATTATTTTTGGAAAATCGAAAATTATCAGAAAAATTTCGGCTACAGATTTATTATTAGTGTAGATGTGGTAGAAATTGGTGATCCTATAGTACCTACTAATATCTAAATTGACGCTGAAAACTATTTTCAACTATTTTACTTTTTCTTTGCGAAAATTCATACCGAGTATAAAATATATAAGGAAGTTATTTTAAAATATTATCTTGCCCTAGTATAATTGTACAGGGTGATTCAAAAGCCCGTCGACATAGACAGAGTCCGTTATTAGTGCAAGTAGCGAAAAATGGAAAGAGGTGAAAAAAGTGGTCGGATATGTAGTTTTAAATCTAACGTAATTGAATTTTCAATAATACTTATCTAACATCTGCTATAACTAGCGAAAGAGCCACTAGTTTGGCAGCACTGAGACTGGTGGGTGTGTCGAAGACTAATGTACAGCCTCGACGGTGTATTCTAAGTTGAAAATTAAAGCACTACATATTTCCAACAAGTTTCCCCTCTTTCCATTTTTCGCTATCTGCACTAATAACGTAGTTTGTCTATGTCACCGGACTTTTGAATCACCCTGTATATTTTATATATCATATCTATATAATTTTATATAGGCCTACATCCATATAATCAACTCTGGATTTAGTGAAGTCGATTATAGACACCGGCGTAGCTCAGTTGACGGAGGCGCTTGCCTTCTGATGCGGAGCTGCACTCGAACGTGGATTCGATTCCCGCTTGGACCGATTACCTTATTTGTTTTTTTTTTTGCGAGGTTTTCCTCAACCGTAAAGCAAATGTCAGGTAATCTATGGCGAATCTTTGGCCACATCTCGTCAAATACCATCTCGCAACCACCAATTCCATCGACGCTAAATAACCTAGTAGTTGATACAATGTCGTTAAATAACCATTTCAAAAAGAAAAAAGTCTGTTATAATATTCGAGTATAGTGAAATAAAATCATTGGTCCCGCGGCCAAATGCAATGACCTCTACTGCAAAACGTCGGGGTAAATGGGAAGAGGTGTGTTGAGATCAAACTTGGGTTCAAATCCCGACTGGACTTATAACCTGGTTAGGTTTTTGCAAGGTTTCCTCCAACTGTAAGAAGAATCCTCGGCTTCATCTCGCCGAATACTATTTCGCTATCACTAATCTCACCGGTGCTAAATAACTAGTAGTTGATATAATGTCTTTAAATAACAGTTTCAAAAAGAAAAAAGTTGGTTATAATGATCACTCGGCTACATAAGTGTTCTGCCTATGGGCAGGCCTTTTATTGCAAACCCAGCATTCTCCAATCTTTCCTATTTTCTGCCTTCCTCTTAGTCTCCGCATATATCTTAATGTCGTCTATCATCTGATATCTTCTTCTGCGCCAAACTCTTCTCCCGTTCACCATTCCTTCTAGTGTATTCTTCAGTAGGCAGTTTCTTCTCAGCCAGTGACCCAACCAATTTCTTTTCCTCTTTCTGATCAGTTTCAGCGTCATTCTTTCTTCGCCCACTCTTTCCAACACAACTCCTTTTCTTATTTTGTCTGTCCACTTCACACGCTCCATTCTTTTCCATATCCACATTTCGAATTCTTCTATTCGTTTCTCTTCATTTCCTTGTAATGTTCATGTTTCTGCTACATACAATGCCGCACTTTACTATTCTCTTCCTTACTTCTTTTTCCAGAGGTCCGCAGAAGATGCTCCTTTTTCTATTAAAAGCTTCCTTTTCCATTGCTATCCTCCTTTTGACTTCCTGGTAGCAGCTCATGTTACTGCTTATAGTACACCCCAAGTATTTGAAGCTGTCCACTTGCTCTACTGTCTCATTTAGAATTCGCAAGTTTACCTTTTTTATTTTTCTTGCGACAACAATGGTCTTCGTCTTGTTTGCATTTATTTTCATTCCATATTGCTCACAGCTGTCATTTAGCTCCAGTAGCATATCCCTTAGTATCATCTCCTCTTCTGCTAACAATGCCATATCATCAGCAAATCTTATGCACTTTATTCTTCTTCCTTCTACTTTTACCCCTCCCATAACATTCGGATATAGTGAAATAAAATCATTGGTCCCGTGGCCAAATGCAACAACCTCTGCTGCTAACCTTCAGGATAAATGGGAAAAGGTGTGTTGAAATTAAACATGGGTTCAAATCCCATCTGGACTTATAACCTGGTTAGATTTTTGCAAGGTTTTTCCAACTGTAAGATAAATCCTTGGCTTCATCTCGCCGAATACCATTTCGCTATCACTAATCTCATCGGTGTTAAATAACATAGTAGTTGATACAGCGTCATTAAACAACCGATTAAAATACTACTAACACTATCACTATCACTATCGCTGTCACTATTATACTGTCACTACTGCTACGTCATATAAATGTAAGAATTTAATAGTATTTTAATCTCCGTGCGTGACAGATATGCAGTATCAAATTCAGATTGCAAAGTCATTGCACTTGCCACCCTTACTAGTGTCGAGGTCAGTAGTTGGTTTCTCTTTCACAATTCATGCATTACTACGGATTTTCAGGAAGGGACATAAAATTTATCTGAAGTACTAAAGCTAGACTGCGTAAATCTACGTTCTTTCTTTAAGCATTATCTCCCGCAGAATGATCCGTGATGTCATCGGTCTCGTGATGCTGCAGTACGTATTTTTAGTATATCTCATATAAATTATGGCATAATTATATCAGCCTGCACACATTAAACGCTTGGAATAGCCTAAAAGTGTCAATTAAGATAGCATGTTAAGTAACATTACGAGCGGACATCGGTTGCTACGCTACGTGCAGAATGGCACTAAGTATGACATTCAGCGTTGTATGGACGTGGGAGTGGAATGCAACCCGCAGTGCAATAGTAATCTATCTCGATGCGTAATAATATCGTTTGTACTCGACGGTTTTTGATAGTAGAAAAATGAGCTCAAATTCGGGCCGGTCAAGTGGAATTTGCGAGGGATAAAAACGAATTTGGGAGGGCAAATTTGGAGCAGATGGAATTTTATTTTGAAGAAATATCGAGTAAATTGTTGTTTGGCGCAGATGGCATTTTATTTTGAACACATGTCGAGTAGATTGTTGTTTGGGGCAGATGGAATTTTATTTTGAACAAATGTCGAGTAGATTGTTGCTTGGGGCAGATGGAATTTTATTTTGAACAAATGTCGAGAAGATTGTTGTTTGGGGAAGATGGAATTTTATTTTGAATAAAAATATCGAGTAGATTGTTGTTTGGGGCAGATGGAATTTTATTTTGAACAAATGTCGAGTAGATTGTTGCTTGGGGCAGATGGAATTTTATTTTGAACAAATGCCGAGAAGATTGTTGTTTGGGGCAGATGGAATTTTATTTTGAATAAAAATATCGAGTAGATTGTTGTTTGGGGCAAATGGAATTTTATTTTGAACAAATGTCGAGTAGATTGTTGTTTGGCGCAGATGGAATTTTATTTTGAATAAAAATAACGAGTAGATTGTCGTTTGGGGCAAATGGAATTTTATTTTGAATAAAAATATCGAGTAGATTGTTGCTTGGGGCAGATGGAATTTTATTTTGAACAAATGTCGAGTAGATTGTTGTTTGGTGCAGATGGAATTTTATTTTGAATAAAAATATCGAGTAGATTGTTGTTTGGGGCAAATGGAATTTTATTTTGAACAAATGTCGAGTAGATTGTTGTTTGGCGCAGATGGAATTTTATTTTTAATAAAAATAACGAGTAGATTGTCGTTTGGGGCAAATGGAATTTTATTTTGAATAAAAATATCGAGTAGATTGTTGCTTGGGGCAGATGGAATTTTATTTTGAACAAATGTCGAGTAGATTGTTGTTTGGTGCAGATGGAATTTTATTTTGAATAAAAATATCGAGTAGATTGTTGTTTGTGGCAAATGGAATTTTATTTTGAAGAAATGTTGAGTAAATTGTTGTTTGGCGCAGGTGGAATTTTATTTTGAAGAAATGTCGAGTAGATTGTTGTTTGGGGAGATGGAATTTTATTTTGAACAAATGTCGAGTAGATTGTTGTTTGACGCAGATGGAATTTTATTTTGAATAAAAATATCGAGTAGATTGTTGTTTGGGGCAAATGGAATTTTATTTTGAAGAAATGTCGAGTAAATTGTTGTTTGGCGCAGGTGGAATTTTATTTTGAAGAAATGTCGAGTAGATTGTTGTTTGGCGCAGATGGAATTTTATTTTGAACAAATGTCGAGTAGATTGTTGTTCGCGCAGATGAAATTTTATTTTGAAGAAATATCGAGTAAATTGTTGCTTGGGGCAGATGGAATTTTATTTTGAACAAATGTCGAGAAGATTGTTGTTTGGGGCAGATGGAATTTTATTTTGAATACAAATATCGAGTAGATTTTTGTTTGGGGCAAATGGAATTTTATTTTGAAGAAATGTCGAGTAAATTGTTGTTTGGCGCAGGTGGAATTTTATTTTGAAGAAATGTCAGTATATTGTTGTTTGGGGAGATGGAATTTTATTTTGAACAAATGTCGAGTAGATTGTTGTTTGGGGCAGATGGAATTTTATTTTGAATAAAAATATCGAGTAGATTGTTGTTTGGCGCAGATGGCATTTTATTTTGAAGAAATGTCGAGTATATTGTTGTTTGGCGCAGATGGAATTTTATTTTGAATAAAAATATCGAGTAGATTGTTGTTTGGGGCAAATGGAATTTTATTTTGAAGAAATGTCGAGTAAATTGTTGTTTGGCGCAGGTGGAATTTTATTTTGAAGAAATGTCGAGTAGATTGTTGTTCGGCGCAGATGAAATTTTATTTTGAAGAAATATCGAGTAGATTGTTGTTTGGCGCAGGTGGAATTTTATTTTGAAGAAATATCGAGTAAATTGTTGTTTGGGGCAGATGGAATTTTATTTTGAAGAAATATCGAGTAGATTGTTGTTTGGCGCAAATGGAATTTTATTTTGAAGAATGTCGAGTAGATTGTTGTTTGTCCTATTTGAACTGTTGTATTAGTGAAGCGTGGTGAGTTAATCAAGTTACGGTCTACAGTGGCAGTGAATAGTTTCGGTCAGTGATAATTTATAGTGTCAGTGAAATGTGTCATAGTGCCAGTGCAGTGAGTGAGATGAGAGTGAAGTGAAATATCAGTACCAATGTGAAACTTATGTTGGGTCTATACATACGTAGGTTGTAATGGAAAATTAGGTTCACTTATTAATTAGGTTGTTTTATATATTATTATTAATTGTAATCATTGTGTATTATTTTATTGTGTGTAGTTAAGTTACCACTGCCACCGGGTGTTTGCCCACTTGCAGTGTAAATAAATACATACGTTCATATGTAAAATTTAATGGAGATTCGGGATATGTCAATTTTAGTATGGGATGTGATTTAAGGGAGACTCCACTGAAAATCATGAAAATTTTCCAAATTTTTTTAGCTATTTCACTTATTCAGAATTTATATTTTCACACCCCAAATGGATTCAGCTCAATTCTGATTACAAATACTCGTATGTTTACACTTTTTAAATTAAGGCTGGAAGGGGCGTGGAATTTAAAGAGCTGTCAAAATTGTTTTTCATCGAAGAATTCTTTTTAAAATTTCTGATTACAAAACCAGTAACTTTTTGTTGGCTCCCTGAAGTTACGAGACGAATGTAGTGGAGGAGAATATTAATTTACATAAATATTCATTTTATTTTCAAATCTATTTTTCTGTGTTCATTTTTGTTGATTCAACACCAACTTTCTTATGCCAAATTTTAATCAATCTGCATTTATTTTGTGAGAAATGCTGCTAGTTTATTTTATTAACATTTTTCTTAATGCTGCTAGTTTATTTTATTAATATTTTTCTTAAATACTTGCAGTAAAAATTTCATCCAAATTGATTAATATTTGGCATAAGAAAGTTGGTGTTGAATCAACAAAAATGAACACAGAAAAATAGATTTGAAAATAAAATGAATATTTATGTAAATGAATATTCTCCTCCGCTACATTCATCTAGTAACTTCAGGAGCCAACAAAAAGTTACTAGATTTATAATCAGAAATTTTAAAAAGAATTCTTCGATGAAAAACAATTTTGACAGCTCTTTAAATTCCACTCTCCCTTCCAGCCTTAATTTAAAAAGTGTAAACATACGAGTATTTGTAATCAGAATTGAGCTGAATCCATTTGGGGTATATAAATTCTGAATAAGTGAAATAACTAAAAAAATTTGGAAAAATTTTTAATGATTTTCAGTGGAGTCTTCCCTTAAAGAAAAATAAAGATATCTGGGGTCTATTGCATAAATATACCAAAGACAAGTGACATGTATAGATGACAAATGACGAGTCTTCGTAATTTCTGTTGCATAACACAATAAATTATTTTAGTAATTGGTCATGACTGGCATATTTTACAAGTGAAAGGCTGTCATATTAGTAAATTCTGTTTTATAATATTGCGAAAAAGTTAGTAATGCAGAGTGGGCGAAAAGTCACTTTCCCCAAACACTTCCTTACATTTAATTACATTCAATTTACATTTGAGTACAGATAGGTATTGTTCAAAATGGAGGTCTTGTTTCTCTACCCAATAATTCACAACATTTAGGCACTAATTTACATATGACAGAACATAACTGACGACTTTCATCGATTTTCACGAATAACTGTTCGATCATCTGTCGCAACTGATGCACATCCTGCGGTTTCTGAGCAAAAACATCATTTTTCAGGATAACCCACATCGAAAAATCACCATGGCCATTCTGTTATGCCACGACTGCCAATCCATTCGTGGAATTGCTGGTTCAAGAAGTCCCTCACTCCTACACCAAAATGAAGGTTGCTCCATCCTGTTGCCATATCAACCGCATATTGGCAAAACAGGGGCTGTTTTCAAGTTCAGGAATAATCACCTCTTCTAACATCTAAAGATATCGATCACTGGTAACCGTTTCTTCAAAAAGAATGGTCCTATGACACCAGGTATTCGTTTGTTCATGTTATGACATCTGTATATGTGTGTAAGTATGAAACCTAAGAACGAATATTGGGGAAAGCGACTTTTAACCCACTCTGTATTATACTAAAATAAGTTTTAAGTTCTATTTAATCTTGCATTAATTTAATTACGGAAGAAGAAAGATAATTGTACTCTATGACATACCCAAATTATTCAACATTTGTGCGTTTCATTGTTGTGAAAATGCTGCGAAACGATCTTCACATCATGATTCTTGACGAATTAAGAGAAGAAAAGCATATGTTATATGTACAGTTTTCCTACAATTTGACGAAGGAAGTGTTTCTGAAGACAACTCTCACAGAAGAACTGATATACTGTAATTGTATTAAACAGACAACTACAAAAGGCTATTATAATAGATCCAAATATACGCAAGGAGAGAGATCTCAACCAACCTCATCAGATTGATCATGAAAAGAGGACTGTTTATGAGCCGTGTTAACCCTCCCTTAGTGCCAAGTATAACATCCCTCTCTTTTTGGTGCTCTGGGTTCTTTACCAAAATTTACATGTAGGCCTAATTACTTAAAACAATGATTAATACCATCTTTTGAAATTAAAAAAATCATTTCTCAAATTCTTAAATATTCCCTGCAGGTTATACAATTTAATGTATACCACTCAGAAGGTCTTAATTACCCCATTTTCGCCACTTCCTTTCCTCATTTAATCCTTTTCTCTTCATTTCTGGTTGTCTACCTTGGTTTTCAGATCGCACCTGCGGCGGCCCTCCGAAGCTGCTGACTCTCTCGGCCGGCCTCCATGGATGTGTCAAGCTGTGGTAGTTGGTGGCCAGCAGCGGAAACCACTCCCCCCCCCCGAGAGGGGGCTTACATCTCAGACCGTTTGAGGGGATATGTGGGGAGGGGGCTGTTGGCGTAGAATGGTACACGGGTTTTGAAGGATGGCGGGACTAGTCGTCAGGGTGTTAGCAGTGGGGTCGGTGGGCATGCAACTCATCCCAGGGACGCACAACAGGCCTCTGGTGGGCATGCATGAGATCTTTCCCACCCACCCTCGTAGAAAGAGAGAAAAAAATGTCATGTTATACGCTAATTTTGACTAAAATCTTTTATTTATAAATTTAATTTAAAGGTTATCTTTTAATACTTCATTTTATAATTGATATCAACGGTACCTAATTATTACAATTTAGTTTAAAACAATATTCATCTTTAATTCATTATATTTGCTGTTAATTTCCGGATCCTCGTGGCCATCCTTAATTAAGGCCGGACGATTTATTTTTCTTGAAATCTCTCTCTCAAATAAATGAAAGCAACTCCGAACTTATGCTCAATTAGTTGGTCTGATACCACCGAATAAGGATTGGCAATATACGCGAGGCATCATTTGGTCAAACTTTAGAAAGAAGGCTGTGATAGCCTGTATTAATTACATGATTTATCTTTCAAATTTATAATGATGTATTTTTTATTATTTTTAAATAGTGTTTGAATAATGATTACTATTAAAATAGCCTTTCTTTGTTATAGTTAAAACCTTCTGTGTTGCAGGACTAAATAAGACCATTTGAAATCACTAAATTTCAGTAATTCTTGGCTCAAATCTATCTTTAAACTGGAATTTGAAAATCAATATTTATCTTGCTTTACCTAAATGTTCACCTCTGCCAGAATGAATTCTTCCTCACTGTCACTACTTGAAGATGAATTGGTTTGTTTTTTTTCCGCCAACATCTCTCCATTTTTTTTATATCATTCTCCATGGTTTTAGGCAAAATACGGAGGAGGCTGGCCTAGGGACGAAGAAAAAATTGTTTCATCGAAAAACAATTACAGGTCAGTAAGGAGTTTGAGAATGCCCTCTGTGTTGAGGATCAGCAGAAAGATCTTGAAAGGTCAAGCAATGTCTCAAATTTAATTCTTGGCTCCAGAAATTATCTCTAATTCAACTTCAAAATGCTTTTATCATTGGCAAATTTTACACACCACAACGAATGATATTTTATCAGGTCACAACTGTTAGATGAAACTCGTTTTCCCATTAATGTACACCTTACATCATTTTGATTGTCTTGGATTTGTTTTTCCCCGGTCGCCAGGGTTTACCACTTGATTTAGGCTTGATTTAGGCTTGATTTAATCCATTGTGTTCCTAAATTTCGATGACGGTCAAAGTCCGACAGGTTTGGATAGCATTCGTAATCCGATGATGACGGGTCAGCCATCATGCCTTAGATCTTGAAAAATCATCTCCGATGAGTACCCCCCATGAACCACTGGTTCTGAATTCAAAAACCTGTTTCTATCAACATCGAAAGAGAAAGTCCCTTATCTTTTGTAGCGCAGTCGGTATAGCTTCAGCTGGACCCTTTTGTGCTCGAGATTGCAATTGTTTTGATTTATTTTGGGATTGCTTTTCAAGTGTCGTTTAAATGCGACAGACCTTCAGTAGATTTACTGGCATGTTTTGGCCCATTGTGCTCCCTGAAAATCCGGCACAGCGGCCTGGACGCAATCTTGAACTCCAATTGCTGACTCGTTAAAATCTATTATTTATTTATTTATTTATTTATTTATTTATTTATTTATTTATTTATTTATTTATTTATTTATTTATTTATTTATTTATTTTCCAAAGAGAACGAAACGGGAGTTCCTCGAGAAAACTGTCTGCAACGACTGCTTTGTTCACCATGATTCCATGACGTTCTGGCAGGGTGTCGAACCCGCACCGCCTGGATGGAAGACCAAAGTACTAGCCCTTTAGTCACAGCTTTTTTAATTTGTTTAAAAATGCTCATAATCGAATGGTGTAACCCAAAAATGGTTACCTGAATTAATTTTTTGTTGTAAATTATTTTATGGCTTTTCTACTGAATAATTATATCAATATATTATCAAGGGTGAGATCTTAAACGCAATAAATTTGTAATTACAATTAATTGTAGATAATCTCTGTTCGGATTATCAATTCTAGTGTCAGAGGATAACATGTGCTACTACGTCAGTAGATTGGATAATTTCATCAGTTTGCCATTTCGTAATACTGATACCAATACTACATTTCCTTCATGTGTTGCTAAGGGAGTTCATCCATTACATTTGGAGTTTGGTTCATGGGAGGTCTGACGTCATATCTTATCCGCTTATTGTTACAAATATCTCCTAACAGCTGAGTGAGTAGTTGCTATAGCAACTTACGAGAGGCAGGAGGTCACAACGTTGAAAGACTCGTCAACTATCTTAATAGTGAAGGAAATCCCCCCCTCCTTCGCTTTTAATCCAAATTGCCATGACTAATAGACCGCATACCAACGGAGTGAAATGCTATTGGCTAAAAAGTTACTACTTACATTAATTTTATCATCGAAAGCCAAGATTTTTATGTGACACCATAATGATAGGAGGACGCTATACACAGTTTTACACCTTTTACATTAAACTATTCTATCAACAGTAATCTCACTAGACGTTTTGCTTTTATCGATAAATCTGCGAGTGGAACACGAGCAGATTTATCTAGAGAAAATCAAAACTCGAGTGGGATTTAATTGACTATTACACGATTAGAAGAAAGTATATAAAGATTAGAAGTAACGAAGTACTCCAATAAAATAAAATATTAATTGACTTACGAAAATACAACTGTCTTCAAATGTATTATTGTACAATTTCAACATTACAAATATTACGCTAGATGGCAGTAGTATGTTATGATTAGCTGTTATCTTGCTATCAGTTGTGCCAACTATGGAATCTTCATTGAACTCTGTAGACGATTACTAGATCACGATGGCAGTGTTACTAGTCAAGAAGGCTTTGTTCATTCAGTTTCATTTTTATTAAAACAGTTGCATTCCACTTCAATTATCCGGATCCCAGTAATCAACGTCACTTGACAGATGACTTTCAATAAATCTTAATATTAAACAATCTCTGATACGTGACTATCCATAATATCATATAGCAGAAGCTATAACATAACCTAAATAATATACATACAAGTGTTCGAAAAGTTTTAATTAACGACGATGACATAAAAAATAAACATGAATAATTTTAAAAGGAATAATTATTGAATGTACAATTTTCAAATTTGAATGTTTTAGTGGTTGGTGGTTCAGTTGATGTTATATTTTTATTTTATTGGGTTATTTTACGACGCTGTATCAACATCTAGGTTATTTAGCGTCTGAATGATATGAAGGTGATAATGCCGGTGAAATGAGTCCGGGGTCCAGCACCGAAAGTTACCCAGCATTTGCTCATATTGGGTTGAGGGAAAACCCCGGGAAAAACCTCATCCAGGTAACTTGCCCCAACCGGGATTCGAACCCGGGCCACCTGGTTTCGCAGCCAGACGCGCTGACCGTTAAAATGTAGTAATTATACACCTGGTAGTAGCCCTTTAATGCACCTCATTAAAGTACACCTATTCATTATAATTCAGTTGTTCAGCCAATGACAAATCACCATTGTACCATTATAAACCGCCAGTATCGATTATTCTCGGATATGCAATCGAAAGACAATTAGCGAAAAGTCACTGAGGCTGGAAATCAATACTGTCGCAGGTTATGTTCTATTACTATAATAATTAGCGTTAATTGTAAATAATATTCAAATAAATTCAATTTGTCATCTCGTTTTTCAATTATAAATCAATTTCCAGGTTATATCAAAACTAATCTTCATGTTATTATCTAGATTATATCAAGGTCAATCACATTCGGTGCCTCAGAAAAATCAATACTTTCGCGTCTGCGCACATCTCACAATTCAGGTCAGTTCCGTTCCGTTCGTCACTTACATAACCATAAGATGAAAACTTATGAATAATTTCAAGTTAGAAATATGGTCGAACATAAAAAGTCGTATGAAACTTGCCTATAATGGTAATTAAGACGCTCGTATGAAAATTATGAAACGAGCTTGCGCTCGTTTCATAAACAAACATACTCGCGTCTTAATTACTACCATTATAGGCTCGTTGCATAATGTACTATTATCTTTCTGAAATTTTTAAAATAGGTAAAACTACTAAGATGTACGACTTTTTATACAGCGAACATTTCCGGTGTTTCTGTCAGCCGAGCAATGGGAGGTCTCCTACGCTTACCTCTGCTTGCGTCCGCGAACTCATGGCGCATACAAGCAAACATTCTCATGGGGGCAGATAAAAAAGTTATTTTTTCTTCCAGCAGGTTAATAATATCAAAACAAGTGCTTATACAAATTTTGGTCACTCAAGCGCAATTACGATGGCCCTCCAGCAAGTAGGTTTCACTGGAGCCGTATACAGAAAGAAAACACAATTTCATGGTAATTAGAACAGATACAGCAATTTTTTTGTTGGGCTACTTCTTAAAATAGTATTCCCCACCGGAATTGAGACATTTCTCATACCGTAGGATCCACAGAGAGATGCAGACGGATGTCACATAGGCCTACTGTTTGCGATCAAAGGCGGCAGACTTCTACGACAAAGGGATAAAAAAATTGATGCCAAGGTATGACAATTGTCTCAGTTTCAGTGGAGAATATGTTGAAAAATAGCTCAACAATATCTGTATCTGTTCCAATAAATCTTTCCATGAAATTGTGTTTTCTTTCTGTAAACGGCCCCAGGGAAACTTACTTTCTGGAGGCCCTCGTAATTCCGCTCGAGTGGCCAAAATTTGTATAAGCACTTGTATTGACATTATTAACATGGTGGAAGAAAAGAAAGTAACATTTTTATCTTCCCCCATGAGAATGTTTGCTTGTTAGCGGATTAAAACTCATGTACTTAAGTTGTATTAATAATTAATATTCTGTAGGCTTACTCGCCCCCTTTAATAGGAAAGGGCCATTTTCTAAATAAATTTGGAAAAAGAACTAAGAAAGATACTAGTAAAGTGCTATGTGTGGAGTGTGGCCTTGTATAAGATCAGAAACTCGGACATTACGATAAATTGGAGAGAAACCACTGGAAGCATTTGAAATGTGAATATGGAGAAGAATGAAGTGTGTGAAATGGACAGACAGAATATGAAATAAAACTGTGCTAGAAAGAGTGAGTGAAGAAAGAATGTCGATGAAAAAAGGATGAGAAAAAGAAATTGGCTGGATCACTGGCTGAGAAGAAACTGCCTTCTGAAGGATACACTGGAAGGAATGGTGAACGGGAGAAAAGTTCGGGGCAGAAGAAGATATCAGATGATAGACGACATTAAGATATCATACGCGAAGACTGCCTTTGGGCAGAAAACTATGAATGAACTCACCCTCCTCACTGTCCTCACTATAATTACTTACAAATGGCTTTTAAGGAACTCGCAGGTTCATTGCCGACCTCACATAAGCCTGCCATCGGTCCTATCCTGAGCAAGATTAATCCAGTTCCTACCATCATATCCCACCTCCCTCAAATCCATTTTAATATTATCTTCCCATCTACGTCTCGGCCTCTCCAAAGGTCTTTTTCCTCTGGCCTCCCAACTAACACTCTATATGCATTTCTGGATTCACTCATACGTGTTACATGTCCTGCCCATCTCAAACGTCTGGATTTAATGTTCCTAATTATATCAGGTGAAGAATACAATGCGTGCAGTTCGGGGTTGTGTAACTTTCTCCATTCTCCTGTAACTTCATCCCTCTCAGCCCCAAATAATTTCCTAAGCAACTTATTCTCGAATATCCTTAACCTCTGTTCCTCTCTCAAAGTGAGAGTCCAAGTTTCACAACCGTACAGAACAACCGGTAATATAACTGTTTTATAAATTCTAACTTTCAGCCTCCTCACAATAACCGCTGGGGATATTGTCATTCATTTGTGATGCTTAATTCACATCGTCATAAGAAACTTACTCGTATTATTCTGTAACTGCGTCTCATATCAGTTCCTATAGTCGCGACGCTGTTAGTCCCGGCGTGACTCCTCCTTTTTGCTTACGTCTTAGGAAGTGAAGGCTCTATAAAGTCTAGGTAGGTAGTATCGTTCGCCATTTTTGTTATTTCGTTGCCGAGCTACCATACGAGGAATCTATTTGCCACACCGTTAAACATTATCATGTCGTAGCTCCTATGATAATAAATCAAACGCACTGTAATTCAGCAAATAATTGAGCGGAAGATAACGTCTTCATGTGCTTTCTGCGAACGCCAACGAAAGAGCCAAAATGGCGGGCGATTATATTAAGTATTTATCGAGCCTTAAGAAATGAATAACGTCTTCCTCAGCGAATCACAAGACGCACACGTTTAAATGTAGCCGACCTGCAACGTGATTGGCTGCCGGAAATTAGAGCGACGGGACTATAATTCATCCATTTTTCTTAGGTAAGCACACGAGGTTGTCGTTGGCTTTATGTTGAAAAATGTATTAACAATTTTATTAAAATTATTAATTGTTATACAGTAATCTATCTCATATGACATAATAAATAAATACTTTCAGGAACTTAAAATGAAGCAAACAGTACCTAAAATGATATAGTGCATCAATATTTTATTGTTCATAAAGCTTTATTATTAAAAAAAAACTGTATATTTTGATTTTCTATTATTCAACTTCACTGCCTCGTGAAAACTGCCATGTCTTTGACTCAATCCAATAAGAAAAGAGAATAAGTTCCATTTTATTTAGAACATGGCATCTCCGTAATATAATTGCACTCTGTTTTCTAGGGGTTTCTCTTTGGCAATTGCACCTTTTTTATGTCCAATCTTCAATGTAATTTGCATACATTCCCATAATGCACCCCTTCGTATACTACTCGTTTATTTTCTTATAATATTACCTTTCTGATTACGAAAATTATAATTTATAATTATAAACAATTATAATTAAATAAAAATGTTATGTTTTATTTAACGACGCTCGCAACTGCAGAGGTTATATCAGCGTCGCCGGATGTGCCGGAATTTTGTCCCACAGGAGTTCTTTTACATGCCAGTAACTCTACTGACATGACCCTGTCGCATTTAAGCACACTTAAATGCCATCGACCTGGCCCAATCGAACCCGCAACCTTGGGCATAGAAGGCCAGCGCTATATCAACTCGCCAACCAGGTCGGCATTATAATTTATAATTGACACATATGCATATAAAAGATACTAGGGCCGATTTCACCAACATGTTACTAATCAACAACAATTAAGTAATTGTAACTGTAACGATTTATTTTCGAAATTAATTCAAAAGTTGTGTCTCTAGCCCAGGATGTAAGTTACTCGTCGCAGTTGAAAAAGCGTCTTAATAACCAATTTTAAAAAAGCAACACAAAGCACGTATACAGCGAACAACTAAGGCCCTGTTTTATATTTTTTTATTTCAGTAGGTTATTGTACGACGCTTTATCAACATCGTAGGTTATTTAGCGTCTGAATGAGATGAAGGTGATAATGCCGGTGAAATGAGTCCGGGGTCCAGCACCTAAAGTTACCCAGCATTTGCTCATATTGGGTTGAGGGAAAAACCCCAGAAAAAACCTCAACCAGGTAACTCGCCCCGACCGGGAATCGAACCCGGGCCACCTGGTTTCGCGGCCAGACGTGCTAGCCGTTACTAGGCATAGTAGTTGAACGGAGCACCACCTACGCAGCCTTCTATTATGTACAGTAGAGGGACTCTAGAACACAGTTAACCTGAAACCACTTGCCTTTCTCCCATCGGGCACTAAGTTTCGCTCCTGGTAATCAGTAATCAGATATGAACAAGGAAATGGGAATGGTCGGGAGACTGCACGGATCTATCACGAAAGATTTCCTCGCAGACAGAAACCGCATCATAAAACATTTTCAGCTGCAGTGTTTCGTCGTCTGTGAGACGAAGTCGTTTGACGGAAAGCGTGTAGACAGAGGGTGGCACCAGCGAATAGGGATTATAAAGAATGGACACTTCGCGTCGGTACCTTTGATGTAGCAGGACTGATTTCAATGACCTTCAAGCCAGCTAAAGCGTCAGATTCTGCTTTCTCCCTAGAGTTGGCGCTGACATCACACCAGCTAGCAGTCGACACAGCGGAAATATAACACATATAATTAATACATCTAGGTACATTATGTACTCAAATAAAATAAATTGGATCCATAAAATAATAAATCCATCATTAACTGCAATGTCTAGATTCTAGAGTTCCTTTATAATGAGAGTTGAGACGTTGACCCCAACAACAATTAAAATATGTAATGATTTGATAGCGCTGAAAATGGAAAAACAAAACTCTTACGAGAAGTAAAACCATATATCTATATTATATTATTATACAAATATCAAAACGAATTCGATACTTAATTTTATAATGTATTATATTATTTTATAATATAATGTATTATATCTGAAATATAAAATATTATTATTACAACTAGTTTGTCACTGAGGAATAAGGAAAAGCTGTTAACTTGAATTTATTTGAAGCAAAGCGTTACCGGTACTGGATTATGCAATAAGGTAGGCGATGTTTGGATCCTGTGCCTTAACTCTATTCTCAATTAATTATCTTAGCGTATGCTCGATTACACTACCTCTAGCGCTTGAAAGTAGAACTAGCCGCTGGCGCACAGAGAAACAAAACACAGGAAAATTCGCTCAGTGTCCATTCTTTATAAGCCCTATTCGCTGGTGGCACCGTCAAGTTCGTACATCTGATCTGGAAGAATATGTTTCACAAGACGCTGGGATAACCACCGTGTAAGCTCTAGGATTGTGGCCTGCCAAGCTGATCCATTCTAACAGCACTTTCAACGTACACTACGCAGCTGATCTGAAACTTAAAATAAGCGTAAACACACTGTAACTGATATGATGGGCTGATGTTATGAATACGAGTATTGACATGTATCGTGAAAAACTTTCGTTTTCGAACATATGTTCATACGGCGGGCAAATCGCAATATAGAGAACGTAGAAGCTCCGCCCACGACCCCTTCCACTTTTCCCCTATTAGCTCACCAGACACTCTACATCATGTATGAGACGATATTAGCTCCCAATCACGGTAGAAGAGCTCGACCTTGATCACGAGCGCATAGCGCATCCACTACATAGCGTCGTAACGTAGACACAGGGATGTACATGCATATATATCGAATAAAGGCAGATTACAATAACTTGCGCTACTAAATTTCTGGCTATGTAATAGGGCTAATTACTCAGTTATTTAATATACATGTACATATATAAACAAATCGCAAAGGAAAGGGATTTTAAGAACAAAAGAAAAATAGGAAAAGTTAATTGTTTGTAATCCATTTTCTTGTTAAAAGCAATTATTTATTTTGTAAATACTTCACTTCATTGGTTAGGAGAAACTAATAGGGTCTACCTGCTCGACGTGTGTGATCTCTAAGTACCTTTGAGCATTTGTTGAAAAAATAATAACGACAATATAGATTGAAATAGAGTATATTGATTGTGTGATTGTGAAAATGTAGTCCTTACTCTCCAGTCGTGATTGTGTAATGAGTTTTCTTAGAGTGATTTGTGAGATGCACGTAACACGAAAAAACAAATTGATTAAATTATTCTATTGAAGAGCCATCGTAATTTTTGGAGTCAACCATTTAAGGGCATATGTATGATTTTAAAACTTCCACAATTTTCGGCGAAAATTTGTGAAATTTAAACTATATAAACTGGTCTACAATACTATATAATCTGTACACAATTTGGTGTCATTAAGTCTAATAGTTTTGAAATTATATTTTTGTAATATATTTTATATTGACATCACTAAAAAGGCTCCTTGCGTCAAAGTTTTCAAAAATTTTAGTTCATATTTGCTCGAAGTCTTGAAAATAGTAATGGGAATAAAAATTAATTAGCTTTGGAGACCAGTCTAAATAGAGACAATAATTTTTTAAATTTATGAATTTACCATTACAGCATATTTAATCTAAGGGCAATATGAATATTCCCCGAAGAAACTTAATATTAATATTTCATACAAATGCTAGTTAAATTTTATTTATCAACAGTAATCTCACTAGACGTTTTGATTTATCTAGAAAAATCAAAACTCGAGTGGATTTAATTGACTATTACACGATTAGAAGAAAGTATATAAAGATTAGAAGTCACGAAGTACTCCAATACAATAAAATATTAATTGATACGAAAATACAACTGTCTTCAAATGTATTATTGTACCATCTCAACATTACAAATATTACGCTAGATGCATGCTAGATGGCAGTAGTGTCTTTATACAGACACTGTAATGATTACTATTCAATAAATCTTAATATTAAACAATCTCTGATACGTGACTATCCATAATATCATATAGCAGAAGTTCTTTTTATCCTCTCAGAGCAGAAGCTATAACATAACCTAACTAATATACACAAGTGTTAGAAAAGTTTTAATTAATGACGATGACAAAAAATAAACATGAATAATTTTAAAAGGAATAATTACTGAATGTACAATTTTCAAATTTGAATGTGGTTGGTGGTTCAGTTGATGTTATATTGGACGTGTGCGTAATAAATTGGAACTCGTTGATTTAGGCCTACATGGTGTATTCAACTTATTCAGAATTTCCGAATGAATAATTTTAAAAGGAATAATTATTGAATGTACAATTTTCAAATTTGAATGTGGTTGGTGGTTCAATTGATGTTATATTGGACGTGTGCATAATAGAAGTGGAACTCGTTGATTTAGGCCTACATGATGTATTCAATTTATTCAGGATTTCCGAATGGTGCTCTTCATTTATTTGCAAATCGGATTTCAGAACATGCATAGGTATGATCAGTGATTTTTATTAATTCTTGTTCTTGAATGCCAATGCGAGTCATATTTGAAACTGCTGTGCATCGACTGGAGTGGTTTGTAATTTTATATATATTTTTGACGTCCAGACCAGCGCAGTTTCAAATGTTGGCAAACAAAGAAACAAATGCTAGGGACGCGATAAAATTAAACAAATGCTAGGGACGCGATAAAATTGTGCGATAAGCAGCCATGATTGGTTGAAATACGTCCTTTCGTACCGTTTTATTGGTCAAAAGTAGTATGACGTAGTAAGAGTGTAAAAGCCATCATAATTAATCTTTGTGAAAGTTTCAGGCCAATATGACAATAACTGTTGTGCAAGGAGCTTTTCGTTCAGTAAACTGCTTAACATTTTAAAGTCGAGAAAATAGCATAAAAAAATTCGTCTCAACTCACGCACCGCATGTATGGACATATATGATTATATGGTTAAGTCATTTAAAACAGTCTCAAATATAATTACGATTATAAAACCAAAAAAAAAAAAAAACCGCGGATTTTCTTAATTTTTCAGCATTATTTCTTGTCTGAAATCAATTTCTCTCTTCTCCAGAATAATGTCTATATCTGTGTTGTGTTTCGTACTGACGTTCGACATTTTTTTTTTACAAATAATATAGTAGGCCCATATATTTTTTACTTATTTAACACTGTACTTCACCGCCATGTTCATTATATAAAACTGTTCATTAAAATCTGTATTGTAATCTCGCTTGCATGTGTCCTGGTCTGCAACGTTGTATGTGCTGTACACCCCTGTGCCTCAAGTAGAAAAGCTCCGCGCTTATGGAGAGAGCTTAAAAGCTCGCGCTCTGAAATACTAGTAGGTAGACTTCGTGGAATTGCCACGAGAATCGTAAGGTTTACTACACACGCGGTATAGACTGTAGGAGAAGGGGCCGTGTAACGTATGGAGTATGCCTCTGATGTAAACACTAAGCAGTATACTGCGATTACAATAAAACCTGTATCCTGCATTCAAGAAATATAATGAACAAAGCTCGGAACTTGGGGACTTGTGTGTCGTGTGCATGAGTAAGGTTACAGGTACAACGTACACAAAGCTCACCCTGCAAGTCTCAGGGACAGTCGTGTGTACTAAGAAAGTGGTCACATCGAATGACAGGAAGACGGACGAGGAAACTGTGTCGTGTCGAAGCCAATGACATTCAGATAATTAATTAGAGGTAAACGGTCTGTTTGAAAATATGAAAATACGTATTATTCGAATGGGTATTGTATACGTTTGAAAATATATTTCTTAAAATTTAGGTACAGAATTTCGTGGAGGAATTCTGAGGAGATACGAATTTTCTTCGAATGGAGAGTTTATATTCTGTAACTTGTGTCAAACACAAACTAGAGATTGAAACGGGCATTCATTGAAATACATTGCAGTCCCTTAAATCGGTGGAAAATTTGTCCATAGCCATGGATCAAGTCGTAGTGGAACCTTCCTAGTAGTGACATCGAAATTGAAAACTATTTTCGAGGCAGATTTAGGATACTTATCTTTCTCAGATACGAGATCAGCTAGCAACTACTGAAAATCGAACAGGAAACAGTGACAGTAAAAACATTCAATACTTTATTTCGGCCTAAGACTTTATAATACAATTACAAACCATTTTCCAAATTTGAAATTTTTTAAATTGAAGCTTTTAAAAAATAAATTTGTAAAATTATCCACGATATAACATAATATTAACAAATGTATTTTTTTTTACCTTTTATTTCTGTCTACTATATTCTTGTTTTTATTGAATTTTCAATTTATATTAAATGTGTATTTTTCTCTCTTTTTCTCTTTCTTCTTTATTCTTGCTCTTGTGTTGTATTTTATTGGTTTGAATTAAGTTACTGTATTTAGTAAAGTGTCCTTGTAAATTTTATGTTATATTATTGACTAAGACACACCGTACACGAGCCTGGCTCTTACGGTAGTGGCTAGAAACATTTTTGTTTCATAAATGTAATTTGTATTCAGTAGGTAGCTAGTTAAAATAAATAAAATAAAATAATTAATTTTGCTCCGTCACTTCACGTGACGTGGAAACAAGTTTCTTTCGTTTCAAATCATGTTTAACTAACAGACGAAGAAAGAAAGTATGGGTTCGAAAAATATTCGAATGTATGTAGTCATACACTGTAATAAAATATACAGAGCAGAACTGTAAATTTGATATATTTTGCATGTCTATTTATATACATATATGCTATAAAATTACCTGTTTCAACCTACCATAATATAATCATTATGTTGTTCCAGCCAGGAACCACTTTTATAGCAGACCTTACAGTACCTCTGTGCTGGAAGCGGGAGTTTGTTGACATTGAAGTCCGGTCGCTTAGCCACGTTCAAAGACACAAGTCCCCAAGTTTCGAGCTTTGATAATGAATGACCATTGAAGTGGGTAATGTCTAAACATGTAAATACACAATTATTTTGTAATGAGATATATTAACTCTTAAAATTTAATGTAATATACTTACATCCTCCTTGAATATGTGCATTGCAGTGAAGAGTTAACGTACATTTTGAGCGACTGCAAAGTGAACCTCCTCCGATGATCACTCAAACAGTTATTATATTGGGAAAATGTACGTTCAATATTACACGATGTAATACATACATATTTGCAGAACGGAAAGTCGCTATTTTTGAGTACACCAACTTCAGACGTCTTGTCGTGACCTGATAGTGTTTATAATACGAAGTTGTGAATAGGCAGAATTTTTAGCAATAATGTTTCTCAACTTACATTTCATTTTTCATGAAATTTGTGAATTGTTATTTTGGATAACGGTTTGTGATACTTTACACACTATATTAAGGGCTTCTGAGAATTATAGTTTAGACGATTCTAACAGGGTGATGCTTTTGGACACGATTTTAAAATTAGAATCAATGAACAGAATATCTTCCAATAGCTATTCAGAAGGCAATGATTTTACAGCTGCAACAGCGGAACTGTCTGTGCTATCCAATGCATCAATTACCTCCATTATTTTGCCGTAATGTTCTGCATAATAATTAACAGCATCCAACCACGTTTTCCAACGGGTCAAAACTGGCTAAGGGGTAAGAGTATTCCAGGGGCAATTATTTGGAACAGCAACACTTTTATTGTAGTATGTTTGATTGAATTCTTGTCTGCACTGAACATATCGACCGTCCCAAATACTAACATTGTAACTCAATTTTTTTATGGTTTTGAGTTATGCTAGTTAATATGGTCTTAAATTGCTTCGTTTTCTTCCAGTACTATCACTGTAGCTCTCTAAACCTTCCCAATCGTATGTAAACTCTTATTGTTACTATCTGTATACACTGATTTACACGATCATTTTAAAACTTCATTTGCTTCTCCTGAAAAAATGGAAGAAAGTGAGTTACAATATTAATACTTGTGAGGGTCGATATGTTAAGCTTTGACTATTCCAACCACAGTAATAGAAAAACAAGTGCTTACAGAGGTATACATTAGCTGTAGCTGCTCTATCTATTTGGACTGGTCACAACTCTTAACATGAAGTGCTTATACTACGAGACCGGGCGGTCGCTCACCTCTTCTATACTACCGTACATCGGCAACCTGATAGCATGCTGCGTGTGGCAATTCAACGAAGTCTACTAATAGGTATCGCATCCCTGCTCTACGTGATAGGTGAGTGTTGTGTCGAATGCACATTTCATGTGGGTGGGGATAACTTCCCCTACTGGCGTTCACTATATTGCGATTTATCCCATACGGCCTTTTTTTTTTGTTCCTCCTCCTGTCAGGAATCATCTTCTAAAGTTTGTCCCCACATTTTAAGTTCACTCTGTATAAATAATAAAAATTTTAGTTATTATTCGGACGTATTAATTACTATGATTTAGATAACTAATTGTCAGTTGTCAGATCAAGAAGTCCTTAAGGTTGCACTACGTTTAATACAGTAGCGGCTGGTGGTCAAAATAATGAGTGTGCTACAAACTCTATATCGGCCTACTGTAGAGGCCTACACTTACGTATTTATCTTAATCTGGAGTCTCGTCTAGTGATAAAATATGAAGTCCATACGACGTTCTTTCGTACTGCAGAAATTGTCATTTGGCGTTAAACCCTCCATCTTGGACATCATACTCTTTTCTACTGACAGTATTGCAAGAGCAGTGAGGCGATCCTGGGACATAGTGTTCCTTAAAAACGTTTTTATGCGTTTCAAGGAAGAAAAACATATTTCTGGCTCAGCAGTGGTCATTGGTGTTGTAACCAAAATATTTAACAACTTCGATACTTCACAGAATGGATCCTGTAAATTGTTGGGTACTATGTATTGTGACAATTGAACAGCCATCTATATTTCGGAAGTCAGGTCTTCCGTATAGAAATCCAACTTGTATCTGGAACACTCTTTTGTTCAGTATAGTATAGCTGTTGACAGCAACTTCAACAGGTAGATGGCAGCAAGTCGGACACTTGAATTACCAAATACATTGTACATAGTTCCGAATTCTTCCACAAACAAGCATTCTTTCGTTACGCTTTACTTTTGCAATCTCAAGCTGTGCTGAAGCTGACTACAGCACTTTCCCGCGTAAAAATAGCCAATCAGAGCAGAGATTTCAGCTTCGCACATGCGCATAACTGTCTACATTTTTCATGTGGAGCTTTGAGTAGCACAACGAACCCCCTGAGGCACCAAAGAGCGGAGAGCGAAGACTAAACACTTTATAACGCGTCATGAACATAACCACGGAAAATTGTCAAATGACAGATCAAATACTATGGTGGTATTACAAATACATTATTTGAGCCAAAATTATCATTGTGCTGTAGCACTGTAGTACATAAGGACAGGCCGCCCCTGGTTTAATAACAGTATCACAATGAGCTCAATCCTAAACACGGCAGTGGTACAGTGAATTATTCGTTATAACTAACAATTTATTTCATGTCATGTCTTGAAGAGATATCAACAATGGAACTAACACAGGAACCAATGAAGATGATATTAAACTAAAATGATCTTGACCTATCCCAGGATTTCATCACAGATGGTGAATTGAGTAATGATAAACAACAAACTTTGTATTGTGTCTTACCCAAGGTCAGGAGGAATTCTGAAACTTATAGGAGGCCTAAGTTCATGTTTGTTACAGCTGGTCACAGATTGCAATGACCTGCCTGTCAATAAAACATATTAGCATTCTGACATTCGTTCATAGCGCTCTGCCTAAGGGTAGGTGTTTCACTGCAAACCCAGCTTTCTCCAATGTTTCTTATTTTCTGCCTTCCTCATATTCTTTGCATATGATCCATATTTATATCTTAATGTCGTCTATCATCTGATATCTTCTTCTGCCCCGAACTCTTCAACCGTTCATCATTCCTTCCAGTGCATCCTTCAGTAGGCAGTTTCTTCTCAGCCAGTGACCCAGCCAATTCCTTTTTCTCTTTCTGATCAATTTCAACATCATTCTTTCTTCACCCACTCTTTCCAGTACAGCTTCATTTCTTATTCTGTCTGTCCATTTCTGACAAAAACCGAACAATATGGTAAAATTGACATTTTGGTAGTGCCATTATTGAAAACGTATAAGTTTTTCTGCATTCTTTAGGTAGTGTTTCTTAACCAGTGGTACGCGTACCCTTGCAGGACACTGAAGAGATTCTTTTATTTATTAGTTTATTAATTTGTTAAATTATGTACTTATAAACTTGTTCACATTTGATTTATTATTGATCAAGTGTTCAACACAATCATTCCCGAAATTTCTTTGCAGAGAATTCCTTTATACTTCATTGAAGACAATTTTCCGCTACAAATCGTAATTTTTCTCCTTCTACCGAGTTAACAAAAGATTTGAATGTAGAAACGGATAATCATATAAAGTATCAAATGAGATTAGAATATTCACAAAAATTCAGTAGTGCAATCCATTTAATTCTACATTCTTTCGTTTACAATTTATAAACAATTGATACATAACACAAAATAATGCTGTACAACTACTACTACTGCTGCTTCTACTACTACTACTATTACTACTTTACTATTACAACTAATTCTACTGCTGACTATTACTACTAAATGCTACTACTAATTAAACTAATTCTATTACTGTACTATTACTACTACTACTACTACTATTACAACTAATTCTACTGCTGCTACTATTACTACTACTACTACAACTAATTCTACTACTACTATTACTACTACTACTACTACTACTACTACTACTATTACAACTAATTCTACTGCTACTACTATTACTACTACTACTACTATTACTACTACTACTACTACTACTATTACAACTAATTCTACTACTACCACTATTACTACTACTACTATTACAACTAATTCTACTGCTACTACTATTACTACTACTACTATTACAACTAATTCTGCTACTACTATTATTACTACTGCTACTACTACTATTACAACTAATTCTGCTACTACTACTACTGCTATTACAACTAATTCTACTACTACTACTATTACTACTACTACTACTACTACTACTATTACAACTAATTCTACTACTACTACTATCACTACTACTATTACAACTAATTCTACTACTACTACTACTACTATTACTACTACTACTACTATTACAACTAATTCTACTACTACTACTATTACTACTACTACTATTACAACTAATTCTACTACTACTACTACTATTACTACTACTACTACTATTACAACTAATTCTACTACTACTACTACTACTACAACTAATTCTACTACTACTACTACTATTACTACTACTACTACTATTACAACTAATTCTACTACTACTACTATTACTACTACTACTACTACTACTATTACAACTAATTCTACTACTACTACTATTACAACTAATTCTACTACTACTACTATTACTACTACTACTATTACAACTAATTCTACTACTACTACTACTACTACTACTACTACTACTATTACTACTATTCATTATGACCAGGAAATCTCTTACAAGAAAGGGGACTATTTTGCAAAAACTGCAAAGGGACGATCTTCAATCACTGACACCTCAAGTTCAATAGAGTTTCCTACTCCCGATGTCACAAAGAGATGGCCAACACCCCAGATCACATATAATTACAACAGATTGCTCAGCTTTATGGGCTTTGACGGTAAAAACTTTTATCATTTTCTCTATGCTGCCATCTAGCTACTGCATAAGAAGTCACGCTTTAACTCTCATTTGAATTGCATGGAGCGACTGTAGGTTCGTTCCAACAAGCGGTTCATGGATCAGTTCATGTACGGTTCCTGTACCATCTTATGCGCATGCGCTAGTTGAGCATCTGCTATGGGATTGAAACTGGACTGGACGCTGTTGGAACGCTTTCGCGGATCGTTATGTACGAAATCCAGAGATGCTATAACTATGATCATCTTTGCTAAGAGCGGGATGCTTAATTATTATCGTTTCGCAGCTAATTCTAATTGCAGAAAATAGAATTTCGATCATTTTCTATAAAAGATGACAAAAATATGAAAGGCAAGAATTCCGCTAATTCAATGTTGTGTACTGGGGACTCTCATCTAAAAATAGTTCTCTTTTTTTAATTATCAATTGATGTACGTTATTTATTATACTTTTGTAATTAACTATTTCAATACCCAAATAATTTTCATTCTCTTTCTTTTTTGGCGACAATTTAAATTAAATCTCTAGTTTTATTATTCGTCTGCACTGTCACTTTTCATCTTAACCTCGTTGATGTGAATAGTCGATCATGTCTTTCTTCAGTATCCAGGAGACGTTGGTGAGCTTATGCGCATGCGCGTCTCGCGTACTCTTCAGTACATGCCTCAATCCGCGGACTACTTCTGACCGTTCCGGACCCGTGTCAAAAGTTTGTTGGAACGCCCGACTGCAGTACATGTTTCCAGTTCAGGACTGGTTTGGAGTGTGTTGGAACGCTTTTTCTGTAATGCTCACGATAGTTACGGACGGTTCCTGACTGTTGTTGGAACGAACCTTGTACTTCCTTCTAGCGGTCGTTTTCAATTGACGGTGGCGATCCTGGCGGTTGTTCTTTTCCACATGTTACCGATTTTAACATGGGGATGGTCAATCTGTTATATATGTGATCAAGGCTAACACTCAGCGAGACAGTTCTGTCTCTCTTTCCTTGGACAAAGCTCATAAATTGTACGCTTGTGTAAATACTTACGGAAGTGTGCTAGATGGGTTAATCAGGAATGTTTGATTGGTTGATTAATAAATAGGCCTATACATCTGATTGATAATTAATTAATTAATTAATACAAATTTTATTTGCTCATTAACTGATTCATTGATTGATTAGTCGATTAATTTGATTGATTCCTGGTTGTGAGTGAGTGAGTGAGTGAGTGAGTGAGTGAGTGAGTATTTGTTTGTGTGGAATATTGTTATTTTGTTATCGTTGTGGTTTTGTGTCACAGGCCTAACTAGATTATGAAATTCGATAAAGTTGCGAAGACCCCGACCCCTGACCTTGTAATTGATGTTCAAGGAAGATCTATAGCAGCACAATAAATAGGAAGCTGGTTCCGAGAAAGTGGTTGAAGCTTTGTTTCTTCTTCTTCTTCTTCTTCTTCTTCTTCTTCTTCTTCTTTTTGTAGTAGTTGTTTGTCTACTCCATTTAAGAGCAAATTATGACTCGGAGAATAATATAAAGCTAAGTTTTTGTCTATGAATATTTAGTTCCTGGCATCCTTATTCTGCATAATGATAAATTGATATAGTGAAGTATAGTTATTAATTACCTACACATACATTTGGATCATAAATTCGAGGCAGTTTTTACAAAATAACAGTTCATAAATGGAGAAAAATAGGATCTTGCACGTTTTGTGACCTGATGAATAGAAAAATGAAAAAAATAAGTACATGGTGGCATTTAAAAATAAAACAGGGTCCTTGGTACGTCCTTTATAAATGAAAAACATGGCTTTTGAAAACGTGTTCAAAATGTTATTCATTTTATCACTCCTTGTTACTTTTCTATATAGGTAAAGTTTCTCCATAAAATTAGAAATAGGAAGGCTACAATGTTCAATACTTTTTAATCACCAGGTATAACATTGCATTAGAACATAATTAGCCGATCAGAAATTCTCTGTCTTAAATGTTTCGATTTGCCCTACACTCATCTATCCTTTTCAAACTATCCCCCTTCGTCAGATTCCCCAAAAATTTCTAGAAGACTCTGACAAAATGATAAAATGCATTTTAAAGGAAATTTTACAACTCCCTGTTGATCTTCCTGACAACATGGTTTACAGCCCCAGAAAATTTAAAGGCTTGGGACTTTTCAATCTCAATGGGAAGCAGTTGTGCAGCAAATTAATGCTTTGAAAACACTATACGAATCAAATAATCCCTATACTCTAAATGCCAGAAGCCCAATAGATGAAAGCAAACACTGCTTAACCAGACTAAACTTAACATACGATGACAGTCTCACTAACTCCCGAGACGGATTTCTTGATTCGAGGAAAGTGAGGGCTACGCTAAGAGATCTAGAATTTCAGAAATGGAGCGCGCTTTCTCAAAAAGGGAAAGGACCTTCCCTTTTCGCGGAACATCCTGCCACAAATTGGTGGATCACTCATCATGAAGGACTGAGTTGCAGTCAATGGAGGGATTCTATAAAAATGGTCGGTAATGTTGCGGCTGTACGCGCTATTCCGCGCAGATCCATGGACAGTAACCGTTGTCTCCACTGCTTCAACGAGATAGAAACTCTCGCTCACGTTCTTGGATCTTGCCCGCATGGTGAGACATTACGCAATGCCAGGCATCACAAAATCAGATCCGCAATCGCTCAAGCTCTTCGCGACAAGGGATATACAACCTATGAAGAAATCCATGGTTTATCGGAAACAGGAAGCTGTCGGCGTGTTCATATATTTGCCTTTAACAACACAACAGGCTATATAATAGATCCTGCTATCCGTTTCGAATTGAATACAACTCAACCGGAAGATGTCAACAATGAGAAGAATCAAATCTATGTCCAACTGTTCCTTATTATTTACATATGTTTAAGTTACAAACTATTGAAATTATTGGATTATTAGTGGGTACTAGAGGCACGATTACAAAAATATTTATTAATTTCTGGAAAGAGTTCAATCTTGAATCGTCTTTGGCCAAGACTGTTTCTTTGATAGCTCTAAAATATTAAATAACACAATAATAATTATTATATTTCTCACGAAAACATTTTTCATAAAATTTTACGTATTTACTAATACTTGTATATTTGGTATACTTTGTCCTTCAGGGCAATTCCTATTTTAGGTGAAGTTTGAAAATTAAATTAAAAAATATACGATACTTTCAAATTAATTGGCTTCAAATATGGAGGATATTCAGACCTGAGTTTGTGTGTATTCCTAGGTGAGCCGGCGATGCGCTGTTGCCAAACGACTCAGACTTTCAATCTAATGTTTTAATTAACCATGCAGTTCATTACAAAACAAATAGTAAGGTTTTATTTATTTTAAGTATTCTATTGTCTCCTTCAATCTGCACACTTATATCACTTCCGCCCTAGATGTTATATTCATTTATCAAGGTTCATTTCCAGTTTTCTTTCTCCATCTAAGCTGTCAACAGTTATATTTCTTTACGCACAACTACGACTTTCTCCTCACTAGATATCGGAGGGGGGGGGAGCAATTTGGGAATTGACCGTCACACAAAAATGCAATCTCGTTCCTTGTTCTCCTTATCTTCCCCTTGTTCTCCTTGTATCCCCTTATTCTCCTTGTATTTCTTTCTCTTTTGTGCTCTTGTTCTCCTTGTATTTCCATTGTACTCCTTGTATTCCTCTTACATTCCTCTTGCATTCCTCTTATTATCCAAGTATGTCCCTCATTCCGCACGCTGATAATTGACAACCCATTCACAGAAAGATATGCACCTTAGTAAAGCAATGCATATGTCGACAGGTGATCCCACCGTGCGTAGTTCTACTTAAAGATATGCAGCATAGTAAAGCTGTCGGCATGATCCCACCGTGCGTAGTTCTACTTAAAGATATGCAGCATAGTAAAGCAATGCACATGTCGGCAGGTGATCCCACCGTGCGTAGTTCTATGTAAAGATATAAAGCTTAGTAAAGCAATGCACATGTCGACAGGTGATCCCACCGTGCGTAGTTCTACTTAAAGATATGCAGCATAGTAAAGCAATGCACATGTCGGCAGGTGATTCCACCGTGCGTAGTTCTACTTAAAGATATGCAGCATAGTAAAGCAATGCACATGTCGGCAGGTGATCCCACCGTGCGTAATTCTACTTAAAGATATGCAGCATAGTAAAGCAATGCACATGTCGGCAGGTGATCCCACCGTGCGTAGTTCTATGTAAAGATATAAAGCTTAGTAAAGCAATGCACATGTCGACAGGTGATCCCACCACACGTAGTTCTACGTAAAGATATGCATGTTTGTAAAGCAATACACATGTCTACAGGTGATCCCACCACACGTAGTTCTACGTAAAGATATGCAGCGTAGTAAAGCAATGCACCTGTCGACAGGTGATCCCACCACACGTAGTTCTACGTAAAGATATGCAGCTTAGTAAAGCAATGCACATGTCGACAGGTGATCCCACTGTGCGTAGTTCTGCTTAAAGATATGCAGCATAGTAAAGCCATGCACCTGTCGACAGGTTATCCCACACACGTAGTTCTACATAAAGATATAAAGTTTAGTAAAGCAATGCACATGTCGACAGGTGATCCCACCGTGCGTAGTTCTACCCATACTTAAAGATATGCAGCATAGTAAAGCAATGCACCTGTCGACAGGTGATCCCACCACACGTAGTTCTACGTAAAGATATCTAGTAAAGCGTAAAGACAGGTGATCCCACTGTGCGTAGTTCTAAAGATATGCAGCATAGTAAAGCCATGCATCTGTCGACAGGTGATCGCACCCACACGTAGTTCTACGTAAAAATTTGCAGCATAGTAAAGCTATGCACTTCTCGACAGGTGATCGCATCATACGTAGTTCTACGTAAAGATATGCAGCTAGTAAAGCTATGCACCTGCATTTTCTTGTTTCTGTGACGAGAGTAATTCAATGAAGTCCCACGGCTTTAATTTTGGCAATATTTATTAAATTCCTCTAATTCATTAAAATGAAACTTTTTATTAAAACACTCAGTTTTTTAGGTGAATATTTTATTGTTGAATAAATTTAACGTAAAATTTTCCTCTTGATTATTTTATTGATGTCTTTATTTTATGGCAATAAGACAGGTTAACATAGACCTACATTTAGTGTTACAAGTAAATTTTTAGTGAGCAATATCTCTTAAGATTCTGGATGAACTGCAGAAAATGAAAATTATTTTCAAACATTATGTAGAAAGAGATGCACTCATCAGCTAGGCAAGGCTCTGACCTATGATAATGAGTAATTGTCTTTCCTAATGAGGGAAGTGACATTAGAGACACTGTTTTGCAAGAAGGCGATAGAGTTCATCGTGTTAGGAGAACTAGTTGTGAAATAAAGCAGCTCCTCAGAAAAATAAGATAGGGTTCATATGCCACAACGAAACACTCGGTTCAAATGATATTGTTTTTTATTCTCTCACTTGACGACAAACTATTTTGTTATTGCAATAAACAGAAAATGAACAAACAGAGAAGGCAATAGAGAGTAGCTATCCTAGTGCTAAACCCAACAGAATAGGTCTGGTACTTTATTAATCTGAAGATGTAACCTGTAAGGAGGTGAATGTGTAAGTCCCCACACATAATTAAATAAAAAAAAAAAAAAAAAACTAAAATTTTACTCCTGAATACGGAGATATTTTTACATCTATTTTTTTCTAAAATAAATCCCGGAACATAAGACTTTGTCTGAAGCATTTTTACGTCCGCCATCAGATATTGCCAGTCACCAAATATTTGATAGGCTAATTAAACACATTAAAACAACTAAATTGTAAGTCTGTTATCGCTTTAGTATTGCAGAACTTGCGATTACAGATCAAACGAATGGTCACACAGGTCACTGGCTGCTCTAGATACCGAGATATTACTGTGAGAGACCGCTTGACATGGGTAATTATATAGGGTGATTCACGAAGATTTACCATCCTTTAAGGAGTTTATTTCCGAAGACATTCTGAGCAAAAAATATCTTATAAACATGGGTCCTATTCTCAGTATTTACAGAGTTACGTTTCGTTATTGGAACGCATTGCTGTGAACGCGTGATCTTGGTCAGCGTGCAGTCAGCAGCCAGCGCGAACGCTACGGAAATTAAAGATAGCCGTACGTAGCACGACGACTGCGGTTCACAAGCGTGCGTCCGAGTGCACTCAAGCGGACGGCGACATTTTTAAAATGTGTTGTAAACTCTCCAAGACTAAATTAGGATGCAAAATTATTTATTTATTTATTTATTTATTTATTCATTCATTTATATATTTATTCATTTATTTATTCATTCATTTATTTATTCATTCACTTATTCATTCATTTATTTATTCATTCATTTATTCATTTATTCATTTATTCATTTATTTATTTATTTATTTATTCATTTATTTATTTATTCATTCATTTATTTATTCATTTATATATTTATTCATTTTTATTCATTCATTTATTTATTCATTCATTTATTCATTCATTTATTTATTCATTCATTTATTCAATCATTTATTTATTCATTTATATATTTATTCATTTATTTATTCATTTATATATTTATTCATTTATTTATTCATTGATTTATTTATTCATTTATTTATTCATTCATTCATTTATTCATTCATTTATTTATTCATTTATTTATTTATTTATTTATTCATTTATTTATTTATTTATTTTTCATTTATTTATTTATTTATTTATTTATTTATTTATTTATTAGATTTATTTATTTATTTATTTATTTATTTATTCATTCATTTATTCATTTCTTTATTTATTTATTCATTCATTTATTTAGTTATTCATTCATTTATTCATTCATTTATTCATTTATTCATTTATTTATTTATTCATTCATTCATTTATCTATCTATCTATCTATCTATCTATCTATCTATCTATCTATCTATCTATCTATCTATCTATCTATCTATCTATCTATCTATCTATCTATCTATCTATCTATCTATCTATCCATCCATCCATCCATCCATCCATCCATCCATCCATCCATCCATCCATCTATCCATCTATCTGTCTCTTTGTCTCTTTGTCTGTTTGTCTGTTTGTTTGTTTGTTTTTTTGTTTGTTTGTTTGTTTTTTGTTTGTTTGTTTATTTGTTTATTTATTTATTTATTTATTTATTTATTTATTTATTTATTTATTTGTCTAATGGCTAGTACATGATATTTACTATCATTGACTGAGGGAAAAACAAGAATGTGGTGAACAAAACTACGGATTAAGTAATTAAAAACATTCGGGCTCTAGCTTCCCAGTAGAGGTCGACTTCCTTGGAGGATTTCAGAGCAGGGCATTTTGCAAGATGTTGTCTATCCATGTTTTCCTGTTGCTGGCACAAAATACAGGATGCTGATGGAAGGATGCCAAGACGATTGAGGTGTTTACCCAAGATGTCATGTTCAGTGTTAAGACGAAAGCTTGCAAATGCTAGTCTTCTGGGTTCAGGAGGTATATCCTTCAGATGCAGAATTGAACTGCAAATAATTAAGTCGGTGGAAGTGGTGTGATTTGTAATAATTGTTGTGATAAATGCGTAAGAATAATGTAATTGTCTAGTTAAAAATAGAAAAAGATGTCTGTACGAAGCATCTAAGGAGTTCACAGCACATTTTTAGCTTCACAATATTTGCCAGTTAAAGAAATGATACTTCTGAATGGTTCATTCTCTATTTGTATTATTCTTTTACCTTCAAACTAAAGAAAAAACGTATTTTACAAACAACTTTAAATTAGTGTAACTCTGAAAATATTGAGAATAGGAACTATGTTTATATGACATTTTTTGCTCAAAATGTCTTCAGAAATAAGCTCCGTAAAGGACGGTAAATTCTCGTGAATCATCATGTATATGCAACTTCGGTGCCCTCATAACCATTGGTTGTTGTCGCGTCATTACGCGTGACCACACAAATTATAATCCAGCTCTGAAATCGTGGCATCCACTCAGAAAACTATTTTGACCTTCCTTAAGAACGATCGTACTCTTTAGGTTAGAATGGGGGTGTATGGGTTAGTATGAAGTTGGTTTTCGTGCTATGAGGTTGTCTCTCGAGCTGTGTTACTATCCGACTACAAAACATCAGTTAGTTAGCTTTTTAGTTTTATGTTGGACTATGACTATGTTATGATTTTGTAATTCTCAATTATTGTTATTATATAATTCATTTCATTTCATTGTGTTACACGCGTGAAACAAAACAAACCTTACAATTTGTAATTACACATCAGATTTAAGACTCGGGAGGAAATAAAATGCAGAATAAATATGATAAATGCCTGTTATTATTTGGTTGAGAAGCTTTTATCATCCAATCTGCTCTCAAAAAAGCTGAAAGTTAGAATTTATAAAATAATTATATTACCGGTTCTTCTGTATGGTTGTGAAATTTGAACTCTCACTTTGAGATACGTAGGGACAGAGGTTAAGAATGTTTGAGAATAAGGTGCTTAGGAAAATATTTGGAGCTAAGAGGGATGAAGTCATAGGAGAATGGAGAAAGTTAGACAACACAGAACTGCATGCATTTTATTCTTCACCTGACATAGTTAGGAACATTAAATCCAGACGTTTGGGATGGGCAGGGCATGTAGCACGTATAGACGAATCCAGAAATGCATATAGAGTGTTAGTTGGGAGGCCGGAGGGAATAAGACCTTTGGGGAGGCCGAGACGTAGATGGGAGGATAATATTAAAATGGATTTGAGGTAGGTGGGATATGATGGTAGAGACTGGATTAATCTTGCTCAGGATAGGGACCAATGGCGGGCTTATGTGAGGGCGGCAATGAAACTCCGGGTTCCTTAAAAACTATAAGTAACATCAGATTTAAGGAAGCATGTTTTCTGCCATAACATTATAACACTCTCACATCACCCCATTTCCTTCTGGTCCGTCTTCTGCTAGGAAAAGAGGAATACCCCCACCCCTAACCGTCCCTTCCTGTTGGTTTACCTGTTTCACGCAAGCAAGTGCCATCAGTTTGGAGCTGTTCTATACAGAATGTCTGATTTAAGACCTTCATTTTTGTTTAGGCAGCCCAAATATCAGTCCAGACATGTGGGAGGTATTTAATGACTTCGCAGGCGGAATCAGGGATGTGTATTAGTGTCCATTTGAAGATCTTCGTATGATAATTTAATGCTAAACACGTACAGTCAATCTGATTATTATTATTCTCTTTTGGCACTCCAACTTTTCTTATAGTCGTATTTATCATTGGATAGCGTTTTATTGAGTCATTTGCTCTTCTTATAATCCCGATATTATTTCTTATTGCGTAAGTTATCTTCATCAGTTTAATTTGTTTTGTTTCATTCGAAATGATTAACGGACATATTAAAAAAGTATCTTCAAAGAACAGACAGAGTAGAGTTTTAACACAATTTGATTATTCATTTAAAGATATTTTAAGTATGTCACTTCTAGCGACACTACCATGAGAGCGTCACAACCTGGGTAGATCAAGGAAAACGTTGAATCCAAACTATGACAGATCACAACATACCACATCGACTACAAGCTGCATGGAGTTGGACCATATTGAAGTATTCTGCTTGCTGGAACATGTCTTTGATTTTTGTTGTCACGAGTTTCAGAAATTCGAAACGTGAATGATAACCGAAGGCAGAATTCGTACGTTTATAGTTATATTCTGGTTCATGTGATGTTTCCATTGATTGCATTTTTCCGTTTTAAAGTAGTTTATGCTCGACCATGTCGAAATGCAGTAATTATACACCTGGTAGTAGCCCTTTAATGCACCTCATTAAAGTACACCTATTCATTATAATTCAGTTGTTCAGCCAATGATAAATCACCATTGTACCATTATGAAACCGCAAGTATCGATTATTCTCGGAAATGCAATCAAAAGACAATTAGCGAAAAGTCACGGAGGCTGGAAATCCAATACTGTCGCAGAAGGTTATGTTTTGTTACTATAATAATTAGCGTTAATTGTAAATAATATTCAAATAAATTCAATTTGTCATCTCGTTTTTCAATTCTAAATCAATTTCCAGGTTATATCAAGACTAATGTTCTCTAGGTTATATCAAGGTCAATGATATTCGTGCCTCGGAAAAAATCAATACCTTCGCGTCTGCGCAATCTCACAATTCAGGTCAGTTCCGTTCGTCACATAACCATAAGATGAAAACTTATGAATAATTTCAAGTTAGAAATATGGTCGAGTATAAAAAGACGTATGAAACTTACCTACAATGGTAATTAAGACGCTCGTATGAAAATTATGAAACTCGCTTGCGCTCGTTTTAATTTTTTTATTTTATTGGGTTATTTTACGACGCTGTATCAACATCTAGGTTATTTAGCGTCTGAATGATATGAAGGTGATAATGCCGATGAAATGAGTCCAGGGTCCAGCACCGAAAGTTACCCAGCATTTGCTCGTATTGGGTTGAGGGAAAACCCCGAAAAAAACCTCAACCGGGTAACTTGCCCCGACCGGGATTCGAACCCGGGCCACCTGGTTTCGCGGCCAGACGCGCTGACCGTTACTCCACAGATGTGGACCTTGCGCTCGTTTCATAAACAAAAACATACTCGCGTCTTAATTACTGCCATTATAGGCTCGTTGCATAATATACTATTTAACTATAACGTTCTAGAATTTCCGGGAACCGTAGTTGGAAATTAAAGAGAACGGAAATAAGAACCAGGAATCGAACCCTCACAGGCAGTCGAAATATTCATAGAACCCGTTACTCTAGTTGAGAGCCATTAACTACTTTAAGAGATCCGTGTATTAGAAATTAATGTTTCTTTCCTCAAACGCATCGTATGAAATCTGTCTCCAAAATCGTTATTTAATTGGTGGCCTATTCATTACTGTTATCTACACACAAAAAAAAGCCAGTGAATGAGCCGAGACGTAAACAAGAGGTAGGCCGGGAAAACATGACTCAGTACATGCATACTGGGTATCAAAGGCCGAAATATAACCTTATTTTGTAATTCGCTCTGACCTTAGGTGTTGCATTATCAGCACCGACGTCAGAGAAGCCCATTACAAACGTCACACCATACGAAACGTCAGTCTGGGTTTATCAGCGAGCAGATGCGGATGGAAGATCTTAACAAAGATCTCTGCATGTTGCATCAGCCGCATCAGTACGATCTCGCAAACAAATAACTTAATATTATTCAAAGTAATTTATTTACAATTTAATGGTCGTGTACAATGATGGACTTGCTGGCACAGGGCACATTCCTACCCGCCGCGATATTTCTGGTTTATTATAGAAGTTTCCGCCAGACGACAGTGGATGCTTCACTTGCAGGAACGGAGAGGGGATTTTTTTGCGTCGTATTTCTAAGCTTTATCAATTCCGGCTAAGATAGGGAAGAAAAATACCGCGAGTAAAAGTGGCTGAGAAGAAGATGAAAATACTTTCTCTTTTACATTTTACGCTTATCCATTAAATTCAGTTTCTTTATAACACATACATGCATAAAATTATTTTACTATCCACCGAAATAATACGAATTTTCATTTAGGAAAGTCGAGAATAACAGAGAGGGTTTGGAATTGAACGGGTTACATCAGCTTCTTGTCTATGCGGATGACGTGAATATGTTAGGAGAAAATCCACAAACGATTAGGGAAAACACGGGAATTTTACTGTAAGCAAGTAAAGAGATAGGTTTAGAAGTAAATCCCGAAAAGACAAAGTATATGATTATGTCTCGTGACGGGAATATTGTACGAAATGAAAATATAAAAATTGCAAATTTATCTTTTGAAGAGGTGGAGAAGTTCAAATATCTGGGAGCAACAGTAACAAATATAAATGACACTCGGGAGGAAATTAAACGCAGAATAAATATGAGAAATGCCTGTTATTATTCGGTTGAGAAGCTTTTATCATCCAGTCTGCTGTCAAAAAATCTGAAAGTTAGAATTTATAAAACAGTTATATTACCGGTTGTTCTTTATGGTTGTGAAACTTGGATTCTCACTTTGAGAGAGGAACATAGATTAAGGGTGTTTGAGAATAAGGTGCTTAGGAAAATATTTGGGGCTAAGAGGGATGAAGTTACAGGAGAATGGAGAAAGTTACACAACGCAGAACTGCACGCATTGTATTCTTCACCTGACATAATTAGGAACATTAAATCCAGACGTTTGAGATGGGCAGGGCATGTAGCATGTATGGGCGAATCCAGAAATGCATATAGAGTGTTAGTTGGGAGGCAGGAGGGAAAAAGACCTTTAGGGAAGCCGAGACGTAGGTGGGAAGATAATATTAAAATGGATTTGAAGGAAGTGGGATATGATGATAGAGAATGGATTAATCTTGCTCAGGAAAGGGACCAATGGCGGGCTTATGTGAGGACGGCAATGAACCTCCGGGTTCCTTAAAAGCCAGTAAGTAAGTAAGTAACACGAAAGACATTCTTCATAATCATGAATGTAGTCGAGCTGGTTGGCGAGTTGGTATAGCGCTGGCCTTCTATGCCCAAGGTTGCGGGTTCGATCCCGGGCCAGGTCGATGGCATTTAAGTGTGCTTAAATGCGACAGGCTCATGTCAGTAGATTTACTGGCATGTAAAAGAACTCCTGCGGGACAAAATGCGACACATCCGGCGACGCTGATATAACCTCTGCAGTTGCGAGCGTCGTTAAATAAAACATAACATTTAACATTCATAAATGTAGGGTATTTCATTTCATTCAATTATTCCAGCTGTGGATAAGTAGACTATTACACTTTTAGTACGTCATACTACTTTTGACCAATAAAACGGTACGAAAGGACGTCTTTCAACTAATCATTTTATCACTTCCCTAGCATTTGTTTATTTTTATTACCTCCCTAGGATTTGTTTGTTTCATCACTTTCCTAGCATTTTGTTTCTTTGTTTGCCAACTGCAAATTCTTTACGGTATTATAAAACATGCTTTGCGATCGTCATTTGTTTCCCGCATAGATAGTCGACTGAAAATGGCGGCTCCGTTCAAACGTTTTGGTGAATTTAACATTAGTGAAATAGAATTTTAGTAAGTCAATTAATATCTATTTTATTATATTAGAGTACTTTATTTCTTCTAATCTTTATATAATTTCTTCTGTTTTCATCACTTCCCTACCATTTGTTTCTTTGTTAGCCAACATCTAAAACTGCAAATTCTTTACAGTACTGTAAAACATGCTTTACGATCATCATTTGTTTACCGCATAGACAGTCAACTGAAAATGGCGGCACCGTTCAAACGCTTTGGTGAAGCTAACGTTAGTGAAATAGAATTTCAGTAATTCAATTAATATTTTATTGTAGATATTAGAGTACTTTATTTCTTCTAATCTTTATGTACTTTCTTCTAATCGTGTAATAGTCAATCAAATCCCACTCGAGTTTTGATTTTCTCTAGATAAAACTGCTCGTGTTTCACTCGCAGATTTATGGATATAATCGAAACCTCTAGCGAGATAACTGTTGATAATTAATTTTGCATCAATAAATTGCGATGATAAACTTCATCATTAGCGCTGTGAATTATGCAGGGTGAATACGAACTCTACGAACAAACTTCCAGAGCCACAATTTAAGTCACACAAGTATTTGTGTGCACTCATAGTTGAGTTCTGGCGTCTTGTCGGCTCATTTGAGTCGTGTGGATACAAAGGAAAAATTGTGACGGTGTCGTGTATATTTCCTGGAGTAGCTCAGTCGGTAGAGCGTTCGCGCGCTAAGCGAAGAGTCCCGGGATCGATACCCGGCCCCGGGACAATTTTTCCTTGAAATTATTCAATCTTAAATGTGTATTAAGAGCGCTTCTTAACATTTAATAACGGTAAATGTGTGCTGTACATAATCTTAAATCTGTATTATAAGCAGTTCTTAACCCAATATTATTATTATTATTATTATTATTATTATTATTATTATTATTATTATTATTATTATTATTATTAAAAATTGTTACAAAGTATCCACCTTTGTAAATAGTATTGTTCTGTAGAACTGTTTATAGGCCTAAGAATAATATTACGTTTCTACAGCCTAAAACGATAATGCGATTTTTTTTTTACCTTGGGGATTAATTGAAGTGAATTTTTTAAGGCAGGCAGAGTAACTATCTCATGCCCCCATGTTATATTGCTACCAGTGCACTTCATTAGAACCAGGTACCCAGCTTCGAAGCCGTTAGCCCTGTGAACTTACAGTATAATTAGTTTCCCCTATTATCATAATACGGGTTTGTTATCTAAGAAATTAGCAAGTTCTTTGTGATAGTAGAAGAGAAAAAGAGTGGGGAAGGGAAGTGGTCCGTGGCCCGTTTCTTTTAGGTCTCATCCCGACATTTGTCTTATTACTCAAAGGAAACCACGGAAAAAACCTTGAGCAGGATGAGGTGTCGTGCTGACGACAAGCCAATTGGCTACAATGGGGTCATGAATATGTTGTGGTGGGAGGGTGTCATTTAATCATCATTTGAAGTACTCAAACATTAAAATACATATTAATTAGTTACAAAGAATTCAAAAGCATCTATGCAGCCAATAACGTGATGACCCTGGAAAGAGAAATAACATTATTAGTGCATTAATTGACATGTATGTCTGAGGAGTCAAATGGTTGTTTAGAGTTCAAGTTGGTATTCGTCTTGTACGTTGTCGTTCCAAGCTAGAGGGTGGAGTACTCTCTTGGGTCTTTTATGTTTATCTAATGCAGGATTGTAATTTCCTAGTGAAGAAATTAGTGGGTTTGTGCTGCTGTACGACTTGGTGTACGTGCAGAAGGCTTGATTTGAAATAAATTCTTGAATTGTCGAGATTTCTAGTTCTTCATGAATCAATCTAACAGGAGTTACTCTAGGTAGTCCTGTAATGAATCTTAAAATTTTGTTTTGGAAGACTTGTAATTTTTTACGGACTGTAATAGGTGCATGTCCCCAAGCAGGACAAGCATATAATATTACTGATCTAATTAATGCTTCATACAAAGTTAGAGCTGTGTGTATGTTTAGATTTCTGCCTTTATTTAATATTGGATAAAGCTCCACCATTCTAGAATTGCGATATATTCTAACCAACGTAATATTTACGTTTGTCCTTCAGGCGAACATTTAATTTTTTTCCTTGCTTGGCCTATATTGCCCCATCCAACTAACATGATTTGTGTATGAGGGGAGGACCACCTTGCCAGCTGCTTTGTAAACACTGTATTATTCTGTGTGTACTTAACTTCAGAGTAAATGTGCCTCAACTTCGAACTCTAGTTATGACTAAGAATATGACGTCGCACCGTAAGCCTGTAATTCTCGTTAGCCACGATTTCAGCTTAGTGAACCTCATCGTTAAAAGCCGACCACGAACAAGAGAGGTAGTATTTTAGAGACTATGAACGAAATAAATTTATTGCTGTGGATGGCTCTTGAATATATCGGGCAGAATAGTATTTCACTGTTACAAGAAATCACCTTCAATATAAAAACCTAGCAATGATTAACAGAAGTATAGAAATTTGATTTGTATTTGATTAGTCAGAAGATGTTATTAATATTGTAAATATGAAGAAACAGAAAGTAAGAAAATATTAGCTATAGTTACTATTAATATTATGCTATTATTGTTTTATATTTTTTTCTGTTTAAGGTTGTATACATTCATATGAGCATCATTTGTTTGTCAAGGATTTTTATAAAATAAATATCCAATAGATGCTGCGTAGATGTTTATGAGGAAGTACTTGAAGTTTTACATAACACGTTACTTCCTTGAGATTCTTATATCACAGATATCAGAAACCTTGAACATCTTTTTTTTATGAAGTAACACTTTTGGAAGCAATAAGCTAAATTTATATCGAACAATTCATTTAGAATACAAAGAGTAGCATTAATTTTAATTAAATATTACGCAGCAATTTTTGCAATGTGGTGCTCATAATAAGTAGATATTTTGGCGCTTCTGATAACATCATTTCATATCATCTCCACTCTCTCTTACAATGGCCTCGATTGTGTATAAATATACAGAATATCTGAAAGGTTCCATACCATAGGACAAATCATAGTATATGTTTTACATATTCTCCGTCAGAGTCAATGCACACATGTTCATTGCTGTATCTTCTCCAAATCCATTCTCATCTCCACAGCAACAAGCTTGTCAACAACTTTGTTCGTTTTGTTTTGTTCTAGGCAGTTAACAGGCTCTCAATACAATCACAGTCTAGTACATACAGTCACGAAGCTCATAACGCAGGGAATATGCATCCATTGACAGTTGGACCACAGTCTAGTACAGCTGTCTCCAAAAAGCGTATCGTCATTCGTGCTCTCGATGCTCCCGCCGAACACAGTGTGCTGTAAGACTAGAGAAGGGCAAGTGACTCGTACCTCAACAGATGGGAGCGGTCAGTGGGGGATCGCGGCAACGGTCTGCTTTGATGTTTACAAATAATATTATCAAAAGAATAAGAAATATCATAGTTTGTACACAGTCTACTATATACAGTAGCGAAGCTTGAGGTGATTTTTGCAAATCTCGCGATAAAGCGCTCCAAGCGGTTATCAACTAGAAACAATAGACTGTTCACGGTCGACTTTGGATTTAGAGTGGACTGAGTCGTATTTCCATCGAGTGCTAGGTCGTTGCGTATTTCGCACTGATGCTCGTGAAGAAAAATCCTAACATCTATTTCTTATTTTACTTCTAGATGTAAAAAGTGGTTAATAAACAGCAGGAGGGAAGATCTAATCACAAAGAATGAAGCATATCTTTATAATAATATAAAGTTTTGCTCTCTTCATTTCGAAAACAAACTATTTATGAATGAAAACAAAAGCATTAATTAATCTGGAATGCAGTTCCAACTTTATTTGATGTTTCAAATAAACCTGTTCTGATATTTTGCAGCTGAGAAACAAAATCTTTGCACTAATTCTATACCGTCTGTATCAGCTGATTCCTTTGAATAATTGTACATTTTCAGACAACTTAGGCCTACTTTTTTTCAAAGGATATGTTTTTAATTATAGCTGTTAATTTTGTTGTTATTTTTATTTGTTACTTTATTAGAGACGTAGAAAAAGTCATAGTCATAAGTCTGTTGCAATAAAATTTATTGATCACGTTTTATTTCCAATTCTGGTGTGATTATTATTGCTTAACCTCATCCCACTTTGTTAACTACGTAAGCCTATACTACAAGTACCGGTACACGTAAGTTACTCCCATTAATTCATATTTCCATTATTATTGTTATTATATTATTGTTGTAAAGGAAATGCAAATTAATATTTATTGGTTTCATAGTTCATTATCGCTATAATCTTGAATGAGTGAAGCGATTATAGTAAATGTCAGTTCGTTTTGCACAAACAAAAATAATATTAACCTATTTCTTGCAGGTATCTTCGAGTTTATGGTGAAATTTAATATACTTCATTCAAATAATAAATGAACTTTATCCATTTAATATTTCAATAATGGAAGGAAAGTGTTAATTTTTCAAAAGAACACGACAACGAAAGTGTAACATATTTTATCTGCTAGGAGAGATCTGTGATGATGAGGCGATAGTAGCGATCCTAGTGGTGGGCAACTACCCATGTTTGCATTTTTACTACATATTGAGCTTCCCCATATCCCGACTGTATATAGTAGACTGTGGTTTGTATATTGTCAAAAGACATACTATGAAGCTGAAGCCCCTTCTGTTACTATTGACACAAGTCATTGCAAATGCAACCTCTTCTGTTCTATGGTGCTTTTCAGTGCCTGGAAAAGATCTTCTCAGTTGTATTTTGTAATTACATCTAGAAGACATTCAGACACAGTAAAATGTTCATTAAGTCCTCGGATGAAAATGGCTAGGTGAACTTTGTCATTTCTATCTGTGCTTTAGTCCAATGCAAGTGAGAAGCTACAAACTGGCTAATTGTGGTTTCTTTTGACTTCAGATTCTATTTATTTATTTATTTATTTAATACTTTGCACTTGAGCTACATTAGGCATTGCAGCCCGAAAGAGCAGAAGCTCGTGCTCGGGAGCAGTTTAGATCAGTTATACAAAATATATCACAAAATTAAGAGAGTTCATTGAGCACAATAACATTAATAAATGGTAAAATAATACAGCATGTAATAATAGGGTCTAACATTACATTGCATTTACAATCTTGAAATTCATTCTCTGAAGTGTAATTGGAAACAATTTAATTTTCTTAAACTTTGACTTTGTTCTGGACACAGTATTTTAGTAACGTTTCTGTATGTTCGATTTTACAAATGATGCTTCTGTATCTGTAAAGGGCTTCATTGGTTTTCCAATATTCCAAGCTAGAACACTCTAGCAAGAAACGTTTTTTGTTTAAGACTGAGAACACGTATATGATTTGTGTTTGTATTTTCTTGTTTTATATTTATCAAAATATTTGTAGGCCTAAGCATTTCACCTAAAATTAAACAAACCAATTTATGTTTGTCATGCGGAACTGAGTGTAAACGTATTGTAATATACTGATTATTATGTATAACCAACAGTTATACAGATAGCCTCAAAATAAATTATTTTCACATGTCCAGCATACCTGTAATTGTATGATATTCTTTGTGAAGAGTCGAGTATTGTCGTCGCATGTTGAATTTTAACACACGCTTAAGAATTTTCGAACATATTAAGCATTTCCCACATTCTCCCAACTAAAACGAAACATTTTCTATTCATCCTTAATGCACTACGTCCATGATTATTAAGACATTGTAAACGGTCGAACGTTTTCTTACAACCAACACAGTGATAATGCATTTCCGCCACTCAATCGTTTACGCATAAACATTGAGTACAGTACAGGTGGGGGATGGGTGAGGCGGATCGCGCTCATCACGTACTGGCTATTCCGTTCAGGGGCTTACTCGCGAGTACGCTTTATCAGACGTCTGGTCTAATAACAATCACGAAGTTTGAGTTGTTGAGGGTGCTAGGAACAATAGACTGTGCAGGTAATATTTCGCATTGTCTGGATGAGGCGATAGTAGCGATCCTAGTGGTTAGCAACTATCTGTGGATGCATATTCCCTAGTATTGAGCTTCGTGACTGTATATACTAGACTGTGGTTGAACTTGCTAGTTGCTAGCCACTAGGATCGCTACAATCGCCTCATCACAGACCCCTTCCCTAACAGACGACAAAATGTATTACAATTTCGTTATCATATTCTTTTGAAAAAATTAACATCTTCCTTCATTATTGAAATATTAAATATATAAGTTTTATTTATTATTTTAGTGATGTATATAGTATATTTTATAAACTCGCCTTGCTGGCTATGGTCCCTAGGCAAGACGGCTGAGGAGGAGAATTTCATATACAACATTTTTATTCTCTTTTAAAGCTAACTTTTACATATAGGATCAAGTAGGGCTAATATGATAAAAAAAATCTTTTGCTGTAATTTTTCTATCAGATTGTATACAAATTTAAAAAAAAATTAAGACGTGTTACTTTAGACATACGTGTATATGAAGGATTAAACAAAATCAATGTATCATAATAGTCTGCTGTGTGGGCTATATAATTTTTTGTATGTAAGGTAATAGACTGAGAAAATTATTATAGAGCTTGTATTGCTAAAATAAATTAAAATACGTTTTTAAATAATTATGAATATATTTTCTAAAGTTGCGTTAAACTTTAGCAGTAAGAAGAAGGACTAAAATTGTTAGGTAAATAATTAAAAATAAGTGTAGCCTATGTGTGAAATTTTTTAACATACTGCATTGTAGGTTCCAATATGTCAATCCAAACATCTCTAAAGAGCTGAGAAATTATTAAATACCCCTCAAGAGGCAATAAATTACTTTAAATTAGAAAATTGATCAACTTTTCTTTGAAACAAATTTTTCTGAGTAAAAGGAAAATTAAAAAATTATTCTATCTTTAAGAATTCAAGAGCAAGAACAAAATTAATCGAGTATCACACCAAAGTTTTATCAAGAAACAATACTGCAAAATTGTCTTTTCTTTTAATACATTTATGAGGCTGATAATGGTTTATTTAAACTTTGTTAACAGTCTAGTATATACAGTCATCTTTATTTATTCAAGAGTACTAGAAACAATAGACTGTGGAGGTACTATTTCACATCAAAGTCTTTAAAGAGGCGATATTAGCAAAATCCTAGTTTCAACTTCTAATACATTTTACTACGTGACTGTATATACTTACTTAAACTTTGTTCAATATTGCTCCATAAAGAGCTTAAAATGAACTTCCATAATAGCAGTTTTAAACATTTTCAAACTGAACCTTTAGTACAATTTAAAGTCTGTATCAAATTAGTCCGACTTTTTTTTACTGTATCATATTAGCCCTACTTGACCCTATGGTGAAAGGAACAAACAGAACATGCGTTATTGGTCAACAAAACGCCCGCACCGATGCTCTCCTACCAAGTAACAAGAATTGCGCACATTAGGGCCTAGTGTAGCATGCGGAAGGACCGTATGATTGGCTATTACTTTTTGAACGGAAATATGACTGATGAGTCACAACTGCATATATTGGGCTATGAGCTAATGCCGGAATTAGACTTCTTTTGTGATCGAAGATGATGTCCTTCCTCTTTATGCCACAGCAATCCGCACTTACTTTGACGATAATTTTTCCCGTTGGATTGGTCGCAGAGGTCCCGTATAATGGACTTCACGTTCTCCAGACTTAAATCCCTTGGACTTTGCTTTCTGGGTCTATGTTAAGTCACGGTTTTATAGCGTCAAGATTCGAGATCTGGAACATCTACGCCAAAGTATCAAGGATGATTGTCGTGCCATATCACCTGGCTTTGTGACCCGTGATTTAAACAAAATGCACTTTCGCCTCCAGACGTATCTGGACGCTGGTGGAATACACATAGAACACATACCGTGATTAGTCCTATGGTGCGCAACTTTCCGGACATTCTGTATATTTGGCACTCACAATGTTGATAGCTAAGAAGGTCATCTTATCTCACAGTTTTTGTTTGACTGTATATCCGTAACTTTGACTTCATAATTTTCGTAGATTTGTAATATTTGTAGCAAACAGCGCATTGAAAATTAACTGAGGAGGCACATGTCTACAGAGTTTCTGTATTCCTTATCATAAATAACATAAATATAGTTTGTTTATGACAACAATAAAACATTATTAAGCAGTTTTTCTGTATCATGCTGTTATCCAATACGAACTGGTTTCCAGTATGATAACCTGAGGATCCTAGATAAAAGCAAATCTCTGCATTGCCTTTTTATGTTTATTTACTAGATAATTCTAGTTTGTATTATTGTATCTGTCTTTTCATGCTTTTTAATCGTCCTCTTGACTGACACGTTTCGTGTTGTTTTATATTTAACTCAGCTAAGAGGAAAGAAACAAAACTCGTTAAAATGAATTTACAGTATCATACTTTTTTACGATATGAATATATCCACATTTTCAAATAAATTCTGTCGCGTGTTTATTTCGAAACTTCCCACCCTGAATAATTTTAGATGTGCAAGGGACACGATTTTGAGGGAAACATGTCGATTTAGTTTTCGAGTGGAAGTTCAAAACCACTGCTGATTGAATTTTCTGTTCCAGTCCTTCATCCCATCTTGCTTACTTAACCCGGGGGTTCATTGCCGCCCTTACATAAGCCCGCCATCGGTCCCTATCCTGAGCAAGATTAATCCAGTCTCTATCATCATATCCCTCCTCCCTCAAATCCATTTTAATATTATGCTCTCATCTACGTCTCGGCCTCCCCAAATGTCTTTTTCTCTCAGATCTTTCAACTGACATTCTATATGCATTTTTTCGGTGCTATTCGCCCATTCAAACGTGTTAAGGAATGTTATGGTTTATTTAACGACGCTGCAACTGCAGAGGTTATATCAGCCCTGTGCCCATCTCAAACGCCTTTAAGATTTACCTGGGTCGAACCCGCAACCTGATAAGGCCAGCGCTATACCAACTTGAGATTTTGTCATTTATTTTTCATTTATTTTTTGGTCAAAGAAATTGATTTTTTGTTTTATCTTTAAAAAATTGTTTATGGTCTAAAGATGCCCTCTTCCAATTTTCATGGCTATACGACCGGTCTATCAGTTGTTTAGGGCCATATTTTTAAAAGTCTGCGCGCTCATCCTGGTAATTTAAATGCCCCGTCCACTCTGAATTCTGCGACTATTTTGGAAATTACGCTGTATTTCATACATTATTTATTATATTACATTTCCGATTGAGCCACTATAGCTTCTCGACGTCTCGAAATAGTTCTTCATAGAATCCAACAGTTGTCACTTCAAAGGCTGCTTTCCTTTGAAAGATATTCAGTTACAAAGTAGAGCACAACTCTTGTCTAAAGAAAAATTCCACTAGATGCTAGTAGCCATAACAACGTGTTTCCCATGCTTGGTTTTTGTTTGTGATACAATAAATATTTGCAAGTTTCTAACAGTTTAATTATTAGTGTTATAATAATGCCTACAGTCTATAGTGATTTGTAAATAATGGTTATCTAATATAGTGTTTTCACAATTTTACATAGTTTTTTAGTCGTCATCTTTATTTACTAGTGTAAGTCAGGTGTGCACAGCGTGGTAGTGTATATAGGGGTAAGTTCTGCATATAATAAGCTTGGCCTATATGTTTCAAAATACCTATAAAAAAAAAAGGCAGAGATCTAGTTCATTATTATCATCCCAAACTTTGAAGTCAATTTCCTCCATTTTCATTTTCTGTAAATTTTGCATTGCTAGAAATGCTACTCTTTCTACAAATTTTGTACTACATGCATAATTTTTGTAGAGGGTTTTTAATGTGTTCTTAACAAAACTTACAAAACTTAGCTCTATAGGCCTATATGCCTTTGAATGGGGATTTCAAATATGTAAAATTTAATATAGGGTCCCATTAAAAAAGTGTTATTTTTTGCCACACCCTGTACATGAATCAATACTTTTGTGAGACCACAGCCATAAGGTTTAGATATCTCCAACTTTTATTTTTGTTATTTTTTCATAAAATTAATATATAAAGAGTTTTTTTAGCAATATTCCATACTTAATTATCACACTGTATACCCCTTTTCCTCAGACGTATAATATTTTTCACTTAATGTATTTTGCTTGTAAACCGACGATATTTTGTCCATAAACAGTAATATCATTGAACGGCTTTCAAGCTATTTTGAGCATGAATATCATATATTTCGTACTGTATTTATAAGACAGGCCTACCTTCTTATAATGTAAATTGTAAAAATTTTAATAATGAACCACCATTATTTGTTTGTGTATTTGTTTGCCTTTTTTCTTACGCCACTGTGATGGAGGTAGGGTTGTCAAGTCTTTTGAGGAAGTTTTTATTTTATTGTTTATTGTAAATTGTAAACAATTTTAATAATGAACCATCCTTGAAAAAAATTCTTTACGCCACTGTGAGGAAGTAGGGTTTACAGGTTTTTTTCCCGCAAGTTTTACGTTTTTTTAGTATATTTTAGGGCTTTCGTTTTTCTTTCGCCAGTAAGACTATTTACAGGTTTCTTTTTTTTTTTTTTTTTAGTGCAGACACATCATTTGTCCAACTATCGAAAGACAGGATTAAACCCCGTAAGTAACACTAGTAAGGCATTACTCATGAGGCAACTAGGCCAGGAGATAATGGGGTAGGATGTCCAGTTCCTTTGCCTCTCCATTGCATGATGGAGGAAATAAATTAAATACCGATTATTGATATTGCAATTTTGCAAACCTAATTTTTCACTCGATAAACGATATACATCGACATAAAATATATCGATATATCGAACGATTATCGATATATCGCTATTCCGTAACAAACCTTGCATTTTTTTCAGGTACATTTAGATGGCCGCTAACATGCTCACAATATGCTTAATTACTTAAATTTTAATATTTTTTCAATTGATTAACATCATAAAAACAAATCTTCAATTGTTTGTATACAATAAAGACATTCATTCATTCATTTATTTTATTCCATAGATCTTACATAAATGAATCAAAAGATGTGGAACAAGGGAAAATGATATTGGGAAATATTACAATTAACTTTTTACAAATTGAGTATTAGATATTCTGGAACATGATTTTATTATTCTAATGTTATATGCATTCAATCCAGGACAGATAACTGATGAATTGTAATGCTTTTTTGAATACTAATCAATATCTCTAATAAATTTTTGTGTTTGTAATTTGACAGTCATTATTTTTAAATATATATAAACTGTACTTGAATATTTACAAATTTTAATGAACTTTACAGTTTTCTTTGATACAATAGCTTCAACTAATGTTCCCGTTTGTTAATTTAATAATCTGATTGGCTATGTAACATTCCAAACAATATTAAAACATGTAGTAGATAAACTCGCTCTGTCTGATCCGGAGCTGCTTTTGGGCTTAGGTTGGATCCCCCTTTGGTCTTTGGTTTCTTCCGAGGTTTTCCACAGTTTGGGATGCGAATTCCATGTCCAACCGAGTTCTTGAACAACCCTCTGATTAGATTACCCCCTTGATTTGATTACCTGTCCACCTTCAGTAGGCCATCTCTCGAACCAAAAGTCAAATGCTAGTGGTAATTTTTGTTGATAATAATCACCTCATCTCACAACAAATCGAAAAATTTAAAAAAATACAAAATTATAAATATTGAATAAAATTTCTAATATCGATAAATCGCTATAAAAATCGAAAAAAATATCGGTATTTTGTAAAATGTTGATATATCATTCCCATCTTAAAGCTCCATTGCTCATACAGCGCTGAATAAAATAAATGAATGAATGAATGAATCAGTCTTCAAATGTATACAAACAATTTAAGTTTTTTTTTTTTAAGAACTATAGTTAAAAAATACAAATTTGAGATATTAAGCATATGGTGAGCATGTTGTAATGGCCACCTACTGAGTTAGTGGAAAAAAAAAACACCATAGGCCTATGTTATAGGAGTGGATTATATTGAAGGAGAGGTAGGAGGACTATGCCTTATGTCGATGTAGATTTTGTTACTCTGATAGTGAAAAATTAGAGAAGGGAAAACTATTATGAATAAAAGAAATACTAAAATTTAAATATGGCATTTTATCAAAAAGTACAAGGGGGTTCAAACCCGGTAACCCCCCTTGCATACGCCCTTGCACCATCACAAATACCACTTGGTTGCACAACGCGTTTCACTTAGATCATGCCTGCACAAACAGCGCTCAACGAGTGCGCGCGCTCCGAAGGAGCGGGAGAGCTGTGTTTACCGCTCGCCGAAACGGAGAGGAAGATACGTCAGAATGACTTATTAACTTTTCATTTTCCTTAGGTAGAGAAGAGGGAAACAAATATAATTTATCAGTGGAGTGCAGTACAAACTAATGTTTATTCTCAGTAACTGTTTCACAACCTGGCTTACTTACTGCTACAGTACAGTAACAATATCACAACCTAAAATTAACTGTCTTCAGAATGTCTCTGGAGGAATCTAAAAGACGGAACATAATATTTACCATTTAACGATTTACAGCTCGAACTTATTGATCTTCAATGTCCTAAGGGCTAAAGATCGTTTCAATTTTACTAGCCTGGTTAGTTTTACAAACGTAACATTAGCAATAATATTCACGACTACACAGGCTGGCTGTGAAAATGATTTTTGGCAAAGTTTGGCTCAACATTTGTCATTTGTCTAGCAACTGTTTTCACATATAATCAACTTTAATAAAGGCAGGCATCGAACATCTGTAAAAAGATTGATGTTTCATTATGATAATGATGAGGCTACAGTTCCTTTCAGCTGCCAACAACATAAAACCTCGTTTTGATGTACTGATAAATAAAAATATAACAAAATGATATTGTACATTTAAGTAGCTATAGAATGTATATTATTTCTGTAAAATAAATATTTATTTGCAAACACTGAACAAAAATTCATTTCATAAACACTCTTACTAGTACTGTATTTCCTTTCGTGTATATTATGCCACTCGCAGGTCAGTACGAAATCACCCTTCTTCCAGTCCACCCTTATACAGAGCGCAGCTAATATCTGCATTCCGCTCATGAGCTGTGAGCCGGCTCGGAGAGCGCAAACCTTGTGCAGGCCTGGGATTTAAACTCAAGACTCCGTCGTGAAAGTGCACACGCTATCCACTCTGCAGAATTTGTACTGGAGATTAAAAATGCTGTCACATGCAGAAGATTTTTAGAATGTAAGTTAAAATAGTGAAAATAAGCATGAAAGTGCAACTCATCAGCTTCAACTGCTGTAGATATCGTAGCATTAACGAGCATGATTGCGAGGTTGAAAGGTTTACTGGGAAACCAGATCATTCCGGTGCGGAGGTCATGAAGGACAAGCAATCTCCGGAACAGCCAAGTCGCTTCTGACCTGCCTGAATAAACAGCTGAGAACGTGATGCAATAACTATTAAACGGTTACATCACAACTTTCTGACACCCTAATTTAATGTTCAAAATAAGTACGTATCGTTCAGGTGTCTGTTTATGACTACGCACATAAGGGAACAGGCGTTCGAGAACGCGTCTGTAGTTCGATCCTCTCTAAGTTTGTCTTATCCTGGATATCGTCGTTGTTCCTGCAAGGCAAAACATAAAACTTATTCAAAAAGAAAAAACACATTTTATTCATCCTATGGTAAGATTATTTTATTGTTACGGAAATTTATATTTTAATTGTTCCACTATTGTTCCTACGACAAATAAAATAAATAAACAGCAATTAGAGGTATATTTGAGGGTCCTTTTTTTTTTTCTTTCTGCAAATTTTCGTAAGAGAAAAAAATTTCTACGCTGTATTAGTGATGCACCAGCGCGTCGTCAAATACGTCATCCAGTTTCGGGAATGAAACTACAGTTGTGTTGATTTAAACGTTTTATTTTAATTTCGGTTTACAAATGGAGAATATAGATTCTCTAAAAGCCATTTGCAATAATAATGTAAGACAAATATATCTGTATAATTAGTGAGTTATATTTTAAATTGATTTTCGCGTCCAAACAAATTTGATACAGGAGATGTGGTGTGTTATTACTCGATGACGCAGTTATTATTTTATTGTGACATTATCGCGAAAATTTGATACTTTATTCGATACCAAAAAACGAAATTTAAAATGACACGCGAAATTAAAAAAAAATAATCATCATCATAAAAACACGGTTGTGGTCAAACTCTACAACTTGATTTAATTAATATAGACTATAGGCTACCTAGAAACCTACCTGCGCGTCAGAGGAAACAGAAAGTGAACTGACAAGCTACGCTTCTACTCGCAGCTAGCTAGCTTCCTTATCCCCACCATAAAGTTCTTACTGTAAGCTACGGCGCACACAAGCATTTTGTTTCACGAGATAACGAATGACCTATAATAGATTTTCTAGATCATGTCTGATCCTCGTTAGACTTTACGAAATATTAATTCAGGTCTTCCGCGTACAAGCCAATGATATATTTTTCAAGCAAAAGTGAGCCAATAAAATATAATAGGGGTGTGCCATTGAGGATTATATCAAGTGATGTGTTCTATTCTTTTGTCTTTGTATCACTTCTGGTTTATAATTACTAATAGGGTGATGTAAGAGCATCTCTGACACACATTAAGCGACATTCCCATTCTCCAGATAGGCCTACAAAATAGAGTCGTTATGAAACTACGAGCAAATAACTTGTTTATGTATTTTTATATCTCGTCACTTAATTAAATGGTGCAAATGTCAAGATGATAGTAACTTTACTGTCATTATCCTGAAGGTCGATTTCTCGAACGTGCAACGTATGCAACGGAATTACTTTTTCAGTGAATTCCATTTTCGAATAGAAGCATTAGAAAAACTAACAAAGATCTTCATTGGATAATTTCCGAAAACGAGCACTGCATGCTCTCAGATCTTCAATAACGCAATTCATTGTTCATTAGCCATTGGCGTAGTTCAGAAGGTAACGTTATTTACGGATTGTTTCCAGGCTGTCATAAGATGTGGGTTTGAATCCCGCTTAGGCTGATAATCTGCTTGAGTTTTGACTGTACTAATAATAATAATAATAATAATAATAATAATAATAATCATAATAATAAGAAGAAGAAGAAGAAGAAGATGATGATGATGATGATGATGATATTTAATGGAAGTTAATAAATATACAGAGTTTGCTGAGAGGATCAGAAGTATGTGAAAAAAGACTAAAGCGATTATTTATTAGGGCCAGAATTTTGTTGAAATTGCATCTTTTTTCTAGTAAGCCAGAAACATAGCTGCTTTAGTATTTATATGTTATGTGATAAACTGAGTGTTTTAAGACATATTTGTTAGGGCATTTTTTGCTTGTTTTAACTCATAAGAGCATTTTTTTGTTTTATTCGGTCATTTTTTAGGCATTTTCATTTAATTTTGGCCATAAGTCCCCATTATTAATGTAAAATAATGTTTATTTCCTTTGATATTTTCTCTACATATTTTGTCCATTAATACCCATTATTTTGTATAATATTTTAATCGTTTTCCTACACAAATATTGCCATTTTAACGTAGTACACCCCTTGTAATGGATCAGTCCAACTACTCCTTCAATATAGACTCCTCTATGCCTGCTAGTTCCGGATAAGAGTGGCCTTGTGGTGTAGTACATGGAAACTACATCGGGTAAAATGATTAATTAAAGTGTACTACTTAGAAAAAATATGTAAAATTAAATAAACTTAAATGTTGGTACCAGAATTTAATTTAATTACTAAATATTAAGTAGTACAAAACGTCTTTTTCTACTAAGCCAATTATGTAAGATCAATTTTAGGGCATTTTAAGGTCATTTTTTTAAGATTTTTAGGTCATAAATGCATTGTTTAAGACATTTTTTAATGATTTATAGGTCATCAAAATTCCTAACTTTACAGGAGTTATTCCTGAAATTAATTTGCATAATACACGTCACTGTACCTCAAATGTGTTGCTTAAGACGTTTAAATGTTGGTTGCTTGACGATTGAATAAGAGGGAAAATTGGATATGTCGAAAGTTCACAGCTCAGAGAGCGTTGGTAGTTTAACTAAAGTCTCGGGTTCGACACCCGACCCCGGAACAATTTTTCCTCGAAATTATTCAAATTAACTTTACAGATTATCATTTCCTTATTTCTTTCGATATCAGAAATCGTACTGTTTCAGTCATCAGTTAGACAAATGGAACTGTCGTTCAGAAAGCACATATTCTGGACACGTGCCACTTATCAATTATCATGCATATGTTTATCTCAAAACTGGTCAGCATATGTAGTAAAAAACACCAAATATATCCATATAGCCTACATGACAGTTATTTTCCTAAAATATGCACTGAAGCAGAAGGATAAATAAGAGTAAATTAAAAGTAACGTTAATTTGTTAGGTCTAAATATTTCTCCTTCCGAAAAACGGCGTTGATAGAGCCCTATTTGTGGACAAATTTAATGTTTTCGTGCACATTTTCTTTTTTTTTTTTAATTTAAATGCACTGTACTAATCTAAAATGTTATGACTATGACTTCTTATCACATGCCCACAGTACTATCTTTGCAGTTACTTGGACTATAGTAACAAAGGTTTAGACCAGCAGTGGCGAAAAGGCCATGGTGAGCCGAGCCACTGTGTAAGCTGCAACGTGCATAGCACCTATGGAGGGAGGCGGACAACCGAAGGGGAAGTTCATGTTTAGTACGTGTAACGAAGAAAGAAATGAACAAGAAAACATAGGACACATTGTCACAACCTAAAATTAACTGTCTTCAGAATGTCTCTGCGACAAAGTTTCAAAATCAGGAATTATGTCACTTACTTCCAGTCGTAGTTGATCACGAAGGTATCTGTCTGTCAGTCGTGATCTAAATTTGATTTTTACTGTTTTCATTGTTGAAAATAATTTTCCACAAACGTAAGTTACAGCGAACATGGCTTCAACAGAGCAAGCGAAAGAACGAAGCTTCAAATATATTTTTTTTTTTTTCCAAAGATTTGAAAAGTTCAATATCTGTCAAATCCTTACATCTAGCTTTCATTTAACGTCACATTGTAAATCGAGTTTAAATTGAAAATCTAACCGCATTATTCGTACATCTGCTGTAAAAGAATCGACGTACAGAGATGATAATGATAATGATAATAATAATAATAATAATAATAATAATAATAATAATAATAATAATAATAATAATAATAGCACTTAACCTTTTAATGTTTCATCAGTAACATGTAGTAACTTATAATGCCGTTTTATGTTATACAACCGTTTTCCTAGTAATATTTGTGAACAAATCATACATTTAATATTTTCATCATATTCTAAGCAAAAGAATGCATCCTCCCATCCTACTTGAAACATTCGTTTTTTATAGAGGTACATGGTTTCGAGAGAGATATTGCGACGATACGCCACTCGCAGGTCCGAGACAAATACAAATAGAACGGAGTTTGACTCCAGTGAGTAAGAGGGTGGGGGTTGTAGGTAGGAAGCGAGAGAAAAGCACTGCGAGCCACAATGTGCTCGTGAGTCGCATTTTCGCCGCGGCTATTTTAGACAGTAAAACTTGCCTAGGTATCATGTTGTAGCATGTCTTAACAGTGGAACTTCAAGATTGTCTATAGACTGCATATCTGCTTTTCAGACTGACGATTTTATCTTTTTATTAACACAGACGAACTCAACTCTAATTTTCAAAGTGAATCGCTCTAAAAGAATAATGTTGAGGATTTCTTAACGTCCTTCTCACTCACTGCAATGCTGAATCCCGTTGCGTATACTGCAGTTATTCTACTCCTAGCTAACTGTATTAAAAGAAGAAGTAGGGTCCCTGGAGTGGGACAGGCAATAAGTTGTGTCCCCAGCTTACAATATAGGAACATTGATATTGTTCACTTCTTGAGGAAGTTTGTATTGAAAGGAATGTACCTATTACTTACTTACTTACTTACAAATGGCTTTTAAGGAACCCGAAGATTCATTGCCGCCCTCACATAAGCCCGCCATCCTGTGCAAGATTAATCCAGTCTCTATCATCACACCCCACCTCCCTCAAATCCATTTTAATATTATCTTCCCATCTACGTCTCGGCCTCCCTAAAAGTCTTTTTTCCTCCGGTCTCCCAACTGACACTCTATATGCATTTCTGGATTCGCCCATACGTACTACATGCCCTCCCCATCTCAAACGTCTGGATTTTAAGTTCCTAATTACATTAGGTGAAGAATGCAATGCGTGCAGTTCTGTGTTGTGTAACTTCCTCCATTCTCCTGTAACTTCATCCCGCTTAGCCCCAAATATTTTCCTAAGCACCTTATTCTCAAACACCCTTAACCTATGTTCCTCTCTCAGAGTGAGAGTCCAAGTTTCACAACCATACAGAACAACCGGTAATATAACTCTTTTATAAATTCTAACTTTCAGATTTTTTGACAGCAGACTGGATGATAAGAGCTTCTCAACCGAATAATAACACGCATTTCCCATATTTATTTTGCGTTTAATTTCCTCCCGAGTGTCATTTATATTTGTTACTGTTGCTCCAAGATATTTGAATTTTTCCACCTCTTCGAAGGCTAAATCTCCAATTTTTATATTTCCATTTCGTACAATATTCTGGTCACGAGACATAATCATATACTTTGTCTTTTCGGGATTTACTTCCAAACCGATCGCTTTACTTGCTTCAAGTAAAATTTCCATGTTTTCCCTAATCGTTTGTGTATTTTCTCCTAACATATTCACGTCATCTGCATAGACAAGAAGCTGATGTAACCCGTTCAATTCCAAACCCTGCCTGTTATCCTGAACTTTCCTAATGGCATATTCTAGAGCGAAGTTAAAAAGTAAAGGTGATAGTGCATACCTATAATTGTTTTTTTTTTTTAAAGATGGGACATGACAGTTAAGCGGCCGAGCTTGGAACTACAGTGCCATGTTGCCAATATGGAGTACCACGTTGCCAGCTGATGGAATCTAGCAATTCGATGGCTGAGAACCAGACTGTTCTAAGTCCAACTTTTTATAAGATAGAAATCTGTGTTTCATTGTGTTCTAGTTGTTGTCTGCATACATGAATCGAACAAAATTGTAAATATTCCTCTCCATAAGGTTGCTATGAAGCTATTCCAAATTGTTTCATGAAGCTTTGAATGTCAGTAGCTTAAAAAAACTCTCCTGAAAAAAAATAGTAAAATGGACTTGGAACAGTCTGGTTCTGGGCCATCGAATTGTCGTTAAGATGGCTGACGTTAAAACATTCATTGACAATTGACGCGAAGGTGAAGAAAACAATACAAAAATCGACAGAGAATCAAAGACGACACGTACCAATGCTAACATTGTGTGCACAATAAATGTCGCCTAGAGAGCTATTAAGCACTCGCCACGTGGGAACGGTAAGTTTGGCAACTCAACCGTTGTTACCATAGCACAGGCTATGTGACATTCAGTTGTTTTTCCGATCGAATGCTCCTGTCATGTCCCATCTTTCAAAAAACAAGTATAGTAGGGCCTATTTACAACTCTCGCTAAAGTAACGGTACTTCATCTCTTTCATTTTATTGTACAGTAATGAAGATTTTCACTCGAACTTCGAGTCAAAGATAAATGTTTTACGACTTGGGAATAAAATATCCTTCGAGATATCGAAAAATTCGAGTAACGGAACTTCCAGTTACGGAATAAATTTTACACATAAATTATATACGATGAAATCAAAATTACTTCGAGATATAAAATTCGAAGTTAGACTTATTGATTGAAGTTCGACTGTGATTGAAGATCGCTTCGGAAAAAAGATGTAGGCTTTAACTTCAAATTATATGTGGAAAAATTAATTTTGAATCATTCATTTATAATAATAAATGACTGCTCAATAAACTTGTATCCGTGATTAGTCAAATGGTTCTGCTAGTAAATATAGGTCTAATGAAATAGCTCTCTGAAATTATTTTCCTTCCTCCTGAAAGATGTATTATAGATTTGTTGGTTACACCTTATTCCGGGGAGGTCTTCATTGTAACTAGGGATAATATTTACAACGAAAACGTGACAACACTGCTAGACATTACTAGTACAAGAGTAATTCCTGCTCAAAAGATATAACCAACATGAAGCTTGCCGGTAGGGAACTAAATGACAGCGACGACCATACGCTTTAGGGGTTGGGGGGAGAGAATGGAAGGAACTAGTGAGACTCGGCCAGAACCTTAAGACGTGCAGGCCGAACCGATAGATGGCACCACTCAGCTCAGTCACGATATCTACAATAGTGCGACCGTCGAACTTCAAAACTTGTTTCCAATGTAGGAGCACAATAAGTCCACAAGAGGCTGCAGTACTAGCCTTCGGGCCCTTCGTATCAAGGGAAAATGATGCACAATAAGTCCACAAGAGGCTGCAGTACTAGCCTTCGGGCCCTTCGTATCAAGGGAAAATGATGCACAATAAGTCCACAAGAGGCTGCAGTACTAGCCTTCGGGCCCTTCGTATCAAGGCAAAATGATGCACAATAAGTCCACAAGAGGCTGCAGTACTAGCCTTCGGGCCCCTTCGTATCAAGGGAAAAAAGGCCAATGTCTGGTAATCCTGTGGCCTATGTTTGGACTTATTTCGCGAAATATAATTTCCGAAATCCCACAGAAAAGAAAAATGAACTTTCAGACTGTGGTGCATTCGGAATAGAAAAGTCGTTAAATAAAAGGTAGTATTGCTATTATTTGTACTAAAACTGTGACAAGCAAACAATTGACTTCTGATAGTTGCGTAACGCCTATTTCTGAGCTCCGTTCTACCCACTGCTCGCATGTAACGGCCAATAGAAACTGATTCGTCACTCGTATTTCAGACGCCAGTAGGTAAAGTGAAGATGGAATTGCCATATAGAACCTTAGTTCAGTTGTCATCATAATGTAAATATTTCCTTCCTCTCTCAACAGTAATGACCGCCTACTGGCTACTTCTGCTGGAGAAGGGAATGCTATTAGCTGCAACGTCGCACTCTGTCCTGTACCTTCCACGTGCTTCACTGGAGATGTCAAAATTCGCTTCTATAGCTGATACAGCTGTAATACTAGTATAAATTATTGTTATTATTATTATTATTATTATTATTATTATTATTATTATATTGGGTTATTTTACGACGCTGTATCAACATCTATGGTTATTTAGCGTCTGAATGAAATGAAGGTGATAATGCCGGTGAAATGAGTCCGGGGTCCAGCACCGAAAGTTACCCAGCCACTACTAGTATCAACAATGTATCATTCACGACATACAGTCGCAATATGACCTCACAATTAAAGTGACTGTAAATAAACCCATGAAAGTGAAGAATTTTAAAATATATTTCAATAATACTATGCAATTTACAGAAATTCAATTAAACATGTAGGACTGTTATAAAACATGTCAATTATGAATATTAAAATAGTTACTATGTATAATATGTGTTTAATACTGCAGAAATTCGTAGTTTTCATTCTTGTTACAACTACGTACTTGAACTTACGTTACCATTAAAATGAACAGGCAAAATTTGCAAATGTGTGTGTGTGTTTATATATTCATTACATTGTGCGTCGCTTCAACTTCTCAGAGTCATTTTGCCTTCTTTTCATTAAAGAAAGCGTAGAAAGAACCTGTCGCTTCCTCCCGTACTTGGACGTGACAGTAACATGCTGGTGTGGGGACTTCGGTGGATGCAGTCTATTGACGTGCATTTTAAGTTGTTCATTGGTTTTCATAACAGCGAGGCAATATCTGAAATTAAAAATAAGTTGAAATACATTTTAAACAGGCCTAATTGTGATATATGAATTATTATAAAACACTGTATACAGTTTCTACAAAATAAATTTACGAAACATTGTAGTATTAAAGACCAATCAAAAAGGAATAGACATACATAAACGTCTGCTTAGAACACTTAACCTCGATAATCTACCACACACAAAGCTAAATGATAAATCAATAGAATCTTGGTTTCTTTATGAATAACTAGCCGTACCCGTGCGCTCCGCTGCACCCGTTAGAAATAAAATATAAAGTAATTACATAATTAAAATAGGACGTTTGATCCAGGGAACATTCGTGTTTGATAGAAGGATAAATCGTTTAATATGTTACTTAATTTAAATTGTATTTAAAATATTAAAATGCGATCATTTTGATCCAGAGACCACTCATTTGGTGCAATGACAATTCCTTTAACATATTTCTTAATTGTTATTACCAATTATTTTTGGAAAAGCGAAAATTAACAGAAAAATTTTGGCTACAGATTTATTATTATGTTTATATTATATTATGAAAAAGTGTGTTGATAATGGATGTACTCGAATTAGAAAGTTTTTAATTTGTTGTGGGAGCTCTTGAATCTCAGGAGGAACAACTTTTACAACAGGGCAACATAATCTGCTTGGCTCATTACCCAATTTTTTTGCATTGCATTTATTGCATATGTATTTTATGTATTTTAACACGATTCAATTGAGCGTAGTTAAAATTTGAATTATAAAATAATGGATTGCTAAGCTAACGTACTATTACTGCATACTAAATCAATACACTCTCTTTGTTCGTTAATTCTCTGAGATAAAAATGAATATGTTCATAAACATTATTATAAGAAATACAGGAAATGAATATACAGAATAACCTATCAAGTTTTCTGTGCATAAAAAGCTATTTTAATCTTACCTGTCCTCAATTCACTCACAAGTTACTGTAATAACATTATAGCATTATGTCCATCCAGAGAAACTACACTTTCCAATGATGAAATAATAATTAATTATACAAATCGGTTAATTTAGCTTCCGATATTACTTCATAAAAACACAGAAACATTGTCTGTAGGCTATGTTTCATAGCTTTCGATTGTTGTGTCCAAGGCCCCTTATAGACGAAGTCATTTGTTTTTTAGTTAAATACACCGCCTTAGATGGCAGTTATTTTAATTTTAAAACTCATTTATGTCATTAAATATCAGTCCTATCAAAATTTTTCAGAGGATAAAACTTATCAAAAATAATTTTTAAAGAAACTTTTGTTATGTAACATATTTCACAAAAATCAATAATAAGCGAGATATTTCGATTTATTTTATTCAGGCCCCCTTATAACCCGCCCCTCCTTTTAAATAATGTATTTTGAATGCCATATAGCCTATAATCTAAGTTACAACGAACTTAATTTATATTCCAATTTTCATCGAAATCGGTTCAGCCATTATCGCGTGAAAAGGTAACAAACATACAGACAGACATACAAACAAAATTTCAAAAAGCGATTTTCGGTTTCAGGGTGGTTAATTATATATGTTAGGACCAATTATTTTTGGAAAATCGAAAATTACCAGAAAAATTTCGGCTACAGATTTATTATTAGTATAGATGACCTAAATTGGAATAGTCAGATATTAGATAACATACGTATGAAAGAAAATATTCTCTTTGTTCCATTCTTTAAACCACATGAGAACATTCCTACCATTTAGCCTAAAGAAGATTCTT